>CM040120.1:419505959-420004324 GCA_022559845.1 Amorphophallus konjac | reverse complement strand
ATAAAAAAAGTTAAGAGGCACCAAGCGTCAACGCATTGCCCAAGCAGCGTGGACGTAGCAGATCAAATATTTCTTACTGCTACCTCTGAAGTGCCTTGGCAGCGTCGACGCTACAGTTCGATGGGTCGATGCTGCAGTATCAAACTACAGTCTAAAGAGCAATAGTAACATGACTGAACATAATCAAATATGCAATGCCATATCAGAGCTTATGAAGAACTGCATTATGATCAGAAAGTGAATAATAGCATGATGACTCACACAGCAAGATGACTCACAGTGAATAACTCACTTCAAAGGCCAATCATCAAAACCACCATTAAAACCATCATCAAAACCACAGGGGCACAACAATCTCCCCCTTTTTGATGATGGCAACACTACACAGTGAGTCAGTCTGATGACTCAAACTATTCTCCCCCTTTCACTTCATCAAAAAGAAAATAGTTTGAGAAATTAAAGCATAAAAAAATCAGTCAATTCCTCCCCCTTGCAAGAATAACATTCTCCCCCTTTAAGAGTTGCAGCAAAAACATGAGTTAGAAATGATCAAAAGGAGCCTGCATGCACTGATTGAATGATATTCTCCCTCTTTGGCAAACAATCTCCCCCTTTGGTATAATCAAAATAAACCATGGGAAGGGGTATGAATGTAGATGCAGATACCATAAATATGAATGTAAGAGCACAATTCTTCTCCTTCTATGCAGCATGATGCATATGACAAGGAGGCTCCCCCTCAATAAATGGAACCTTATGAAATGAATGAAAAGGAGACCACAGGGGCAAACAAGGAGAAGTTCAGGTCAATGAGCAGAAGAGGTTCAATTAGCAGATTTTTAAAGAAGCTCTAATCTCAGAAAATTCAGTCAGATTTTCAGAGAGATATCAATCTCATAAATCCAAAACATAAGTTTTCAAAGTCTTCCATTATAAGGGCTTATGAATGAGCTTTATTGAACAACATGGTTTATATATGATGTATGTAGAGTTTATCAATAAAATTCTGTATTGATATCTAAAACCATGGTTTAATAAAAATGAACCAAGCCCTCATATTTATCTTGATAAAACTCCCTTTCTCTTACACAATCAAATTTATTGACTTCTTTCGGAATTACATGCATCAGTATTGAAATCAAGCAATTATGAAGTCATATGATTTTATCTAGGGCTGTAGCAATTTGATTTTTCCATCAATATTCAAGTATGCAATTTGTTCAATAATTTTCATGCTACAAATTTTACGATCACTCTAGTTCAGTGTACACCTTGTAACTAGAGGATATACCTTGATTAGAGGCCAATATCCCTAAGCACTTAGTGTGACTAACTGTCATACTTTATATGAACAGAGATAGCATTTACACATCATGACACACTGCAAATCATTTCTTGATGAGTGAGTTGTATTTCTCAGTGTGCATGCCATTGCTCTGCCTGATTTTCAATGAGATTTTATTCTGCAGAGTAGACTAAGACACCTCATGACATAGTCCTTTGGATATGGTTTCTCAGTGACCAAAGTCATTGCTCTGACAACAATTACCCTTTAGACAATTCAGACAAATTCCTTTGCTTCAAGTCAATAATAATTCCATGTACTTAACCAATTAAAGCCATGAATTCAATAATACAGATTTCAGAAGATTTTACAAGATACATCATAAAATAGATGGTTAAGGTTTATTAAACATGCTTCAGATATTTTTAAGAGATTTTAAAGTCAAACTCCATGAATACATTAAACTTAAACCACATGAGTTATTTCAGACATTCATAAAAACGTATAATAGAAGATTTCTAGTTCAAAAGTTTTCAGATTTATGATCGAGATAGCCCATTGAAATCTTCATGAGAGACTGATAGAATTTTGAACCCAAATGATACCAATTGATAGGAGAAATACCAATTGTTAAGAGAGATTGTGAAGCTCAAAGTTTTCAGAATATGATTAAGGTTTGTCAACAAAATCAATAAGAAAGGATATGCAATGAGTTCTGACACATGTATGCATTTGACAACTTATATGCAATGCATTGACTCCCCCTCACAATATGCATTCAAACTCTCTTTTTGGCATTTTCAATATAAGGAAATGCAATGCACTATATGTATGCAAGGACATGCAAAGACTCAACATTGAATGCTATGCAAGGATATGCAATTAAGACATTGAAACATGATTTCAAAGATTATGCTCATTCAGACTACCCTATAAAATAAAATGACTCATGGTACTAGGCGGAGCACTTGATCTTAAAAGACCACCTCACACATAGTAAGAACCTCCAGACAGATTTTCCTGCCTTTTGGTAGCTTACCATTTAATATACCATAGTGGTCATGAATGACAGTGCAATATTGACAGTCCTACTTGCATCAGATTTTCAATGACTGTGTATACAAATTCAGACAATCATTAAAACACAAATCATGGAAATTTCCATCAACAGAGTTGAGTGCAAAACATACCATCAGATGAGGAGAGTTCAGAGAATTCAGATTTGACAATGCAGATGATGAATGAATATGCAAAAGCAGATTTAACATGCTATGCAGTAAATCTATAAGAACAGGAGGTGCAAGAAATTTACCTGAAAAGTTCAGGAAGGGGTTTTCATTCTTGAGTGCCTTGGATTAATCCCCTCTTTATTAATCAGCTTCCAAGGCACACCTGCAAGTTAGCAAACTATTTTGCACAAATAGGCACCCAAGAAGTCTTGGGTCCTGACATGACAGTATCACTCCTAGCAGGTTTTCTCAGCATATTTTTAACTTGATGATTATCATATTTCATCAGAGGATAACCATCCATCAAATGTCCAGATTTGCCATAATGATGGCAAGAAGCAGCAGATTTCTGATATGATTTATGCACATTCTTATTAGCATGTGTTCTATGTGCATATGCATGAAATTTTCTGTTAACAGAATAAGAAATCTGTTTACCAAAACCAGTTTGGTTTTGATATCCTGCCAGCCAACAGGTTGCAGCCCTGTCACCTGGCTTCCCACAATGATGGCATGTAAATTTCGCAACATGGGATTTACCAGAGTTATTCTGAACATGCCAACAGTCCTTGACTGTGTGGCCATACTTCCCACATTTAAAGCACTCATTGTGCTTGCCTTTAAAACCATTTCTATCAAAAGCATTTCTACTTGTAGGGAATTTAACAGTTTTAGAATTAAATTTCTTCCCCTGATCATGCCAACACTTTGCAGCAATGTGGCCCGATTTGCCGTAGTGACAATAGTAAATTTTCTCATTCAGATGATCATGCCTTCTCGCATGAGATCTCTTAGCTTCCTTGTCATCTTGTTTCATTCAGTTACATTCATGCATAACATGACCAATTTTATGACAATAGAAGCAATGAATTCTTTTCTTTTGAACAAAAGAAGGTTTCTTAACATGAAGCTTCCTACCATGTATTTTATCAACATTCAGATCATCCTTGTTGAGCACAAGACAATTGTACATGAAGTGACCAAATTTCCTATAGTAGAAGCAATTAACATACTTAGCATGAGATTTCTTGTCACCTTGAACTTTCTCAGTATGTTGATTGTTCGTTTTATTTATTTTCTGTTTTGTTTTCTTATTTTCTTGATCAGCAACTTGTTTAGGCGATGAGGTGGAGGTGCTAGCTATGTTTAAGCTACGCACGAAGGTTGTATGAAGTTTATTCCTCATTCCCTGCTTAACTTGAGAACTACTGCCCTTCTTCATGCAATTATCTGTGGATACAACATTCTGCTTCTCTTGATTAGCAGAATCAGACATAGACTTATTCAAATTCAAAATTTCATTCCTAAGAGAAGAGATGAGTAGTTATGAGTTTGTTAGATCTTCTTCACAGGTGAGAATTTGTTTCTTCATGGTGTCATTCAGATTTTTCATAATTTCTAGTTCCTGTTTCAATTCATTCTCAAATTGAATTTCCTTATCAGTAGATTTTTCTTTTTCAAATGACAACCATTTTTCAGAAAAGACAGTATTAAGAACCATTAGCCTTTTATTTTGATCTTTTAGATGAGAATTTTCTTCAATCGACTTGTTTTCAAATTCTTCTTTCAGTTTCAATTCAGATTTTAGATTTTCATTTTCAGCCTTTAGACTTGTGATTTCAGCATTTTTCTCTTTTCTTAATTTTCTCTTTTCTGACTTAACTCTTTCATATTTTTCCAGTAGATGCTCATGCATGGCAACTAAATCATCATGACTCATATCCTCGGTCTCAGAGTTTACCTGGGATGAGGACTCATCTGATTGATCACTCCTTCTTGCCATGAGACATTCTTCTTCCTTTCCATTGTGGATGCGAAGCAATTCATCCAATATTTCCTTTGCCGAGCTACAACCTGAGATAGAGGAAAAATCATCAGAACTGATTGCAGCCTTCATTAAATTTAGAGCTCTCACATTATCATCATTTTTCAACTTGTGAACATGAGTCCACTTGGACTTATCCTTAGGAAGTTCATGTGGACTGTGAGAGATAACCTTCCACAATTGTGGATTAATAGAGTTAACATGCTTGTGCATACGATATAGCCAGAATTTAATATTTGAACCACTGAATAGTGGAGGATGAGCCATGAGAGCACAACAGATTAATGCAACAGGAATATTGATGCACTAAAAACAAATTAGCACCGAAAGCCGGAGATCGAATCTGCAGGTCGCTGGACCTTGTATGCAGACACCGCTCTGATACCAACTGTTAGGGTGCTAGGCCTGGATACAGAGGGGGGGGGGGTGAATGTATCCCTCTAGAAAATATAGCCCAAATTAAAACTCTAAAGCTCAGATATGCGGAATAAAGACTAATGAGATTTCCAAGATGAAATGATAAGGCAACAAATGAACAAACAGTTGGACTGCACCAATGCAGCCACCTGAACAACCAGAAACGAAGGCAGAGCTAAACAACCCAAACACACTTAGCAGAATATAATGCTAAAAAATAACTCTCTAGATAATGCAACTAGCCAAGCATGCACAACCTGTGAATGGGAGGTAGAAGATATGGAGCTAACGCAAGGCAAACCACTGCACAAATAATTTTAAGGTGGTTCGGTCCTCCAGACCTACATCCACCCCTCACTCCCAACCGGAGTGAGGCTTCACTAGTCAATGCTAGAACCAAGCAGACTCAGTCTGCGAACAGTTGCTGCCACACAGCTTGACCAGGGGAACAGCCTCCCCTCTTCCTCCCAACCGGAGGGACATCCCAAGTGACTCCCAGCCACTTGGAAACCAGAGACCGAAGTCTCTCTTCCTCCAGACCAGGAGGGAACCAACCAGTGACTTCCAGTCACCAGCAAACCAGAGGTCGAAGACCTCTCTTCCTCCAATCGGAGGGACCCCTAGACTTGCAACCCACAAGCCCAGAACCGGAGACAAGTCTCCCTTCCTCCAAACCAGAGGGAACCCACAAGTAGCTCCCAGCTACTTGCAACCGGAGATCAGATCTCCCTTCTCCTGACCCACCAGGAGGAACCCGACCTCAGACCAGAGGATCGGAAGAACAAAGATAACCAAGTGAAAAGGAAAAAAAAATAAGAAACGGAAAATACACAGCGATCGGAAGGCTGTAAATGAAGAACAAGAATGTAGCTCTCAAAGGAGCAGATTTGGCTTGGATTTAATCCAGACGCCAGAGGACAGATCTTCAATAGCTTCTTCCTTCTTCTCCACGAACTCTCTCTCTCTCTCTATCTCTCTTTCTTTCTCCTCTGCTCTCCTTTTCTCTCACGCTATTCTCTCCTTTTTCTCTGCAACCCTTTTTCTTCTGCCGGCTCACTCTTCTTCTATTTCTTCTTCTTCTCTTTTTCTTCTTCTTCTCTTTTTCTTCCTCTTTCTGTGGATCAAAGACTCTCTGATGCTTGTTTCTCACTGTATAGACTTTTTCCCTTTTTCTCTCAGCTTCGATCAGTCTTCATCTGTTGGATGAAGGCTTCCTTTTATAAGCAGCAGCAGCAGCTAGGGCGTGAGCTTCCCACGCCTTCCGTCCAGAAGATTCCTTCTCGGATCACGTGCTCAGCACCCACCTCGGATCACGTGTCAGGTGCCAGCTTCGGGTCACGTGCCCATTCATCAGTACGCTCAGCAACTGGAGTTGAGGTGGCGTCAACACACTTGCTCCAAAGGGTTGACGCAGTCTTCAAAGATATTCGACCAGCAAAACTCAAGTATGCTACGTTGACTCCATCAGCCTGCTACGTTGACGCATCGGTGATCCAGTGATCAAGACTTTAGCAGATGGGCGTGCTGCGTCGACGCTCTCAGCATGCTGCGTTGACGCATTTGGACGCTGCGTTGGCCCAATCATCAGTCTGAATCGTCTACAAACAGAGATAAAAGGAATGTATATACTTAGTTAGATCATGCTCTTATAACAGCGAGTGTATATACATTTGAACAGTTAGCACATGGACAGTGTATACACTTTACCGTAAAGGACAATGCATGAGTGCAGTGTATAGACTTGGTGTTTAACATGCATGAGAACCAGTGTACAGACATGCTGTCCTCACAGCTGACGACTCCAGTGTATAGACTTGCTGAGGGAGTGACTGTACAGAGTTTGGAATGTTAGAGCCAATGTATAGACTTCAGCAGGATTGCCAGTGTATAGACTTGTACAGTGCAGCGAGTGTACAGACTTTGAGTATTAGGGCCAATGTATAGACTTGAACGTCCACTGTGGATGTATAGACTTGACGACCCTGAGCCAATGTGTAGACTTTGCGCTGTACAGACTTTAGGCTTTGAACGCTTGAGCTGAAGATAATGTACAGACTTAGCGATGTATAGATTTGGCCAGTAAAACGAAGGAAAAGGTATGAGTGTATGGACTTGGCCAAGCGTAGGAAAAGTTGTGGAGTGTACAGACTTGGTGAAACAAAGTCTAGTGTATAGACTTGGTGAAATGACGCCAATGTACAGACTTGCAGGTGCGAAGCTGATGTACAGACTTGGTTCCTGTAGCAGTGTATAGACTTGAAGGTCTGAAGGCGATGTATAGACTTGGTGAACACTGCAACATCAATCGGATGTATAGAGTTTGTGATGTATGGACTTAGGTGAGCTTGAGGTAGTGTATAGACTTTAGGCAAGGAGGCCGATGTATATACTTTGAGAAGTGATGCACTGTTCACGCTGTACAGACTTAACGTTGAAAGTTGAGGGCACAGTATGATGTACAGACTCAGATTCTAGACCAGTGACTGTACAGACTCGATGCTCCAGCAGTGTATAGACTTCCAATGAATGAACTGAGGGGTCGATCCATCAGCACAAGGGGTCGACGCACTACAGACCAGACCAATGAATAAATGCAGCAAAGTTAAAGAGGCACCAAGCGTCAACGCATTGCCCAAGTAGCGTGGACGCATCAGATCAAATATTTCTTACTGCTACCTCTGAAGTGCCTTGGCAGCGTCGACGCTGCAGTTCGATGGGTCGACGCTGCAGTATCAAACTGCAGTCTAAAGAGCAACAGTAACATGGCTGAACATAATCAAATATGCAATGCCATATCAGAGCTTATGAAGAACTGTATTATGATCAGAAAGTGAATAATAGCATGATGACTCACACAGCAAGATGACTCACAGTGAATAACTCACTTCAAAGGCCAATCATCAAAACCACCATTAAAACCATCATCAAAACCACAGGGGCACAACATTACTGTGGACGCGGGATTTTTATCTATTTATCTTATTTATTATTTGATTTATTGGCGTGCCAGTCACCGAAGTGACGATTTCATTGTGCGCTCGATCTGACTTGATCAGTCGATTGTGAAGTCCGAGTCGGGACCGGAAGTCCGCCATACCATAAAGGCTATGACGTTAATTACATCCCCCCTAAGGAGGACAACCCTTGATTAAACGCTAAAGGTAGGAGGAGGATAGCGGTAAAAATAAAACTCAAACGAGGGAGAGAGTTGGTTCATTCACAAGGCATCAGATAGTCTGAGTAAAGCGAAGATACACCAGTTGCAGAGGAAACTGGGCAGCATATCCCCATTACCTTGGACTATGCCAAGTGGAGATAGGAAACCACCCATGCAGCGGCAAGGTGGGATCCGTAAAGGATAAGGTATATATACATAACCCGGAATCCGGATGGGGACCGGCCTGATGTAACACACCCGGTACGAGTGCGATGTCTTATTAATGTCCCCCTTTGGAGGACCATCAGAGATCATGCAAGGGCATAACTCCGTGGGCCAACGGGGTTAGAAGAAAGTACCACACTCGATTGGTGGGGTATATGTAAATTTCGGCAGCATGTCCCCTCAACTTGGATTATGCCAAGAGACGATAGGTCATCATCCACGGAGAGCCGGGACAACGACCGAACAAAGATGGGCACCAGGCCCAGGGACATCTCTTGCCTTCATATCATTGATTAATATTCCCTTGGAACCCATCAGAACACATGTAATGACATGGCTCTTTGGGTTCATAAGGCAGCGGTGAAATCCGGATTAGGGACGAGAGCTGTAGGGGAGATCTTCCCCATTATTGTATCTCATCAAGACACAAGTGATGGTCTCTGAGTATCCCCTTAAACAGATGTATGGGGAGATTAAGAGGTTTGAAGAAAGATGGTGCAGAGATGGGCCTCGGAGTGGGTTTCATTGACCGAAGGAGGGATCTCGGCGTGGCTTTCATATTGGCCAAAGAGGGGATCTCGGCCTGGGGCTTAGTCAGCCAAAAAAAGGGGGGTCTCGGCCAGGGGTTTAGCCGGCCAAAAGAGGGAGCTCTCGGCCGGGGGGTTATCGGCGTGGGGTTTGATTGGCCAAAAGGAGAGGGTGTCCCGGCCAGGAGCTTTTGGCGGCCAAAAGAGGGTCTCGGCCAGGGGCTTCCCGGCGCGCTCATCGCCGCGCCGGGAAGCTGGCGCCGAGAGGCACCAGGCCGGGAAGGCCAGGTGGAGGGGAGTTCAACGGCCAGTGGGCACGACTGGGGTGATTTTTTGTCGGCTTGCTGAAGGGGGAAGCCTTCTCGGCAGCGTAGTTCTCGGCGGGGAATGTTGCACGCCGAGAAGGTGAAAGGGTAGGGGTTTCAGAGCTTCGCTAACGATGCTCTGTTCATATGTTTTCTGGGATTTCAAGCTCGAATTGATGCCGGGTCAGGAGTGCAGAAGGGGGATTTCATGGATGCTTCCGTTAGAAGGATGCCAAGGGAATTGGACGGTGGAATCAATGAAAGAAACCAGACCATCACCTGATCCCGTGGAGGGTTTTATCTGCTTATTGCAGGCCGTCTGGGGGAGTCAAGAGATGACTGTCCTCTGACCCCTCCGGACGAGCCCAATGACATTGAAAACCGGCGAAGGAGGGACTCTCAACGCAGAAACTCCAGGCCCTAAGCATTCAAGGCTTAGAATGGAGGACCCAGGGATCGGATCATCATTTATCAAAGCTAGACAGTCCAGGTAACCAAGAGATTGATGTCTCTGGTTCCTAAACAGCGTAAAGGCGCTCGACAGAAAACTCAGATTATATGCAGAGAATCAGCCATTGAGATAGGAGAGGGGAGAAGAGAATAGAACTCAGTAACCCATTAGATAGGGGTAGGAGCCCTATCTTCGTCCCTCTTCGAAGAATAGACTCATATGATCGGCTCTGAAACTCGAAGAGTCTAAACTATATTTTCTTTCAGACGAGGACTATGCACATAGAGAGACAGAGATCAGATGTCTTAATCAATCGGTGCCCAGGCGAGCCATATCGATATTTCATTGCATTGCATAGAAAACTTACACTGATCGTGAAAGAGAAATGCAAGACAGAGAGGTAGAAGTCAAGGCCGGGACTCTCCGGCTACATTTGATAAATCAAGAAAAGACTCGCTAGATTACATCAAAGAAAAGAAAACATGGAGGAGGGGAGGGTGGAGCATTGACTCCTCTCCCTCCCCGGGCGGCCCACCTGGGGTTTCTCTTCTTCCTCTTCTCTTCTCTGGCAGCGGAGGCTCTCTCTCTCTCTCTCTCTTTTCCTATCTCCTTTTCTGGATGGGTTTCTTTTCTTTCTGGCTGTGTCTAATCTCTTTCTTTTTTTTTTTGCTCTCCTCTGTTCCGTCTTTTTTGATCGAGAGAAAGGGGGGTTTTTATAACACCCCTTCTCCCCCTTATCGGCATGGGCATCTCGGCGGGCTATTTTTGACCTCCCGGCGCGCCTTATTCGGAGGTGGTAGGCTCTCGGCGCATCACCTCTCGGCATGGCCTTATTGGGCTTTCGACACCGTACGGATGGGCCAGCCCATTTATGTCTCTTTGTATTTCATCTTTTCTTAAATGAACTCATCATTAAGCTTGAGCTGTAAGAGCCGCTTAATCTGTCCTTCATTTGTCGGCACCTCGAGCAAGTCAGGCTAGGTGAGGGCCCATTAATTGGTGAACTAGCATGGTTTCATCAGAATACTTCTGGGGGTTTTCATCGGTCAGTGGACCGCAGTTCTTCATCAGTAATGTCGTCTGAGTGACGACAATACCGGACATCAGCTTGGCCGGGGAAGGCTTCAGCTGGGTGACAGCTTCAGTAACGGACTTTCTGTAATCCCGGCTTTGCAGGAGTTCCTTGGATCTTCATTACTGATTCAATCTCATCTTTTGTCTCATCTCTATCTTTGGTTACATTTCCGGTGTCAACAAATGCCCCCCACCTGCGGGCGGCGTAAGCGCAGAATAAGCGGCACGGGGCTTGCAGGTGTCTTTCATCATTCGAGGGTATCTTCCTCAATTTGTCTTTAATCGGGTTCTCAGACCTGATCATCTCGTTGCAACAATATTCTGCACACGGATCTTTCATTTTCATATTTTTTTATCTTCGCATTTTCTTTATTTTCAGCATTTCGGAGCTTCTCGGCACAGGGCCATAGGCTTCTCGGCATGACCCTCTCGGCGCAAGGCTTCTCGGCGTGAGGGGCCTCTCGGCGCAGCCGAAGGAAGGGTCTCGGCACGCCCTCGGCCGAAGGGGGCTCTCGGCCTAAGGTTCTCGGCGTGAGGGGCCTCTCGGCGCGGACAGGCTCTCGGCGCGCCTTTTGGCCGCCAGGGGCTCTCGGCATGGGGGGCTCTCGGCGCGCATTGTTTCGCACCGAGAAGCCCCTCCCCCCTTTCTCTTATTTAATCCCCCCGAGAGGGTTTTCTTCTCATTTCTTCATCTTATTTCTCTTTCTTCATTTTTCTTTCATCGGCGGGAGCTTCTTCTCCTCTCGGCCGCTCTCGTTTTTTCTTCCCGTTTGGTTGGATTTCGCCCGGGTAGGACGTTACTCTGGGATTTAATCCCTTTTTATTTCGGGATCACCGCCTCTTGGTTGGTGACTCCCTATTCCTCTTGGGCAGACCCTGAATAAGGGGAGATGCTGCCGAAATTTTCATAGAGTCTCATGTTACAATCTTTTATAAGACTGGCTTTTAATTTACACTTTTTCTCCGACTGCAGGCACTGCAATGGCTTCCAGTTCTGATGTTGCATCTTTTCGGAGCTGTTGGTGCTAGCTCATCGGCCCAGCCAGACATATCTCGGGCCACAGTAAATTGGCTGAATGTGCACAGCCTGGATTTTGGATATGATAGGATTGCTTCAGTTGACGAATCATCTGACTCTGAAACTGACACCGTGTCAACAGCCCGGGTATACTCCACGGCGACCGAGACATGCTTCAGGCGGGATGGTAGCTATCGGCCAGACCTCCCGAAGGACCGACATTTGATGTCGTTCATCCGGACTTTCACAGTGGGCGGCATGCGAGATTACCGGATAGCTCGCGTAGTTGAAGCTGCCATCCTTGCTGAGCGAGATAGCCTGAAGGACTCAGTGTATCGCAGCAAGGCCATCTATCTTCCTGGGGAAAAGCGCGACTGGGATGCAGTCCTTGGCATATCGGAGCTGGAACCAGAGAAGAAGATGCTGGTCCGGGCCCCAGAATTCACACCTGCCCGGTGGGATAATGCTAGCGGCCGAGTTCATAGGGAGAAGCCCGGCTATGGTATGTTGTTGGCACCATTAAAGTGGGGATATCGCGAAGAGCCCTTCGTGCTGAATTGTTCGGCCGTTCAGTTCAAGTACCATCTGGCCGCTGGTTGGTTCGGGGATACCAAAATCACTGACGCGCACTTATTCCGAGTAGGATCAGTGGAGTTTACTGAGTTTGTTCTGAAGGAATATGCCCCTCTGCTGATCAGAGCCGGGGTGTATCACAGCGTCTTCGCTTCTAGATTCCGGTATCCCATATCCCGAGGGTTGTGCTGTGGAATGTTTGAAGTGTTCTGCCCTTTATTCAACACTTTCTATACAGCAGAGGGGGAGACATCCCTGGACCTCTGGAGTTTATCACAGCTCTCCGGCCTGCCCATTGATGGCGAGCCGTATGAGGAAGTTTGCTTGTCAGATTCCGAGAAGGATAGCTCTGACGGCGAGGGCAAGTATTCCATTGGCTTCTCATATCGATATCTGATGAAGGTATACCGCTCCATCTGTCTGGCGTATAGCAGAGGGTCCTCTAAAGGCTATCAACCCCGAGAGAAGGGCAGCAAACTGAGGGTCCGGATAGGGCAGTGGATCCAGTATTTCTTTGACGGTCCCCTGAAGTATGCAGACTTTCCTTCCATGGGTCCGGCTGCTAGCAAGCAGATAAGGGCCCCTCGCTATAGGTCGGTGCTGCCATCCTCATTGCGCCGTGCAGGCAGCGGTGGTCCCAACCCAGCAGGCGTAGACCCCATCACACACTGTGCGGCTTATTTCACATTTTGGCTGTGCACTTTCGCTCTCCCACAAGGGGACGAGACAGTTATTCGGCCAGAGGCCATATATCCAGCTTGTCAGATGGCATGGGGGATGAAGCTGTCGCTCTGCCCAGTGGCCTTGTGTTTGATATATAAATCTTTGGGGGACCTGCACAAGCATCAGACTCCCCATTCTTTGAGGACCGTGGGTCCTTTTCACTTTTTCAACGCCTGGGTTTGCAGTATATTCCCTGAGTTAGCTCCGAGAACCTTGCAGGCGGATACAGTGTTACCCAGGATGGTTGAATTTGCCAGCGCTGAGCCTGGTCCCTTTTATGATCAGCTGTTTAAAATAAGGGGCCGACTGATAAAAGTACCAGTGGACGCCCCTGGCAGCATACATTTCTGGAGCTTGGCGGCAGGTTCAGCTCCTTTGATTGATCCTCAGAGAGAGTGCAAGCTGGAAGAGACAGAGACATATATCCATCCTGTTTCAGGAGTCAACACTGCCCGGCCAATCCTGGAACCGGAGCTGGTGAGATGGGCCATGGCAATTCGGCCCAGTGTTTTGGTCTACAGGAAGGGTGGCCTGCTTCTGTTGGAGCCATACTATCCGTTCCGATTTGGGCGAAACTTCGGCTACGACCAGCATATTCCTACCTCAGTTGCCCAGTTTCCCCTGGATAGCCGGGCCAAGCACGGGTCCATCATTGTTGGCGAGGGCCGGTTGTGGTGGGATTTCTATCATCGCCAGGATGATGTAGTTTTCAGGGTGCCCACTGTTTCTAACCGTGTTCCCCGGGTAACACCAGAATATATCAAATGGTGGAATATCCGGACCGGCTTTTATAGGGACGGTAGGGGTGCCTTCTGGGATGTGGCAGAGCGCTCCTTCCTGAAACAGCAGCCTGGGCCAGTGTTTGATATTTCTGAGGCCCACTTGAAAAAACTTTACTCACAACACCTGAGGGAGGCGGAGAATTATCTGAATCAGCGGCGGGCTTTGAAGGAAAAGAGTTCCGAGCCGCTTGCTCCTGTCTTCGCTGCTATCAACGAGGACACTTTTATGCAGAGTCTGGAACATCTGAGCCATGTAGGGGGCGCTCGCTTGGAGGTGCAGCAATACCCATTTCCTGTCGAAGAGCCGCTCCAGACAGTAGCTCCTTGGAGGGGTCCAATTGATAAATTTCATCCATATAGGACGTTTGTACGTCGGGAAGACAGAACTCAGACGTACTACAGGCAAACGTCCTAGCTGTTCATTCTGCTAAATTTGCATGGATTATCTGCGGAAAGCCCGATAGCTGGCATATTGAACAAGCCACTGTTTATATCATTTCATTATGTCGATGGTTGGGGCATGGACCATCTTGATTTATTTCGATGCCTTGACTTTCGCGGCCATAATGATCTGGCTGCTTTAGTAGAGAAGTGCCAGATATTTGGTGATGTGTGCTGGCTCATCAAGGAGGCTGCTTCCCGCTCCAAGGAGGTAGCTTATCTGTACTGGCCACTTTCTGTGTTCTATGACGGCCCGACAGGTAAGATTTCTTCTTTTCTGATTGCAGTGTTTTCTGCTAAGCATCTGAATTTCGCACCCACTGATCCCATCACCCTTCTGCCACTTTCAACAGACCGGCCTGATATAAAGCGGCAAGGGCTCTATAGAAAGATTATTGCGCAGGCTGAGAAGCTGACTTATTTTGAAGTCCTGCTGCAGCACCGACCACTACTCCCCTGCCTCCTGGTAAGAAGAGGAAGGCTTCCGCAGTCAAAACTGCAGTTGGGAAGGCCAGGAAGGCCAAAAAGGCCCATATTCAGCAGTTGACTTCGGTGGCGATGGACACTGGGACCCCTCTCCCCGCCATTCCATCATTCGATGAGTTTGAGCTGCAAAGGGAGGCTGCTCAGACACCGGTTCAGGGTAACATCAAAAGCTTGCATTTGCATTCTTCACTGTCTTCTGCAGGATCTCAAAGAAGTCCTTGAATCTGACCCATTCTTTTTGCACAGCCCAAGAGACAGTCATAGCACCTTCTGTGGTGGAGACCAGATTGCCTTCTCCTACGCCGGCTAGTGAGGCGGGGGGTAAGTGTATCTTCTCATCTATTTCATACCTGTATTTGTTTTCTTTGCTACATTTCTCAGAGGTCTCTTTTTGCATCAGTGGCAGGCGAGGAACAGACTGAGGCTATGGTGACAGAAGAATTGCTTCAACCACAGGAGGGTTACAAGGCTCAGTCGAAGCAGCGTACTGTTCCGGCCAGGCGCATAATTACTCGGTCTGCATCTCGACATGTTTTAGAGGTGGCCCCACAGCGTATAGCTACTGTGGAAATATCCTCAGGCAGTTCTAAGACCGCCTCTGATGAGGAGGAAGCGACCTTCAGGGACAGTGAGGGGGATGCTTCTGAATCAGAGGCCCCACTTGTATTTGCAAAAGGTGCTCTGTCTTTTCAGCCTGCTAAGCTGGTGGTGCTATCTCCTGAGGAGGAGTTGCAAGAGGAGTTTGCTGGGCTCGATACCGAGATTGACATAACTCCACCATTTGTCATTCCGACTACGGAGCTTCCTTCTCTTTCACCCCACTTCGAGGATGTGGACCCTGCTTCAGGGGTGGGTTCCTTTTCATGTTTGTTGCTTCATATGCCCCTTTCTTCCCTTTTTTTTTTAGCGCTGAAGTTGCTTTGTTTTGGTCTCAGAGCATTGCCATTGCTAGCTCAGACATAACTGCGGCTATCACGGACATTTCTTCTATAAACTGGGCTATTGTCCCTTTTCAGCCTTTAACTTGCACGGGAATTCCTGAGATCATTCGCCCTGTGCCAGCGCGGATACAGTCCTCGACAGATTTAGCATCGTTGGACTTACGATCATCAGGAGAGATTTCCCTCCTTGTTAAGGCCTCCGAGTTCAGAGCCGAAATAGACCCAGCCAGAAGCTCCGCTTTTATACCGGCTGCCATAATGTCAATCGCGCCTGAGTCAGCAGTCCCTGCCGCAGTAGCTATAGAGACTGGATTTCTGCCTTTACAGACTAGGGACCCTTCGCCCCCATTATCAGGAAGAGTAGCTGGAGACGAAGCCTTTACTCAGGAGACTCATGAAGAGATAGCTCCATCATTCATTGGTCCTCCCTCCGCGAATGTTCAAGCCATAGTACCCGAGACAGCGGTGGAGGGGGAATCTTTGGTTCAGCCAGAGGGCACGGAGAGGGACCGGCCAGTTCTTCCAGCAGATTTGCCGTCTTCATCCTCTCAGCCGGATGTCGCACTGTGGGCAGATATTGATAGCGAAGTGACCTTCGAAGTAGCTCCTCTTCCTTTGCCTGGCTTTACTTCACCTGAGAGTTTTGTCTGGCAACATCTGGGCATGCTGCGCCAGCTAGTGGAGTCGCAGCCCGGACTAACCTATCCACGGTTGAAGGAGATAGCTGAGCGCTTCACCGCGGCTTGCAGGCGATGGGATGTCCCACAGAAATATGGGCCCAGCAGGTTCTTTTATTGTTAAAATTTGTTCATCGCCGGGATTTCTTGACACATATCATGTCTGACAAACTGGCAGCTTTGAAGTTGCAAAGAATGGAATGCAAATCCGAGCTGGCGAAGACGAACTCTATTCTTCAGGAGCGACAGTGCCAAATGCAGTCTTTGGCGGAGCGGGAGCAGTTTGTGCGCGACCGGATAACTACCCTGGAAGCTGAACTGTCCGATCTCCGAGCTGAGCTGCCGCAGCTAACAACTTCTCGACCGCAGCTCGAGGAAGAAGCAGCTCTGTTAGAGGGGCAGGTGGCGTCCTTTCAAGACGAGTCCATTCGACTGCAGGAGGAGGAGGCTCGTCTTCATGAACTGGGAGCCGCCCCTTATGTGGGTCTTCTGGCTCTCGAGGATATCTTCAGGCAGCCATGAACCATCTTCTCTTTCTTTTTCTTTTGTAGCCTTTTGCGATACAACGTCCCCTCGGGGCCCTTTATGTATTCACTTATTAATGAAAAGAAATCTTTGGCCTCACGCGTATCCATTTTCTTCTGCATGAGGTTCTATCGCTTTGAGAAGTGGGGTAGCGGTTTTAGCAATTCCTCATGCGAATGGCCCGTACTTGGCAGGAGAGCGTCCACCCCCTCAGAGAAAGGATGGGGAACTCGCTCCACTGCGTGACGGCATCCGGGGAGGTGCTTAAACCGGATTCTGTTGGTAGCAGCAATCGTCCCTCTTGGCAATATGTGCTGTGAGGGAGACAATTTGCAGAAATGTGAAAGAAGAGGTTTCATCGGAATAGACGAAAGGTCTAGACCGGGTAGAGGTTATAGCAGGTGGGACATTGAAAAAGGGTATGGGGTTTTCATCAGAACGGCCATAAAGTCCGAACTGGACAGATTGTATCATTGGCCGGGCGATGTACCGATCAGCCAACGGTTGACTTCATCATCGATATTGAGCTTATATCGATGCAAGGGGGATTTCATATGTTTTATCAGAATAGACGTAAGGTCTAAACTGGATAGGGTTTCATCATTGATCGGGCGAGGTGCCAATCGATCAACAGTTGGTTTCATCATCGATATTGGGTTTATATCGACGCAAGGAAGAGTTTTATGAGTTTCATCAGCATAGACGAAAGGTCTAAACTGGGAGGGTTTCATCATTGATCGGGCAAGGTGCCGGTCGACCAATAACTGGTTTCATCATCGATATTGGGTTTATATCGACGCAAAGAAGAGTTTTATAAGTTTCATCAACATAGACGAAAGGTCTAAACTACAGGATTTCCTCATTGATCGGGCAAGGTGCCAATCGATCAACGGTGGGAAGTATGTGGAGGTGTAGGTCTCATCAGGACAGACGTAAGGTCTATTCCAATAGGTTTTATCACAGGTGGGACTTCGCTAAGAAATGCGTAGGTTTTATCAGGACAGACGTGAGGTCTGAGCTAGATAGGCTTTAGCAAAAATGGTGATGGGTTTCATCGTCGGTGGGGCATGGAGCCAGCTGACCAACAGAAGGTTTTATCAGCGAAGGGGAAGTAAGGGCAGCGTGCCTGTCGGCACGGAACTTTGAATTACCACATTACTGACCCAAGTGCCCTTTCGGGTTTTCACCAGAGCCAGCCCCCTCTTGCTTTTGCCCACGCGCCCTTTCGGGTTTTCACGCGGCGGGGTACCCGATTTTGTCTGCAGTGCCCTTTCGGGTTTCCACCACAGCTGGGTTTTAGCCATTTTTGCCCTCGCTCAGAATGTCCGAACAAGTCTGGCGGGGTATCTCTATTTTTAACCCCATTTTTTTATATATACATATATATATATATCTCTCTTGAATTGGGACTTCAGCATAGGTCAGGCGACGTGCTGCTTTATTGGCGGCTGCTCTTATCATCGGTATTGGGTATATACCGACGCAAGGATTTCATAGGTTTCATCAGGATAGACGAAAGGTCTGGCCTGGATGGGTTTCATCGTTGATTAGGCAGTGTGCCAATCGACCAGCAGTAGGTTTCATCATTGGTATTGGGTTTATACCAATGCAAAGATGCCATAAGTTTCATCAGGATAGACGAAAGGTCTGGCCTAGATGGGTTTCATCGTTGATTAGGCAGTGTGCCAATTGATCAACAGCAGGCTTCATCATCGGTATTGGGTTTATACCAATGCAAGGGTTTCATGAGTTTTATCGGCATAGACGTAAGGTCTAAACCGGACAAGTTTTATTGCTGATCGGGCGAGTGTGCCCATTAGTCATCAGCAGGTTTCATCACGGTGGGACATAGCGAGACACGCGGCTCTAGTCGGAACAGATGTAAGGTCTAGACCGAACAGGTTTCTTCGCCGATCGGGCAGGGTGCCCTGTCGACCAAAGATGGGTTTCATCATCGGTATTGGGTTTATACCAATGCGAGGATATCATGGATTTCATCAGGATAGACGTAAGGTCTACACTGGGCTGGTTTTATTGTTGATCGGGCAGGGTGCCAATCGACCAACCGCGAGTTTCATCATCGGTATTGGGTTTATACCAATGCAAGGATATCATAGGTTTCATCGGGATAGACGTAAGGTCTAAGCCGGATAGGTTTTATCATTGACCGGGCAGTGCGCGAATCGATCAACAGCTGGTTTCATCAGTTTCATCGGGATAGACGTAAGGTCTAAGCCGGATAGGTTTTATCATTGACCGGGCAGTGCGCCAATCGATCAACAGCTAGTTTCATCATCGGTATTGGGTTTAAACCAATGCAAAGGTTTCATGGGTTTCATCAGGATAGACGTAGGGTCTAAACTGGATATGTTTCATCATTGATCAAGCAGTGCGCCAATCGATCAACAGCTGGTCTCATCATCGGTATTGGGTTTATATCGATGCAAAGATTTCATAGGTTTCATCGGGATAGACGTAAGGTCTAAGCTGGATATGTTTCATCATTGATCGGGCAGTGCGCCAATCAATCAACAGCTGACTTCACCGTGGTGGGACTTTGGGTCAGGAATGCGGGTTTTATCAGGACAGACGTAGGGTCCGTACTGGGTGGATTTGATCGTTGATCGGGTAAGGTGCCGGACGATCGACGAGAATTTTATGGCGGGAGGTGAGGTTTCTTTAGGATCACCATATTACTGACCCAAGCGCTCTTTCGGGTTTTCACCGGAGCCAGCCCCCTCTTGCTTTTGCCCACGCGCCCTTTCGGGTTTTCACGTGGCGGGGTACCCGATTTTGCCTGCAGTGCCCTTTCGGGTTTTCACCACAGCTGGGTTTTAGTCATTTTTGCTCTTGCTCAGAAAACCTGAACAAGACTGGCGGGGTATCTCTATTTTTAACCCCATTTTTTTATTATTCTCTTTCATTTCTTCTCTCCTTTTATTTGGTATGCGAGCCGTGAGAGGGCAGCTTGGGCAGGGCGAGATGCCACTGGACCAAGGAGAGGGTAGCTCGATCAGGGCGGAGTGCCATTGACCAAGATGAAGTGGCCTGATTAGGGCGGAGTGCCGCTAACCGAGGAAAAGGGTAGCCTGGTTAGGACAGAGCGTCGCTAGACCAAGGAAGAGGGTAGCTCGGTTAGGACGGAATGTCGCTAGACCAAGGAAGAGGGTAGCTTGGTTAGGACAGAGTGTCGCTAGACCAAGGAATGGAGTAGCTCGGTTAGGGCAGAGTGCCGCTAAACCAAGGAAGAAGGGTAGCTCGGTTAGGGCGGAGTGCCGCTAGACCAAGGAGGAGGGTAGCTCGGCTAGGGCGAAGTGCCGCTAAACCAAGAAATGGTGTAGCTCGGTTAGGGCGGAGGGCCGCTAGACCAAGAAGGAAGGGTAGCTCGGTTAGGGCGGAGTGCCGCTAAACCAGGAAAGAAGGGTAGCTTTTGGCCCGATTACTCGGAAAATGTTGGTTGTGCAGCATGATACAGCTTTAGGTGCCTACCGTTGAGTGGCGAGAATTGGATCTCCCCTCGATGGTTGACAACCATATAGGCCCCACCTTCGTAGACCCTTTGTATCACATAGGGACCTTCCCAATTAGGATTTAACTTTCCTTTTGGGTTGGACGCCATGACTTCTCTCTTCTTGACCATGACAAGGTCACCTTTCTTAAATTCTCATCCTTTCACGAGTTTGTTGAATGCAGTGGCCATGCGGGCCTGATACATCTGGATATTCTTCTGAGCTTGGAGGCGCTTCCCTTCCAATTCAGCCAATTCTTGTAATCTTCTTTCTGCATTGGTTTGTTCGCCATGGGCCAGGTCATATTGGACTGCCACTCTGAGTGACGGGACTTCCAGCTCTAGTGGAACTACTGCCTCTGAGCCGTATACCAGTGAGTATGGCGAGCACCCTGTAGGTGTCTTAAAGACAGTGCGGTATGCCCACAGAGCTTCATACATCTTTTCTTCCCAGTCCTTCTTATTAGAACTGACGACTTTAGCCAGCAAGGTGCATAAAGTTTTATTGAAGGCTTCTGCCAATCCATTTGCCTGTGGATTGTAAGGAGTGGAAGTCCTCCATTCGATCTTATACTTTTCGGCAAGCCGATAGATCTTCTGATTTCTGAAATGACTTCCATTATCAGATATTATCCGGCTGGGGATCCCAAACCGGAAGATAATGTTCTGCTTGATGAATCTGGCGACCAGTTCACCAGTCACTTCTCGCAATGCTATAGCTTCCGCCCATCTGGAGAAGTAATCTGTTATTGCCAGAATGTACTTATGTCCGGCCGATGAGGTCGGTAGTGGGCCAACTACATCAGTTCCCCATTGTGCAAACGGCCAGCTAGGGACTATAGGGTGTAGAACGGCAGGTGGCCTTCTAGGCACAACAGCATGCTCCTGACATTTCTGGCATGACTTTGCAAACTTGCAACAGTCTTCAAACATATTGGGCCAATAGTAGCCCAGCTTCTTGATTTCTATCTTCATCTTAGGGCCAGCTTGATGAGCACCTGCCGTCCCAGCATGTATTTCTTTCATTGCTTGCCAAGCTTCCTCAGTAGACAGGCAGCGGAGCAAAATCTTCTTGCGTGCATCTGCCATTATTCGGAACAGAGTTCCATTTCTGAATTCATAAGAATCTTTGATCCTTAGAAGTTTCATCTTTTCTTCTCTTTTCTGCGGCAGCTGTTGGTGTAAAAACCATTGTAGCAGGTGTTGTCTCCAATCAGATGCCTGTTCTGTACTGATCGTGGCAACTTCATTTTCTTCGGGGCAGCCTTCTAGCATGCTGGGGACTTGCCGCCGGTTTATAACAACAATGTTCAGTGTCTCATCTGGTGGGACTGCTATTGAGCTGGCTAGCTTTGCCAGTGCATCAGCTTGGGCATTATGTCCACGGCCCACATGCTTGAGCTTAATATGATAGAATTTCGCCATGAGGCGCACAGCTTTTTGGTGGTAGGGGTTCAACTCCGGCTTTCGCACTTTGAACTCCCCTTGGATTTGCTTTATTATCAACATTGAATCCCCGAATACCTGAAGCATCTGGATACCCATGTTGAGGCTTATACATAGCCCGATTATCAGAGCTTCATATTCGGCTTCATTATTGGTGCAGGGCTTGTTTATAGAACATGAAGTATGCACAACCTCCCCTTCTGGTGATCTTAGCACAATACCGGCTCCGGCCCGTATTCTGGTCTTTCTATCGGAGTCCGTCTCTGTTCTAGATGCTCCATCAAAGAATAGCTGCCACATAGTTGACTGAGCCTGGCAGGCTCCTAGTGTCTCATCATCGGGTAACTCAGTCCCCAACATATCATTCTCTGGCACAGGATGCTCTGCGAAGAAATCAGCCACGGCCTGTCCTTTTATTGCCCTCTGGGGTATATATGTGATATCGAATTCCATCAGAATTACTGCCCATTTGCCCAACCGGCCTTTCAGTACTGGCTGAGTCAGTATGTATTTGAGTGGATCTGCTGCAGATATCAATCTGATTTCATGTGACAGCATATAGTGCCGGAGCTTTTTAACGGCAAAGACTAGTGCCAAGCATGTCTTTTCTATATAGGTGTAGCTTTCTTCAGTTCTAATCAGCCTCCGACTCAGGTAGTATAGAGCCTGCTCTTTGCCTCCTTCATTTATCTGTGCTAGCATTGCCCCCAGGGAACAGTGTGTGGCTGCAATGTACAGTATCAGGGGTCTGCCCTTAATAGGTGCCCCCAGTACTGGAGGGGTCTTGAGATATTCTTTCAGCTTCTCAAAGGCTTCCTGACAGCCATCGTCCCAGAGGAACGGTACAACTTTCATCATGAGCTTGTGAAAAGGGTGGCATCTCCCCGACAGATTTGATATGAATCGTCGGATATAGGCCAAACGCCCTTGTAGAGATCTCAGCTCGTGGAGATTCTTGGTGGAGGGAGCTCCTGGATAGCTTTAATCTTGGATGGGTCGATCTCAATGCCCCTATGACGGACAATGAACCCAAGGAATTTTCCACTGGACACGCCGAAGCCACATTTCATAGGATTCATCTTGAGTTCATATCTGCGCAGCCTCTGAAACACTATCCTCAGGTCTTGCAGATGATCTTCTCTTCTGCTGGTTTTCACCACCAGGTCATCAATGTAGCACTCCACTTTCTTGAAGAGCAAATCATCAAAGATCTTTGTCATAGCTCTTTGATAGGTGGCGCCGGCATTCTTAAGGCCGAACGGCATTCTTTTATAATGAAATATTCCCTTCGGGGTGCGGAATGCAGTGTGCACCCTGTCTTCTTCAGCAATCCAGATCTGGTTGTATCCGGATGACCCATCCATGAATGACAGGGCTTCATGTCCAGTGGTTGCATCGATCATGACTTCAGTGATCGGCACTGGGAAATCATCTTTCGGGCAAGCCTTATTCAGGTCCCTGAAATCTACACATATTCTGATCTGCCCATTTTTCTTCTTCACGGGCACTATATTGGCCAGCCATGTAGTGTACTGGTTCTCTTCAACAAAGCCCACATCAATCAGCTTATCAACCTCTTTGTTAATCTGGTTTATCAGTTCGGGGCGCATTCTCCTGGAAGACTGCTTCACAGGGCTTGCCTCTGGGTTTATCGCCAATCGGTGCTGTGCCACATCGGAACTCAGTCCTGGCATTTCATCATACGTCCATGCGAAGCAGTCTCAGAATTCTTTTAAAAACTGAATATACTGTTCTTTGACAGCTGGCTCCAGCAGTGCACTGAGGAATGTCGGCCTTGGCTCATCTGCTGACCCCAGATTTACCTCTATTAGCTCATCGACGGTGGCTTGGCCTCCGTCTTCAACTTCGGGCGGGGCTTCTTGCAAATCAATAAAGCCTCCCGGGATATAATCTTCTTCATTCTCATGATTTTCTGTTTCGTCACATGGATCATCAGCAGATGTTGGTGCATCGTATAAGGCCAATATGGCCGGATTCTGTTCAGTCTGCCCCGAGGACGTGACTGGCTCAGCGGAAAACTTCGAAATGGAGTCTTCCGTGCTTAGAGGCTCTTCTGATGTGGGCTCCCCTGAGAGGTCATCATTATGTAGAGCTCAGAATTCTTCTAGAATGCGTCCAAACTCCAGGCACTCTTGCAGCTCTCTGGCTACTTGATCTTCATCCGGGGTTCCCGTATCAAATTGTGCTTCGGCCTGGAACAGATCCTCTTTGCAAGATGGATTCTCCCAGCACCAACCCTTCTTAGTCTCATCAGACATCCTCGGCTCCGGCTGGTTGTCTTGGACTTCATTGTCTGTTATGGATTGATACATAATTTCTTCATCTTCAAAGGGGTATTGATCATATCCCACTTCAGGGGGATCTTCATTCTGGTAGAAGGCAGAGATGACATCCACCTCGGCTTCATAGTATTCTTGCAGGGTATAACCCAGTCCCAGGTGCTGTGTGATCTTCCTCAGTTCCTTGCTATCTCGAGGCGGATCCCATAGCTCCTTGAATGCTTTCTTCTGAGCAGCAGGCTGCATCGACGGCATTTGCATCTTGGAGAACATTTGTGAAACCCGTTGGGTAGTATAATCCAAGCCTGTAATCGGTACCATCAGGTTTGCAGCTTCTTCAGGGGCCATACAGTCTTGATCGTCTTCTTCGACTGGATCCCCGGTGTAGAATATAATAGGGGGTTCGCAGAAGCGAGGGATTTCCATAGTCTTTAGTGGCAGCACTGTCTGGTATTCTAGGCTGACGACGGGCTTGATTAAACCCTGCGGAACCTCCACCTGTGTGTACTTTTCTTTCATTTCTTCATCAATATCATCTGGGGGGATGCTAGGAGGAGTTATCCGAACAAAGTCTCCAGCATAGGAGATGTGGGATACCTCATGCTTTTTAATGTAGCCCTTGGGTGGCGGTGGAGACCAGCTTTTTGTCTTTGTCACCGACTTCTTCTGGCTGACCACATCTTCTTTTTCTTTATCCCTTTGTGACACCTCGGTGTAGTAGGACGCATCGAGCATATGGCACTCGAATACTTCAAAGGGATGTAGATCAGCAAACACCCTTTCTTCTTTTCCTCCATGGCAGTATTTTATGCATTGGTGTAGCGTGGATGGCACTATCTGATATTCGTGCAGCCACGGTCTTCCCAGCAGGGCCTTATACGTGGTGTTGGAGTCGATTACATAGAATCGTACCACGGTAGTGAGGTCGCCCAGTGTGAGGTTGAAATCAGCCACCCCGAGAGGTGTTTCACATTTCTGGTTGAACCCCGCAATCTTCATGTCTCTGACCTTAGTGAGCTGCAGATCAAAATAATATTTCTGATAGATGCGGTATGGGAGAATATTCACAGCAGCCCCTGGATCTATCAGTATTCTGCTCGGCGACTGACAGTTCAGGGAGCCCCTCATATACAGCGGTCTGTTATGACCGACATTTGGAATTAGCATATCATCTTCCGTGAAGGTGACTGATGGCCCAGCATTCACTTCTACCAAGAGTGCTTCACATTGTGCCGGGGACTGCAGGGCATCCACGATCGCTTGGAGAGCTTCTTCACTCAGAGAGAGAATTTCCCAGATGGAGAATCTGGTAGGGAGCTTCTTCAGCATTTTCATGACTCGACTGCCCACCCGGACATTAGATAGTCTCATCTCCTCTGCCCATCGGGGTCTTGGAGGTTCATGTGGTGCCTGTGGCCTTTACTGCCCAGTCCCAATTTCATCTTCTTCACCGGTCTCCCGGAAGGCTTCTTCTGCAGCGACTGCCCCTGGTTTTGCTAGAGGGTCACTTTCTTCATTTTCTTCACGCTGTTTCTGCTTTCTAGCTGCTGTCTGCTGGCATTTATTACTTTTAGCTGGAGCAGTATGAGCCGGTTACTCATTTTCTAAGCTGGACAGGAACTCCAGGAATGAAGGGACTTCATCTGCCTTCTTTTTGTCTTGGTACAGACTGGCAGGGGGAGGAACCTGGACACCTCGTATCTCTGGTTTCGGGATTTGATAGGGTTGCTCCCCTCTGAACATAATATTATGGTTGGCTGGTGGTGGGCGCCCCCATCTTCTCCCAGAACGTGTTGCATGGGCCGAGGTAGAGGCTTCGGCATGGTTAGCTTCTAGCGGGGCGTCGGATGCTTCTGGCTCGTCATCTTCCCTAGGCAAGGAAAAGAGTACCGACAGAGTGTTACATTGTACTGTCGTGACCTTCTTTCCTTTCTTGGACTTGGGTCGTCTCCTCTTCTTCTGGGAATTTGGCTTTGCTAGCTCCTGCCCCCAGAAGGGTTCATTCTCAATTTTTTCTTGTTCTGTCTCTGGCTGCTCTTTGATTTTCAATTCTTCGAGCTGTTCCCAAAGTATATAGTCTTTCATCAGCAGATGCTTGGGCTTCTTCTGCTCGTACTCATTGAGCTCATTAATATATTGTTGCAGACGCTTGGCTGCAGGGCTTACTTCTTTATGTGTAGGGAGGGAAGTTTGCCTCCTCCAGTTGTGAGTAGGGATCTGGATGACTGGTCCAGTCTCAGTTGTATGCCATATTGGCTTTATCGGAGGCGGCTCGGGCCTTGGGGTAACACCCCGGATAACTGCTCCGCTGGTACTGACTGCAGGAGTCTTCTTTTTGCTTTTTATGGGTATCATCTGCCATCCTTCCTGATCTTTCTATGTCTTTGCTGCATCTGCTGGTCTTTTGGGTTCAGGCAATGTTACCTTATTGAACTTGTATGCCCAGTTGAACAGTGCGGCCGTCTTATCTTTTGGGAAGGAGTATGCTTTTCTCATCTCGTCTCTCAGAGAGACTTTATCTTTTCGTTCTGCTGTATCTGCCAGCGGGGGAGCTTCATCTGCCCCTTTCTTCCCCTTCTGTTGCTCGAAGGTTTTGAAATCGACGGTGTTGGCCTCAGAGTGTGATGGCCGTCGCTCATTGGATTTTTCCTTTGGCATGGTGGGGACATTGGCGGTCGGACGCTTGGACAAGAACGTCTCGACTTCTGCCACTATATTGTTCAGTCGGTCAAATGTTCTGACATCTGCACCGATCATTTTTTCTAGCACCTCCCTCCTGAGGCTCTGCTTGCATATCTGCACCGCATCTTCTTGATGAGGAGGTCTTCGGCATCTCATGGCTAAGTTCCTCCACCTTTTGATGTAGTCCAGTGCAGTTTCATCTTGCTTCTGCCTGGTTGCATATAGCTCTGCTATCGTGATTTCCCTTTCCATGACATGAAATCTGTCGCGGAATTTTCTCTGCATATCAGGCCAATCAACCATTGACCTAGCTGGCAGGCTTGAGTACCATTCAAAGGCCAACCCAGTGAGGGATGAGCCAAAGAACTTGAGCAAATAAGCTTCATCGACTGCTAGGTCGCCCATGATTGTAGTGTAGTAGGCTATATGCTCCCTAGGGGAGCCTTGGCCATTAAATTTCTCGAACTTCGGCGACTTACTGACGCCTGGGGGTAATCTCTTGGCAGCATACTGGGGAGGATACGGTACCTTGTACACATCATAGGTACCAGCATCACCACCAGCCTTTTCTGACAGCTTCATTTCCGCAATTCTTTCAATCATCTGCTTGTGGGCTACAGCTGGATCTATGTCTTCTGAAAAGAAGTGAGCTTGTTGCTGGCTGTGAGGAGTTGTCATCACAGTGGCGCGCAAGATGGGCGCGGTAGGCTGTGTCTGAGACACAGAGGGCTGAGCTGCGGTTTGTTGTGGAACATGTTGGCTCGGTGTCTTGCCTTTATCAGCTAGGAGAGGGTTAGCTGGGATAGCCGTCTCTGCTGAGCTGGATGTCTGCCCCGCAGGTTCAGCTTGCTTTGAGACTGATGTAGCTTCATGTCTCTCATTGAGCTGCCTTCGGAGAGCACTGATCTCCTGCTGGTATCTTCTAAACATCATCTGGATCATGGGATCCAAGGCTGATGGGATTTGCGTATCTTCAGAAGTCCCTTCAGCATCATCAATAAGGGGATTGTCCTCATCCTCTGTCGTCACCACATTGACTGTCATGGTGGTGATCTTGCGGGCTTCATCATATTTCTTCATCTTATCTTTTGCGGCCTGGCCTCTTCTTGTGACAGGACCAGGTCTAGTAGCCAACCTGAGCAGTTCATCTGGCCGAGTTGGTAGTATATCTTGCCCCCTGGCAAGTCCAGCCATGTTGCAGGCGAAGATTTGCATTTTTTCCTTCCGCCTGTAGACCTTTCTTTTCACCTGGTCAGGATATTTGAGCCGGTCAAAGACCGATATTCTTTCTTTGGCTTCTTCCCTGTACAGGTCTTCTTTGTCATATCCGGCCCTGAGACCTTCTTCATAGTGATTTGAATCGGAGGAAGAGGCTCCGATCATCATTTCTTGAAGTGCTTCTTCTTTTTCTTCACCTCTGGTGCCCAAGGCACGGGATAGTCTTTGTTGACCGAGGGCAGAGCTCCCCAGGTAATGGAAGTAGTCTTGGACTATCTGCTTCATCTCTTCAGAATTGTGCCTCTGTGGCTCAGGCCGGAGCATTAGTCTTTCCTGGCTTCTCTGCTGATAGGACAGTCTTGTTACCTGAGCATTCAAATGCTCGGCTTTGGAATATTTGAACAAATCGGCCTGTCTGGCACAGGCCCTCGGTCTTCTTGGGATGGCGACCGTGACTGGTTCGCTCATTCCCACATTGCCGTTTCGGCAGCAGTTGACAGCAGCATCATATTTCTTTCTTTGCCATCTTCTGCCCCCAGCCCTGGGACGGGTGACAGTAAGGTCTTCCTTCCTCTCATCCCTTCTGCCCCTCATCATGGGGAGAGCAGTAGTCAAATTTCTTTCTTCATCATTTCTCTCATCTCTTCTGCCCCAGGCTTTGGGGCGAGCAGCAACAGCATTTCTTGTCTCTTTTCCCTCTCTTCTTCGGCTTTCTGCCCTGAAGCGGGCAACAGCATCTTCCGCAGCCTTCTCCTCATCTCGAGCTGGAACCCAGCTCTGAATCCTCTTCGGTCGCCAGACCTGTTTGTATTTTGCTGGCTTGGGCGCCAGCGGCTTCCTCTCATCAGCCTCCCAATTGGCCTGCCTGGCGGCCAGAGTCTGGAATCTGTTGGTAGTGGGCACCATCGGGGTGATCACGTCCGGCCTGACCTCCCTTGGGCAACCATTCATGTTTGCCCGGACACCTCCAATCATCATGGTCTTTCCGGAGTTGGAAAGACGACGGTCAACAGCATCATACCGGCTCCTCCGGTTAGTTCTTCCCCCTTTCTGAGCAGCATCAGGGACCATGCCCCTTTTTTGGACATGATGGACGTAGCAGGCGACGGCTGTGGGGACCGTCTTCTCTGGTAAGATATTCTTCTGGTCAGTGATCTCCACTGGGGCACTTGCAGCAGTGCCTTGCTCATTGTCATCGACCTGTAGAAGGTCAGTGAAGACGACGCCCAAGCAGTTGGGCAGCCCAACGGTAGGCGGCATCGATCCGAACGCGAGAGGTACCACCAGGTAGCCTTCTCGCACATGCATGTCAATCGGCTACTGGTCGAAGCAGACAGACATGATTCCAGCCGTCATTGTAGATTCCTGAAAATAAGGAAAGTACACAGAATCAGAATTTTGAGGGGGGCCCGCTGGGCCTCCTACTTTAGCGTAAAGATGAAGGGAGACTTAGTCCCACCGGGCGTGCCAGACTTGTGGACGTGGGATTTTTATCTATTTATTTTATTTATTATTTGATTTGATTTATTGGCGTGCAAGTCACCGAAGTGACGATTTTATTATGCGCTCGATCTGACTTGATCAGTCGATTGTGAAGTCCGAGTCGGGACCGGAAGTCCGCCATACCATAAAGGCTATGACGTTAATTACATCCCCCCTAAGGAGGACAACCCTTGATTAAACGCTAAAGGTAGGAGGAGGATAGCGGTAAAAATAAAACTCAAACGAGGGAGAGAGTTGGTTCATTCACAAGGCATCAGATAGCCTGAGTAAAGCGAAGATACACCAGTTACAGAGGAAACTCAGCAGCATATCCCCATTACCTTGGACTATGCCAAGTGGAGATAGGAAACCACCCATGCAGCGGCAAGGTGGGATCCGTAAAAGATCAGGTATATATACATAACCCGGAATCCGGATGGGGACCGGCCTGATGTAACACACCCGGTACGAGTGCGATGTCTTATTAATGTCCCCCTTTGGAGGACCATCGGAGATCATGCAAGGGCATAACTCCGTGGGCCAACGAGTTTAGAAGAAAGTACCACACTCGATTGGTGGGGTATATGTAAATTTCGGCAGCATGTCCCCTCAACTTGGATTATGCCAAGAGAGGATAGGTCATCATCCACGGAGAGCCGGGACAACGACCAAACAAAGATGGACACCAGGCCCAGGGACATCTCTTGCCTTCATATCATTGATTAATATTCCCTTGGAACCCATCAGAACACATGTAATGACATGGCTCTTTGGGTTCATAAGGCAGCGGTGAAATCCGGATTAGGGACGAGAGCTGTAGGGGAGATCTTCCCCATTATTGTATCTCATCAAGACATAAGTGATGGTCTCTGAGTATCCCCTTAAACAGATGTATGGGGAGATTAAGAGGTTTGAAGAAAGATGGTGCAGAGATGGGCCTCGGAGTGGGTTTCATTGACCGAAGGAGGGATCTCGGCATGGCTTTCATATTGGCCAAAGAGGGGATCTCGGCCTGGGGCTTAGTCAGCCAAAAAAAGGGGGGTCTCGGCCAGGGGTTTAGCCGGCCAAAAGACGGAGATCTCGGCATGGGGGGTTATCAGCGTGGGGTTTGATTGGCCAAAAGGAGAGGGTGTCCCGGCCAGGAGCTTTCGGCGGCCAAAAGAGGGTCTCGGCCAGGGGCTTCCCGGCGCGCTCATCGCCCCGCCGGGAAGCTGGCGCCGAGAGGTACCAGGCCGGGAAGGCCAGGTGGAGGGGAGTTCAACGGCCAGTGGGCACGACTGGGGTGATTTTTGTCGGCTAGCTGAAGGGGGAGGTCTTCTCGGCAGCGTAGTTCTCGGCGGGGAATGTTGCACGCCGAGAAGGTGAAAGGGTAGGGGTTTCAGAGCTTCGCTAACGATGCTCTGTTCATATGTTTTCTGGGATTTCAAGCTCGAATTGATGCCGGGTCAGGAGTGCAGAAGGGGGATTTCATGGATGCTTTCGTTAGAAGGATGCCAAGGGAATTGGATGGTGGAATCAATGAAAGAAACCAGACCATCACCTGATTCCGTGGAGGGTTTTATCTGCTTATTGCAGGTCGTCTGGGGGAGTCAAGAGATGACTGTCCTCTGACCCCTCCGGATGAGCCCAATGACGTTGAAAACCGGCGAAGGAGGGACTCTCAACGCAGAAACTCCAGGCCCTAAGCATTCAAGGCTTAGAATGGAGGACCCAGGGATCGGATCATCATTTATCAAAGCTAGACAGTCCAGGTAACCAAGAGATTGATGTCTCTGGTTCCTAAACAGCGTAAAGGCACTCGACAGAAAACTCAGATTATATGCAAAGAATCAGCCATTGAGATAGGAGAGGGGAGAAGAGAATAGAACTCAGTAACCCATTAGATAGGGGTAGGAGCCCTATCTTCGTCCCTCTTCGAAGAACAGACTCATATGATCGGCTCTGAAACTCGAAGAGTCTAAACTATATTTTCTTTCAGACGAGGACTATGCACATAGAGAGACATAGATCAGATGTCTTAATCAATCGGTGCCCAGACGAGCCATATCGATATTTCATTGCATTGCATGAAAAACTTACGCTGATCGTGAAAGAGAAATGCAAGACAGAGAGGTAGAAGTCAAGGCCGGGACTCTCCGGCTACATTTGATAAATCGAGAAAAGACTCGCTAGATTACATCAAAGAAAAGAAAACATGGAGGAGGGGAGGGTGGAGCATTGACTCCTCTCCCTCCCCGGGCGGCCCACCTGGGGTTTCTCTTCTTCCTCTTCTCTTCTCTGGCAGCGGAGGCTCTCTCTCTCTCTCTCTTTTCCTATCTCCTTTTCTGGATGGGTTTCTTTTCTTTCTGGCTGTGTCTAATCTCTTTCTTTTTTTTTTTGCTCTCCTCTGTTCCGTTCTTCTTTCTGATCGAGAGAAAGGGGGGTTTTTATAACACCCCTTCTCCCCCTTATCGGCATGGGCATCTCGGTGGGCTATTTTTGACCTCCCGGCGCGCCTTACTCGGAGCTGGTAGGCTCTCGGCGCATCACCTCTCGGCATGGCCTTATTGGGCTTTCGACACCATACGGATGGGCCAGCCCATTTATGTCTCTTTGTATTTCATCTTTTCTTAAATGAACTCATCATTAAGCTTGAGCTGTAAGAGCCGCTTAATCTGTCCTTCATTTGTCGGCACCTCGAGCAAGTCAGGCTAGGTGAGGGCCCATTAATTGGTGAACTAGCATGGTTTCATCAGAATACTTCTGGGGGTTTTCATCGGTCAGTGGATCGCAGTTCTTCATCAGTAATGTCGTCTGAGTGACAACAATACCGGACATCAGCTTGGCCGGGGAAGGCTTCAGCTGGGTGACAGCTTCAGTAACGGACTTTCTGTAATCCCGGCTTTGCAGGAGTTCCTTGGATCTTCATTACTGATTCAATCTCATCTTTTGTCTCATCTCTATCTTTGGTTACATTTCCGGTGTCAACAGTTATCAAAGTATTGTTTTTCTTTTTGATGAAGTCAAAGGGGGCGAATACTTTGATGAGTCTAGTCTGAATACTCCACTCATCTCATTCATAAGACTCATAGTATTGCCATCATCAAAAAGGGGGAGATTGTTGTGTCCCTGTGATTTTGATGATAGCAAACACTATAAGTCATTTGAATGCATACAAGTCTGTTTGTGGTGCAGATGAATGGTTCATTGAAAATCTTATCTGAATTATTGCTGCATTTTAGATATGGCTGTGTGTAGTGGTCATTGGTGCATTTCATAATTGTTCATGCATTTCATAAATTGCATTTTATCTGGATTGTTTGATGTTAGTCTGTACAAATGGGTGTTGCTGTCATACCCTTTCAGCATAGTCTATACATCATTCATCAGCCATCAATTCTGCACATTCTAGTTTGCATGTCCATACACTACACTGTAGATGCTCATAAAGTCTATACATCGCATGGCACAGCATGCGTCCAAGTCTGAATATTGCATTCGCCAAGTCTGTACGTCCCATGCTCAAAGCTAAGTCTGTACATTGGGATTTGAACACACAAAGTCTGAACAGCTTGCATTGTTCTGTAGCTTGCATCGTTTCACAAGTCTATACAACAGTTAGCATTGCATCTTATTCATGAAGTCCATACATTCACTGAAGCTTGCTTAGCTGAAGTGTGTACATTGCATTGCATGACTTGATGTCTGTACATCGCATGTGTGCTTCATGCTAAGTCTATACATACTTCAGTGCATTCTCTTTGTGTCTCACATATCAAAGTCTGTACAGTCTGCATCGCATGCACTCTAAATATGTCAAGTCTGTACAATGGTTTTGGCATATGCATTCATTAAGTCTATACGCTGGAAGACGAAGTCTATACAGCGTCTCATGTTGCATCCAGCAAGTCTGTACAGTGAGCATTTCATTGGTGAAGTCTGTACACTCACCAGTTGAACATCAAAGTCCATACATTGCATAATGTTCGTCAAGTCCATACATTGCACCGTAGATGCATCGAAGGGAAGTATGCACATTGGGCTGTTCATATGAAGTCTGTACGTTGGAAGTGTGTACAGTGTTCAGTTTCCTCTCATAAAGTCCATACATCGAATGTCTTGCTTTAGCTTAAGTCTGTACAGTGTCTCGTATTGGCCAAGTCTTTACAGCCTCATCCTTACCTTCGTTCCAAGCCTAAGTCTACACATTCGTTTCCTTGGACAAAGTCTATACATCGTGCCTTGATCTCTCAAGTCTGTACACTCTTTATTTCAAAGTCTGTACATTGGAAGTATGTACAACGAACTGCTACACGCATCATTCCAGTTGTCTTCGTGTCGTTATTTTTTCCATCTCGTGCTACTTTCTGTGGCACCTCGTGTCGCTCCTTCTGTGTCACCCCTTCGTCTTCGAGTTGTTTTCAGCCAGTGTCGTCCTCGTGTTCGAGTCGTTTTCCTATATCTTCATGTTATCTTTTATTTTTATGTCTTCGTGTTATCTTTTGTTTGTATGTCTTCGTGTTGTTTCTATGTTTATGTCTTCGTGTTATCTTTTATTTTTATGTCTTCGTGTTATCTTTTGTTTTTATGTCTTCGTGTTATCTTTTGTTTTTATGTCTTCGTGTTATCTTTTGTTTATGTCTTCGTGTTATCTTTTGTTTTTATGTCTTCGTGTTATTTTTTGTTTGTATGTCTTCGTGTTGTTTCTATGTTTATGTCTTCGTGTTATCTTTTGTTTTTATGTCTTCGTGTTATCTTTTGTTTGTATGTCTTCGTGTTGTTTCTATGTTTATGTCTTCGTGTTATCTTTTATTTTTATGTCTTCGTGTTATCTTTTGTTTTTATGTCTTCGTGTTATCCTTTGTTTTTATGTCTTCGTGTTGCTTCTTTCCATCTTCGTCCAGTTCTTTTTCTGATCGCGTGTTTTACTACCGTTTTACCTCGTGTTGTTTTCATCTGACCTCGTGTCGTTTTCTGTATAGTGCACCTTTTGCTGTTCTAAGTCTATACATTCTATCCTTCTGATTAATCTCCTATGACTATGTGACAGGTACTGATCGTGAAGCCTATGAAGAGTGGGGCACGTGATACGAGGCTGGCATCTGGCACGTGATCTGAGATGCAGAGGAGCCTCCACGTGGACTGAAGCTTTTGGGCGGGAATTGTGGAGAGCACACGCTGCCCTAATCTACTGCTGCTCCTGCTATATATATGAGCCTTCTTCCTCAGAAGAAGATTGATCGAGTTGGCAAGAGGTGAAGTCCATACAGAGAGCCACGATCTAGACAGAGAAGAAGAAAAGAAAAAGAAGAAGAGAAAGAGAGTGAGAAAGAGAAAGAAAGAGAGATTGAGTGAGAGATTGAGATAGCAGAGTGTGAAGAGAAGAAGAGGAAGAAGAACAGAGAAGAAGAGAGAGCTAGAGTGATAGAAGCTTCAACTGAAGATCTATTCCTGCTGGACCGTGGATCAAATCTAGGCCAGCCAGCTCCTACGAGAGCCACATTTATTTTTATCTTTTCAGCTTTCTGTTGCTGGTTTTGTTTTTCTTTTCAACTATTCACTAGTTGTTCTTCCGATTCTCTTGTGTTAGGTCGGGTTCCGTCCGGTGTGGAGGAAGAGAGACTTGTGTCTCTGGTTGCCTTTGACTGGGAGTCATCTGTTGTTTCCCTCCGGTTTGGAGGAAGGGAGGGTGGTCCCTCCGGTTTTGGGCTTGTAGGTTTCGAGTCCAGGTGGTCCCTCCGGTTGGGAGGAAGAGAGGTCTGAGACCTCTAGTTTGCAGGTGACTTGGTGTCACTTGTACTTCCCTCTGGGTTTCAGAGGAAGAGAGACTTGGGTCTCTAGGTTCCCCTCCGGTTTGGAGTAAGAGATGATTGGTCCTCCGGTTCTAGTCTTGTAGGTCGCAAGACTAGGTGTTCCCTCCTAGACTGGAGGAAGAGAGACTTCGGTCTCTGGTTTCCAAGTGGCTGGGAGTCACTTGGGGTGTCCCTCCGGTTGGGAGGAAGAGGGGAGGTTGTTCCCCTTGTCAAGCTGTTTGGCAACCTTTGTTGCAGACTGAGTCTGCTGTGCTAGTGTTACTAGTGGAAGCCTCACTCTGGTTTGGAGTGAGGGGTGGACGTAGGTCTATTGACCGAACCACCTAAAAAACCTGGTGTCCCTTGTGGTTTGATCTTCTTATATGTTCACTTATCTGCTGCGCTTTAGATGGTTGCTTAGGTTTGTTTGAGGGCTTCTTGAGTTGCTGTCTTGCCTTGATTCTTCCAAGGTTCTTCAGGCAATTTCTGCAACAGTTTTAATTCCGCATTACTGAGTATTAGAGTTTTTTATTAGGCCATTTTTGTAGAGGGATACATTCACCCCCCTCTGTATCCGGGCCTTGCACCCTAGCATGAACCGCCTGTCAAAAGTCTCATAATCTACCCAAGAGTGATGTGCGGCCCCCTGAGTAGAAGACTCTCCATGATAGAACTGTGGTAGAGGAGGCATCTCTGGATCCATGTAATGAGGTGATGGTGGAGGAGGCTGCCCCTCAGCCTGAGCTAGAGGGGGGACATCCCCTTGATCCTACTGCTGTTCCTATTCCTGCTCTTCCTCACTATCAATTTCTTCTCCATAAGGTGGCACATCCTGACGTAGCTCACCATCGGGACCATAGTAATATCCCATATCTGTAAAGATCTTATGCTTATTATAAATATCATCCTGTCGAACGTAAATGAACTGTTCGTTTGCCAAATTGATCCCAGCATGAATGAATATGCCGGTCAACTGTGAGGCATACTGTAGTGAACACCGCAAATTGGTTTGGCAAGCTCCTATGAGAGTCGTCATGAGGCGACCCATGTTGACTTGAATCCCATTCATCACATTGTAAAAAAGGAACTTATGTACCTCTGTCACTTCATTTCTGCTGCCACTCTTGGGGTAAATGAGAGAGGTAAACATATGATGCAATACACGCTGCAGTGGTGGAAAATGATTTGCATTCAATTCAATTAAATTGCTGACACCACGCACGTACTCACAACTGGTCATAGCAAGAAATGTGTCCTCAACCTCCCCATGACCAAAAACCAAGTTGGCTCCTCTAGCCGCAACTCCTAAACATCTCTCAAACAGATCGGGAGTAATGTGAATCTCAACCCCTTGCACAATAGAAAATAATTCCTCATTCCTTGCAATCAAATTCCCATAAAACTGTTGCACTAGGCTTGGGTAATAACGGTTATATCTAGTGACGAAATCAGTCCATCCTGGCTGAATCTTAAAGATAGCACATATATCGGGCAAAAGCTCATTCACCTCGTTGAAGTCGACCAGTCGAGGGTCGATAATGGGACGAGGAGGCAACCGAGGTGCACGACGAGGTGCAGGTTCTTGCTGTGGTGGAGGAAACGGGGCCTCTCGTCTCCGGCGACTCGCTTCCCCTTGGGCAGAACACCGAGAGCTTCGTCTAGGCGGCATCCCGAACTAGAAACCCGGTGAAAAACCCTTGAAGAGATGACTCTCGTCCCGGGGAATGAAGATAGATCAACTGACACTTCAGGGGCTTGCAAAAGCCTTCTCCATAGCCTGGAACCAAGGAGGGAACTCCACGTACGCACGAACGGCCAAATGGAGTTCGTCCCGAAATCGTGACGAACACGCCGGATCTTGTGCGGGTGGAGGAATGATAAGGTTTAGGGGCTTGGGAGGTGGATTTTTGAGGTTCTAGGGTTAGGGCAAAGTGGTGGAGAGTGAATGGGAGTGATGGAATGAGAAGGAGGGGTTTTAGGACCCCTTATAAGGTGGCTCGGATGAGACCCAGTCGGGCCCGTTAGCCTCCACCGGTCGACTGGTGCGGGACCGGCGGTCGACTGCTAGCCCCAAAAATCCCAAATTTTATATTTTTTTGTTTATTTTTCTTTTATTTTCTATTTTTTATTCAATTTCTTTATCATTTTTTTTATTTGGGGGGGACCATCATCCGACCTTCATATTTGAGCCAATGTCTGGAAGTGGAGAGAAGGAAAGAGATGTAGATTTGAGGAAAGTTTCTAACTCCCCCTCAGAAGTTTCCTTAGGTCCGACATCACTGAGTCCATAATTATTTAACCATGGAATATCTAGCCTTAGAAAAAATTTTCAAGGAGGGCTATATATATAAATACATTCAAGCATGCAGGAGTGTATGTGAACACACAAGGTATTAAAAAAATATAAACAATATGCATGTTTTCCTACCCTTGATGTATATGAGTTTCTACAAATGCAACTCTTATCTTAAGTGCAAACCTATGCATGTATGCTCTCACCCTTGCACATCCCAAGTTCTCTTCTTATCTTGTTAAATTGATCCTGGTTTAGGGGTTTTGTGAAGATCTCAGCTAGCTGATTGTGTGTGTCAATGAAATTCAATTCAAAGACCCCCTTTCCTACATGATCTCTCAAAAAGTGATGACGAATATCAATATGCTTAGTCCTAGAATGTTGAACATGATTTTTTTGACAAACTGATTGCACTGGTATTATCACACAAGATTGGCACACATTTCATTTCAATATCTAAATTAAGCAATTGATTTTTGATCCAAAGTACTTGGGCTCCATAACTTCTGGCGGCTACATATTCAGCCTCTGCCGTTGAGAGAGCTACTGAATGTTATTTCTTGGAGGCCCATGAGACTAGACACCCACAAAGAAACTGACAGTACCCACTAGTACTTTTACGATCTACAACACATCTTGCATAATCCGCATCGGTGTATGCAATCAAATCAAAAGAACTACCGATGGGAAACCACAAGCCAAAATCTATTGTGCCAAGTAAGTATCTAAAAATGCGCTTAACAGTCGTTAAATGAGATTCTTTATGGCATGATTGAAAATGGGCACAAAGACATACACAGAATTGAATGTCTGGGCGGCATGCTATAAGATACAGTAGTGATCCGATCATACCTCGAAATAGTGTAGGATCTACTGTTTTACCATTTTCATCTTTGTCTAACTTCGAGGTTGTGGCCATTGGAGTTGACAAAGGTTTTGTTTCAGCCATCCCATATTTTTTCAACAGCTCCATTGTGTACTTGGCTTGACTTATGAAAATGCCCTCAGATGTTTGCTTCACCTGCAGTCCAAGAAAGAATGTTAATTCACCCATTAAGCTCATCTCAAATTATCCTTGCATAATTTTTGCAAATTCATCACACAACACATTATTAGTAGCTCCAAAAATTATGTCATCCGCATACACTTGAACCACTAATATATTTTTACCTGATTTCCTTGTGAAAAGTGTTTGATCAACCTTACCTCTCTTGAAACCATTTTCAATCAGAAATGAGGTGAGCTGTTCATACCATGCCCTTGGTGCTGGCTTCAGTCCGTACAAGGCCTTCTGGAGCTTGTACACATGTTGTGGATGTTTGGGGTCTTCAAAACCTGGAGGTTATTCTACAAAGACATCCTCTTTGATATACCCATTTAGAAACGTAGATTTAACATCCATTTGAAACAATTTGAAGTTAGATGAGCAAGCATAAGACAATAGAATCTGGACTACTTCTAGACGAGCAACCGGTGCAAATGACTCATCAAAATCAATACCCATCTCTTGACTATACCCTTTGGCCTCAAGCCGGGCCTTGTTCCTAACAACCAATCTCGTATCATTTAACTTATTTCTGAAAACCCATCGGGTTTCGATTATGGACTGATTCTTAGGTCGTGGCACAAGAGTCCACACCTGGTTTCTTTCGAACTGGTGGAATTCTTCATGCATAGCCTGGATCCAGGATTCATTTTGAAGAGCTTCATAGATTTCCTTAGGCTCTTCCTGTGAGATTAAGGCTATCAAATCCTCTTCTTCTACTTGCCTTAGTGATGATCTGGTTCTTACCCCATCTTGAGGATTACTGATTATATTTTTAGCTGGATGATCCTTTAAGAATGTAGAGGTGCTGGGCAAGTCGGGGTGCTACACTTGCTGCTCTTGCAGTGTTTCAATTCAAGGATCTTCATCTTCTTCACTCTTGCTGGGTATTCCTTCCTTTGGTTCATCCTTGACTTTAGATGTTCCAGCATTAGTTGAGTTTTTGGGGGCTTCTCCTGTATCCACAATTTGAATAGATTGGTTTGTCAGTTTTAGTTCAGATTCATCAAAAATCACATGAGGACTCTCTTCAACAACCAAAGTCCGTTTATTAAACACTCGATAAGCTCTAGAGTTAAGTGCATAGTCTAGGAAAGTTCCCTTGTCACTTTTCTCATCAAACTTACCTATATTGGACTTACCATTGTTCAGGATGAAACATGAACATCCAAAGGGTTTAAGATAGGAAATATTCGATTTCTTACCCTTATAGAGCTCATAGGGAGTTTTCTTCAAAATGGGTCTTACCATTGCCCTGTTGATGATGTAACACGTTGTACTTACCGCCTCAGCCCAAAATTATTTTGATAGAGAATTTTCACTTAACATGGTCCGTGCCATGTCTATCAATGTTCTATTTTTCCTCTCCACCACTCCATTTTGTTGGGACATCCTTGGTGATGAAAAATTGTGCGTGTACCTCTGCTCTTCACAAAAATTGCTGAATTCATGATTTTCAAATTCCCCACCATGATCACTTTGAATGGTGGTGATAAGGTAGCCTCTATCATTTTAGATTTTCATGCAAAACACTTGAAACTCCATCAATGTATCATTTTTATTGGATAGAAATAACACCCATGTAAATCTGGAATAATCATCAACAATCACAAAACCATAGGATTTCCCTCCTAGGCTGGATGTCCTTGTTGGGCTAAACAAATCAAGATGCAGCAATTCCAAAGGCCGAGAGGTAGAAACAATGTTCTTATTTTTGAAAGATATGCGTGTTTGCTTGCCTTTTGTGCAAGCCTCATAGATTTTATCACTTTCAAATTATAATTTTGGCAAACCATTTACTAAGTCATGTTTAGATAACTTGGAGATTACTCCAAAACTAGCATGACCTAGTCTTCGGTGCCATAGCCATGCATTATCATGATTGTTTGCTACCAAGCACACATCATCACGGGAAACATCATCTAGATCAATAGTATAGACATTGTTGCTTTTCTTGCCGATGAATCTGATTTCATTAGATATTTTATTTATGACAAGGTAGTGGGTTTCAACAAAAATAATTTTAAAACTCTTATCACACAAATGACTTATGCTTAAGAGATTGTGATTTAAGCCTTTCACCAAAAGGACATTCTCAATAATGTTGAGTATATCCAGGTGATTTTGATGATAACAAAACCCAAGTCATGTGTTTTCTCACGTGCTATCTATTAACAATCAAGTTCGATCTTCATACGCATTCAAAGCCTAAGTTCACCATGCACTATGTTCAAATGCTTAATCTCTTCCAAATGCATAAATCCATTTTGGTTTCTAAACCGCCCAGGCTAAGCTTAAACCCACTCACCGTGATTGGAACAAGGTAGCCATAAACTGATTCGTTCATGTATTATATTGCATTGGCTAACTTCTTTATTTTTTGCAGGAATTCCAGCCAGCGGTCGACCGCCAGCCAGGGCCGGTCGACCGGTTTTCCCAGCAACGAAAAGTCCATTTCCTGTAAAATTCCGTTCGACTACCCCATGCTACCGGTCGACCGCCAGTCTCGAACAGCCCCTATTTTTGACTTTGTAGTCTCAACGGGCGAAGCCTCTCTTATTGGAGTTGTTTAATCCCAAATCCACCAAACTTCCCATGATTTGTGGATCTGGTTCCTGGCTAGTCTCTTGACCATTCAAGAGTTATAAAAACATCTCTTTGGAGCTTGTAACCCTAATTAATCAAAGGAGGCTAAGGGAGGCTATCAAGAGGAGATTCAAGTGCTGGTACTGTAGCCGTGAACAGTGCTCCGAGAAGGAAGTTCTTCATCCATCTTCAAGTGATTCAACCCACATCTGGAGCAGATCAACTCCAAGCCAAGTGGAAATCAAGCTGCACCCAAAACCTTCTTCATCAACTAAGGGGGAGCTTGAATCTGAAGTTTTCTCCTTGTGTCTTCCATTCAATTTCTATTTCAGATTCAAGTGTTTGTTCTTGTAATATCTGAATACTTGTGTGTGTGTGGATCTACGCAGATCCGTGTGTGTGTGTGTGTGTGTGTGTGTGTGTGTGTGTGTGTGTGTGTGTGTGTGTGTGTGTGTGTGTGTGTGTGTGTGTGTGTGTGTGTGTGTGTGTGTGTGTGTGTGTGTGTGTGTGTGTGTGTGTGTGTGTGTGTGTGTGTGTGTGTGTGTTTATTTCTTCACATCTCTTTGTGATTCGGTGTTTGTTCACCTTCGTGGGAGTTCCGAACTCCTCACGTGTGTGTGTGTGTGTGTTTTGATCTTGTAACCCTTTACAAGATAGTGTGTGAATCCTCACAGATCATGAGGGGTGGACGTAGGTTGCCGTTGTTGCATCCGAACCACCTAAAAATTTCTGTCTCTTGTGTGGTTTGATCCTTTTTATCTATCCCCATTATGTGTAGCACACATTTAGTTTATTTTGATTGTCTTGTTTAGTTGGATCTAGCATAATCTATCTTTCTCATATCAACTCTTCGGTATATAAAAAGGTGGGTTCGGATCGGCAAGGCAAATCTTATCTGGAAGATAACACCTTGCGTGAGTTGGATCTCCAGATTCTCACCTCCGCCATCGTACCTAAGATCGGTTGAGTGAGTTAGGTTCTATTAGATCTCTTAGTTTTCATATAGTTCTGGATTTCATTTCGGCTTTTATTTACACTTGTTTGAATTGGGCAAAAGTTTGTTAAAAGTTTGTTTACACCCAATTCACCCCCCTCTAGGGTGTCATTGATCGTGGGACTTCAATTGGTATCAGAGTTAAGGCTCTATTTATTTCAGATCTAACAATCTTGAGTAAGATCCAGATCAATGGCAAACAAGGATATGATGCCTGAAGGTCACTCCATTCATCGTCCTCCATACTTCGATGGCTCAAATTACTCCTATTGGAAAAATAGGATGCATATTTTTCGGAGAGCCTAGTGTAGATTCTAAGAAAATCCACTTAAGGAAAAACTAAGAAGAATTAAAAGGGAAAAGAATTGGGAAAAACAAAAGAGAAAAAGGGGAGCATGCGAGGATGCTAAGGGGAATGTGTGATCGCCAGAGGGGTTACCTCAAATAAGAAAAGAATGATCGCGTGTACCTTGTGTTGAGCATGGGAGATTGTGGATCCTTTCTTCCTCCTTCTACCGGCCGACCGACGAAGGGGGTTTGTAGCTTTGATTACCTTTGTAAGAAAACACACAAACCATGTAAAAGAATGGATTAGCCAAGTGTGTAATATCAATGTTCCAAGAGCATGAAATCAATCAAATTGTGCATGAACACACCTTGTGTGTTTTGATTTTAAAACCCCTAGGAGGAGTAACAAGGTTTGAAAAATATGGATGCATATGCTAAGCAATAATATGTGGTGTGAGATCTAACAAGAACTAGAGGAAAAGAGGATGTGCGATGATGATATGCTAATAGAAAGAAACAACGAAATCAGGCAAACTAAAAGGTGGTTCCTTTCTGCTATGTGTGTAGCAGTAAAAGGGGAGAGAGGGAGAGCTTCAATATGCAATGGTATAGCAGCAGAAGTTCGTCCGTGGAAGAAGAAGAATCCGCCTGGAAGAAGAGCTTGTTTGGATGAAGAACCTGCAAAACAACAACTCTCTTCTTTGTTCTCTCGTTAACCCTTCTCTCTGCAGCTCTGCTCTCTCATGTTCTTTTTTTCTCTAGCTCCTCTCTCTCGCGCAAAGAAACCCAGGAGGGGTATTTATAGGGGTAATATCCTTGGAGAACAAGGATTAAAACAAGGTAAAGATCTTTCATCAAGAAACACCCTTCTCAGTCGAACACAAGGCTCAAAATGAGGAAGGAACCATTACTGGAAAGAAGGAGGCGAAAGGGAGACGGAAGTGAAAATGACGACCCCTTGAAGGACGTCAATTTAAAAATGACGACACGACCAAAGGCGTTAATTAGAATAACGACGTTCATAAAGGCGTCAATTCCTGGATTTAATTATAGAAACAAATAACTTTCCTTATTTAAAATTATGAACTGACGCCTGCCAGAGGGACGTCAAATAATCAACGCCTTTAGGAAAGACGTCAATTCTTCAATTTTCATTTTATTTGAAATTCAGAATTTCCAGTAAATCCAGAAAATGATGCCCGTATTGGTAGTCGTCCATTGTTAAAAGAGGCGCCCGTGTCCATGCCGTCAATTTAAATAGTGCCCCTTATCAGGGCGTTAATTCCAATTTCCCAAGAAAAAAACCAAGAAATGACAATTAATTCATAAGAAATAGAAAAACTTCATATTAAATCAATATTGAAGTCCGCTTTGGGGCGTCACATGGTGACATGAAATTTACTCAACATAGCATCAATTTTGGCGTGTCTACAGCTGCCCCGCCTTGGCGTCTGCTTTGTAAGGGAGTGAGACGGAATGAAGCGAAAAGTGAAACAAGCGGAATGAAGTGGAACGTACTGATAAGTAGATGCCAAGGTGTGATGTGACACGCCTCTGACACTAAGTGTTGGAAATCTTTCCAAGATTCTGAATAAAACAACTCCGGATGATTCCAAGAAAGCATCGATTAGCTGAATGAAGGAGACTAAACTAGATAAACAAAATGTGCACGAGGGCACGACAGGGAGGCACCATTGGAGAGCGGTTACCAGCCAATGTGGAAGTGCTACAACCAAGGTGGGTTTGCAAAAAATAAAGTGAATTGAGATAAAGATCCAGCAAAGGGATGATTGTCAAGAGACCAGCCTGAGCGGCTTCAAGGAGAATAAAGTACTTGATTTGGAATGGAATATCTCATGTCAACTCAATTACGAGCGAGCGACCTTCATTATTGGCGTAATATGAAGATTTTCATCATTAAGCTCAAAGTCCTACATGATGCATGCTGGGCTAAAAGGAAAATTAAAACAAACTAAAATAAAAGATAATCAAGGATAATATTGTTAAGCCATCTAGATCTGGTCAAGAATCCAGATCTCTGAGCTGATACTAAGCCGAAGCCCGTTTATCCACGCATCAACTCAGAAAGTGGAACCATCGTCCCAAACCTTGAATGACTCAACGGCCTATCCGTGTGATCAAGATTCCTCTGGAATTATCACTGTTTTTGATGAAGGGGAACTCAAATTCCAGGTTCATCAGAACCACAAGGTCCTTGATATGCTATAATAGCGTAGATACCATATAGTAACAATGCGTACAGGGGAAATACAAAAGCAAAGTGATGTTACCAATAGAACCATCTGTGCATTTCGAGACTTGCATATCCTGCACTCAAAACTTCTCAGCTCAAAATATGATCATAAGTGCTTGATAGAAACAATTTAATCATGATATAACACCACTTAAGTTCATGAATAATCCAGCGATTCAAAAAACATAAGTTTAAAAAAATGACGACCCTTCTGATCGGCGTCAAATTAATAAACGACGACATTCACTGGGGCGTTAATTGCAATTGGGGTTTAACTTGGAATTGAATGCAAATGACGCCCTCCTGGGAGGCGCTGAATAAATGACGACACTGAAGATGTCGTCAATTGAACAAATGACGCCCAAGAGCGCGTTGTTAATTATCTATTTTTTTCGTTTCCTGCTCGGAATTAAACTTCCAGCAAATCGTTTTATTCGAACACAAACCATGATACTCATTAACGTTCAAAACACTATAAATAAGGTAACTGCGGGTGTTTCCAAGCATCAGCCAATTGAGTTAACAGAGAACCGAAGTATCAGAGGTTATCAGTTCTAGCAGAAGAACTTACAGAGAATAGCTAGCAGGAAGATGAACAACATGTTGCAGAAGCAGGGGCCTTCCAAGAAGCCAAGGATGAGCTTTTCAAGGATTTGTGAAGTGCCAGGCCACATTAGTGGGAGAATTGCTAAAGACCAAGTAGGTGTTTTCTTGTGTTTGAGCTTTTTTTTTTCGTTCTTCATTCTTCTTCTTTTCTGAATTTCTGATATTGTTCTTTTTTCCTTCTTCTTTTTTTTTTTTCAGGATTACCCCATTATTCCTGGTCCAAGAAGATTTCTGAAAATCAAATGGCTTCCTTTATTACTTTCAAAACTTTCCTTAATATGAAATCCTTTCTTTCTAGATGGAACCTCCTTGGCCTCATCACCCATGCCACTCATTACAACGATATCCACCTTGATTGGGCTTCAATTGGCGCTCTTATAGAATTATGGCACCCTCATACTCACACATTCCTCTTTCCAACCTTTGAAGCCACCATACTCCTAGAAGAAGTGGAGATGCTCTTGGGTTTGTAAAGGATGAAGCAAGGGGAGGAATCAAGGATGGCTCATATGACCAAGCCCATACAAGCCCATGACATGCTCATGAGTCTTGTCCAAAGTTCAAATTTGGTGAATCAAATGAAGGCCAAAAGGGGATTAATCTTTTGAAGTTGGCTTCATGGGTGTATAAAAACATGGACAAGGTTCAAGATGATGAAGGTCTTTTGGAAAGAGTGATGAAAGGATTTGTCATATGTGTAAGTGGATCTTTGTTATTCCCTTCATTGGAAGACCATTTAGAGGAGCAACACTTGAGTGCGATAGCAAGCATGTGGGAGGGAAAAAGTATAGGTGGGGCAATGTTAGCCAACCTATACAACGGGCTCACTTCGGCTTCACTAGGACGGCCCTTATTTGGATCAATGCTCCTTCTAGAGTGTTGGATAGATTTACACTTTAAATTTGATCCATGTCAAGCAAACCAAACGGCCTCCAAAATCTTCTTCAAGAGCCCACTTCGATATATGACAGATTCATTGGGTCTATGTGAAAGGGTGACCAATAGAGTACCCAAGCTCAAGAAGAGGAATGAATGGAGGGATTACTTCAAATCAATGCCCAAGGGCAACTTTACATGCACACCGGGTTTTCTCAAATCCCAAGAACTTCACTCAAGGTTATCTTCCGGCATCGAACTCCGCTTAATTGGTGGGACCGACTTCTTCCTTTACAACGCACACCGGTGACTCCCACAACTCGGGCTTCCTCGGCATCTCTTAGAAGGACCTTCTCACCTTCCTCCAATCAAAAGAAGAGAGTTATACTCAAATGGGGATCATGAAGAAATCAAGACCATAATGGCTCAATGGAAGGTGGCACTTCTCCACAGATCCAAGACTCATGTTGAAGAAGAAGAAGATAAATGTAAAGCATATGTACTGGCTCTCAAGAAGATAAGGCCCACAGTGGCTTAGAGAATGTAATCATGATTTCTTTTAGTGAAATGAAATTCTGTTCTTAAGTGAGCCAAAACAATGAGAAAAATGATTAGTTCTTGCAATTCTGTCTGATTAAAACAAGCTTCGGGCTTTCTGTGATAAACAGCGCCTCCCTCCCTGGCGTCAATTTCTTATTACACGCCTCCGGTAATGTCGTCCAAAACCACAATTGACGTCCAACAATACGGGCGTTTCTTAATTCACGTCTTTAGACAAGGCGTTAATTAATTCAAATTTTCAAAATATTTTTCAAAATAATTCCTTAATTTCTCAAAAACAACGCCTTTTCTTACGTCACGTTTTCACAAATGGACGCCCGTATTGGTCGTCGTCAAATTCAAAGGGGTAATAATGATGCCCACTCACATCAATCAACTCCCATTAATGCGCCTGACGACGATTGAAAATCCCCATGCAAAACACAAATGACGTCCATCCTCAAGGCATCAAATATGAAATCTACGCCTTACTTCAAACCGTCAATTTAAGAAGAGACGACTTCCGTCCAGCCGTTAATTTATTTCGACCGTTAAACCCTACTTTCCCCCCTTTCTCCTTCTTCCTTCGTTCATCTCCTCTCTTCCATCTACAAACCCTAACCGAAAACCCCCCCAATCTTCCTCTCATTTTCCCTCACTCTACTTTCTCTCCCCTCTCAAACCGATGGCCGGCGGCGCTCACAAACGGCTGAGGGTCACAGCCCCCGACGTGGTGGACCTAGAGGAAGATCACGCCGTGGAGGAGCTCCCTCTTGCGGCGGCTGAAGAAACACCGGCGGTGGCGGCCGACGATGAAGGCGACGATGGAAATGAAGAACAGGAAGACGACGGTGATGAAGACAATGAAGAAGACGAAGAGGGGGACGAAGAAGAAGTAGGAGAAGATGAAGAAGACGGTGGAGAAGGGGAAGAAGAGGGAGAAGAAGATGGAGAACTGCCGGAGGCGGCGGCGGTGGTCCCTCGACCTGGGCAGCTCCGGCGGCCACGCCAACCCCGGCAGCCCCTTCGTGGAGGGCTGATTGGGCCTAAACGACAAAAGGTAAGCCCCCACACCCATTTTCCATTATTATTTTTTATTTTTATTTCCATTTTATTCCATTTCCATAGCTCTCGGGAGAGGGCAAACCTGACACGCAGAAAAATGACGCCCCCAGGGGTGTCGTTAATTTAAATAACGTCCCACAGTGGGTCGTTAATTACATCTTTTTCATTTTCTGAAAATAATTAATCGCATGAAAGAAACGCCCTGTAGCATGTCGTTATTTTTAATTTTATCATGTTTAGCTCCATCATGCTATTATTTCCCTGTTATTTTATTGCATTTGTTCCTGTCATTTTAATTTCGCACATCATCAACCCTAAAACCCCAGGAAAACCACGCCCCCCATCGGGACGTCAATTAGATAGGTAACGACCCAAGTATGGTCGTCAGTTAAACATTTTCCAGAAATGCAATTTAGGATAGAAAAATACTTTGTGAACCGCGCCCCCCACCGGGGCGTTACTTAGGCAATTGACGACCCAGGGTTGGGCGTCAATTCAAAATTTCTCAGATTTTTAGAATATTACCTTCAAAACAACGTCCCCCACAGGGGCATTAATTAGATAAACAACGACCCTGGGTAGGTCGTCAATTAAAAACACATCAAAAGATAACGCCTCTAATAGGGGCGTCAATTAATTAATTAACACCAAAGGAACTTGACGAACATCCACATGAAAATTTTAAGTGAAAATTTTATATGTTGCATGCAGGGATTGATGAGGACGCGGATCTCTTGGGTCCAGGTCCGAGCAGCTTACTACGGTATCCCCGAGTTCCAGAGAGCTAGAGTAGATGCTATGGGGTTTGGTGCTTTCCTTAGCATAGAGCCAGTTAGGCCAGACCTACCTTTGATTCAGGTTTTGAGAAAGAGATGGGATAGGTCTAGCAGGGCATTTCTGATGCCGTGGGGTCATATGGTTCCTAGTTTGGAGGATGTCACTAGGATCACTAGGCTCAGGGTAGATGGGGAGGCTGTGAGCGGGATCACCTTCCCTGACTATAGTGAGCTGACCCAGAGGCTACTAGGGCTAGAGACGGTGTACGAGACACCGAGCGAGTGTAGGACCATCTTCCGTACTGACCTTACCATAGCTATGGGTTTGGGGGACTCTAGGCAGAGATCTAGGGAGTCCTTAGAGCAATTTTCACAGAGATTGATAGATGGGGCCAGTGCTGCCTATTGTCAGGATCCAGCTAACAGGGAGAGAGCAGACAGAGATTTGAGGAGGTTTCTATTCTTGATGCTCGGGAGGCTGCTGCTCGACACGAAGGGTGATGTCATCAACTGCCGATTCTTGGGGATACTTGAGGACTTGGAGGGCGTTGGCAGATACGCCTGGGGAGCAGCGCTGCTGGCGCACTTGATAGCCGACCTGTCCACGGGGACAGGTCGTGAGACGACAGTCAGTGGCTTTTCACCATTTCTTCAGGTATGCATTTTTTGTTATTTTCTTGTTAGAATGCATATGCGTATGAATGTTTTGCTAATACGATGCGTGAATGCAGATGTGGAGCCACTTGTACATGTCGATGGGACGCGCTGACTCACGGCCTGGAGATGAGGGGTCCTTCCCTCTAGCACGGCGCTGGCTACCGGTGGTGATCGGAGCCCCACTCGCCTACGAGTTGCGAGTGTTACGACGGGAGTTCCGCGACTTCCCCGCCTCACTGGTACGCATGCTTGATGTGATGCAATTTTTTTATTTTTATTATAGAATGTGATATGATATGATGGATGATTGATATGTGTGCTTGTGAATGCAGGTGAGATGGAGACCCTATGAGGGGATGACCGATGAAGGTCAGCCCTGGGTCGTAGCGGGCCGACCTCGCTTTGGGCATGAGCTTTGGGTTCATTGCCTGAACGAGATTGAGCCACTACGGCTTAGGCTGGTGATGAGGACCCTCGACCTACACCAGGAGTGGATCGAGGTAGGAGAGCCGCGAGGGATAGGCAAGAAGACGCGCGGTCGCACGAAGGCGATCGACTGGAGAGTGCGGTTCTCCGACCAGTACGCCGACTGGCGTCGTGGCGGGACCCGGGTCACTTCACAGGCGACCGACAGCTCTGAGTACCTTCGACGCTATTGGGAGGTTTACGCCGGCCGACCCCAGATGAGGGTCTTAGGGGTATGTATGAATGTACTTATTTCTAAATTAAATGCAAATGTTTTGTATATCTATCATGCAACTAATATGGAATGAATGCAGGATGCACGGGACATAGTGGCGATGGATGCACAGGCCCACCTACACAGCCTAGAGGCACAGCTAGCTACCATACGGGCAGATCTGGAGATCCTAGTGAGTGTTTAAATTATTCCTATATGCAAATGAACTTTTGAATTATTGATGATTAGCCACTGACGATCTCAATAAATGCAGCGTGCCCAGCAGGGAGCAGTAGGGAGAGCGACGGGAGAGGCCTCCAGCTCGAGAGGGCCTAGTGCAAAGGCGACTGCACTAGCAGAGCAGCTTGCAGGGGCAGTGACACGGGCCGAGGCGACAGAGCATGACCTCGTCACACGGGTACGCCATTAAACTCAAACTCAACCTTGCATTAAATTATTTATGTGATATACTCATGAAAATCATTTCTTACAGACCGAGGAGCTCCGGGCCGCTCTTACTTGCATCGAGGAGGGACAGCGGGCGATGGCCACGCATGTGAGTTATTTATTTTCAATTGTATGTTGAATTATTGCATGAATTATTGAATTATTACATTAAATGTGGAACTGATGATTTGTTTGAATGTTTACAGTCTTCACAGTTACAGGCGGCACATACCCGGGCTGCCTTGGCCGGGGCAGAGTTGGCGATCCGCGAGCAGCGGGTCACAGAGCTGGAGCGAGCCTTGAGGCGGCGAGAGGAGCTGCCTCAAGATGTGGCGGAGCTGCGAGTCACCCTCGAGATGGAGCGGAGAGAGCGTGCTCGGGAGCGCGAGGAGCACCAGGCGGAGCGTGTCCGGGACCGCGAGCAGTACCAGGCAGAGCGTGTCCGGGACCGCGAGCAGTACCAGGCAGAGCATGCCCGGGACCATGAGCAGTACCAGGCGGAGCGTGCCCGGGATTGAGAGGAGCGATCAACTTGCGAGCAGGAGCTTACAGCTTTGAGGGCCCAGCTAGTCGTTACGCAGGAGCGGCTACGAGCGACCGAGGAGCGGCTTCAGCGAGGCCAGGAGTGGGCTCGAGCTGCAGGGTACAGCTTTGCCAGCTCTACTTTCGTGGCGGGTTCCTCTCATTGGCAGAGGAGCGAGGCAGAGGAGCCGGCTCGAGCTCCAGCTACTTCCCGGGGGTCCATGCCCCCTCCACCAGTGCCTCGTCGGGAGGACGAGAGTGAGGCCGAGAGTAGGAGAGAGGAGGGTGGAGGCGAGAGCTGAGAGACTTACTTGTACTTCTCCACCCTCACACCTGTACTCAGATATTCGTGATATATATATATATGAGATTGAATTTTTTGTTACCTGAGCACTTGTGCAGTTGTGTACTTGTGTCTTCTTTTCCTTCTCGTCTTTTACTTTTGCCCTGCGCTTGTAGCTGTAGTTCATGCTTAAACAAATAGGTTAATCCCTCTGTCCGACTTGGCCCCTTACTCAATAAGCAAGGGATGTATTCACTTTGACCTTGATAACGGGTCAAGGGGCCAAGCCTTTAATCAATGAAGGTGAATGATAGATATAAAATGCGTCATGCAAGCAAGCAAATGCAAACTGAAAATAAAAGATGCCCATACAAGAATGCAATCAAGCATATGAGAAACAAAGGGCTTGAAATTCCACAGTCATTTTTTTTGTTATTATTTGTATATATGCTTTTTTTTGTTGAATTTTTGTTTTGAAAGTGACACTTAATTTTGAAAAGGACGCCTATTTGAAAAATTTTGTTTTGGAGGCGAGTATGGTATAGAGCTTTGGAACCTTAACCATCATAATCTAAAATTCATTAGATTTTCTCAAGAGACTTAACAAAAAAGTCAACGTGATTTATACTTAGGCTTTTACTCATATTCTCTCGCAGCCCATCCTTCTTAGTCGATCCTTGCCATTCTTCGAGTTCACAACCCACCATGGAGGGAGAAGAGAAGAATGATTAAGAAAGCTTACGAAAGGTTTTCAAGAATGGGGCACGCTCCTTCCCTGCCCTTATGCCTGTTGGGATTCGGTCTTCGGCTTAGGGAAATTTTGTTGCTCTTTTTGCCCTTATTCATGCATGCTTACGACCAAGGTTTTCTTTGCGGGGACTTTGCCCTCTTGACATGCTTTCTTTTATCATAACTTCCTTTTCTTTTCTTTTCTTCTTTTCAAAATAGATAAGGACCTAATTGTACTTGGGCTTTAAGCATTTGATTCCCTTTTGGGCCCTGACTTCCACCTATTAGGGCGGCGGACAGGCTTGGTTAGTAACCCCTAACTTGTATTCCCTCTCGTGAGCCGAAAGGAAGAGAATAGGTAAGGCTTTTACACTCTTGATTTGGTCAGACTTTCCTCAAATTCCGGGCTGCTTAAGCTTAAGAATAAAGCGTGTAGTGTGTGCGAATTGACCCAAGAATTAAATCGTCGAGACTGAAGAATGAATTAAGGATTTTTGATTTTTTCGGGCTCGTAGCCCATGTACCATACCAGCCTCCAAATTTTTTGTTTGTTTGTTGTTTGTTTTTTTTTCTTTTTTCTTTTTTTCTTATTTTTAGGGATAGTATTTCTTTAGATAGAGACCATTCCAAGGATGGGTTAGCTCTTCGCCTTCAGCATTAATCAATTTATAAGCGTTGCCAGGATAAACATATTTTATAACAAAGGGGCCTTCCCAGTTTGGTTGGAGTTTTGAACGAGGTCCACCAAGTTTTACAAAGATTCTTTTAATTACCAATTCACCAACTTTAAATTTTCTCTCAATCACTTTCTTTTGATAAAAACGTGAAAGCCTATTTTGATAGACACGCGCATGTTCGGCGGCGACCAGACGCTTCTCATCTAGGAGTTCCAACTGGGCAAGGAGGGATTCACGACGCTCATCAATAGAGAATTCCTTGTCCAATTATACTCGCAGAGAAGGAACAAGAATCTCATAAGGAACTACCACCTCCATTCCATAAGTGAGGGCGAAGGGTGTTTGCCCAGTAGGGGTACGAATGGAAGTGTGATAGGCCCAAAGAGCTTCAACCAATTTTTCTGGCCAATCCGCAAATTTGTTAGCCTCACACGTTTTCTTGATAATTTTAATCAAAGTTTTATTAGTTGCCTCTGCTTGGCCATTGCCCTGTGGATAATAAGGAGATGAATGATGCAATGTAATGTTATACCTGTTGCAGAGGTCCTGAAGTTCCTGAGAGATGAATTGGGGTCCATTGTCGGTGACGATGGTACTTGGGATGCCGAACCTTGCGATGATATTCTTCATTATGAATTTGCATACGGTTGATGCTTTTATCTCCACGTAAGCTTCCGCTTCCGCCCACTTGGTGAAGTATTCCATCGCCGTCAGTATGAATGACTTTGATTTTGTGAGGAGGGTTGGATCACCAAGAGGTCCAATGGTATCGAAAGCCCACATGGAGAAAGGCCATGGGGAAGATACAGGATGGAGTGAAGAAGCAGGAGAATGAATTTTGTCGGTGTGCAGTTGGCACTTAACACACCTTCGAACATAGATAGAACAATCCTCTTCTAGAGTGGGCCAATAGAAACCTAGCCTAAGGATCTTCTTAGCAAGCATCTGGCTATTGACATGACCACCACACACTCCCGAATGGGCCTCTTCCACAACTTTCCAAGATTCATCATCATCTAGGCATCTTAATAAAACTCCAGTGAGACCTCTTCTGTAAAGCACACCTCCAATCAAGGTGTATCGCTGGGCAACCCTTCTAATGGCTTTCTTTTCTTCAGCCGTGGCTTCTTCAGGATATGATTGATCCTGGAAATACTTAGCAATGTCATAATACCATGGCTTTTCTTCATCGCCCAATTCTTCCTCCTTATTCTCAATGATCCTGCCTTGCTCAACCTTCCTAAGCACCTCTTCCTTAATCCTAAGGAAAGTAGGATCTTGAATAGCGGGAGTGAGTTGCTTGTGAACAATGATAAAATGGGAATCCCTTTCGGGAGGGAAAGCCAAGGAAGAAGCAAGAGATGCGAGAGCATCAGCCAAGATATTATGATCACGAGGAACATGGACAAAGATTAATCTAGTGAAAAGCTTGGTATAAGCAGAGGTCAATTCCTGATAGGGTTTAAGTTTAGGATTGAGCGCGTGACACTTAGAGAGCACTTGGCGAAGAATAAGCTGACTATCACCTACAATTCGCAAGTGGGTAACACCAAGTTGATGAGCGGCCTCCAGTCTGGCCAGAAGAGCCTCATATTCAGCTATATTGTTTGTAACTAGAAATGCAAGCTGAGAGGCGAGTGGAATAGTGATACCCTCCGGTGATAGAAGAACAACGCCAATCCCTTTCCCTTTTGAATTCAAAGCTCCATCAAAATGTAACGTCCACATTGAGTCAGGCTAATTGACGGACATTAGTTTCTCATCTGGAAACTCTGAGCGAACATGGTCAAATCTAGGGAGAGGGTGATGAGCAAGATGTTCTGCTATGGCATAGCCTTTAATTACTTTTTGCTGAATGTAGATGATGTCGAACTGAGAAAGGAAGCTTTGCCATCGTGCTAATCGATCGGTGAGAACAGATTTTTCAAGAAGGAACTTGATTGGATTCATACGAGCAATGAGATGAATCTCGTGAGCTAGAAAATAATGCTTGAGTTTCTGAACTACCCAGACTAAAGCTGCACAAGTCTTCTCTATGGCTGAGTACCTCTGCTCACAGGGGTTAAGAAGTTTCGACAAGTAGTAAGTTGCCCTCTCTTTTCCTTCTTCATCAACTTGGGCTAGGACAGCGCCTACAGAGTCATCCAGGATGGAAATATAAAGAACAAGCGGTTTGCCTGGAACCGACGGCCTCAGGACAGGAGGATTTGATAGATAACCCTTCAATCCGTCAAAAGCTGTCTAACACTTGTCATCCCAAATAAACTTGACTCCCGGCTTAGTAAGCTCGTAGAACGGCCTACATCTTTGTGAGTGCTGGGAAACAAATCGACGAATAAATTGCAACCTCCCAATCAATCCTCGAACTTCTTTCAAATTCCTGGGTGGAGGCATTTCTCTTATGGCCTTCGCCTTATTGGGATCAATCTCAATACCCCTCTTACTTACAATGAATCCAATCAACTTCCCTGAGGAAACACCAAATATGCACTTCTTAGGGTTCATTTTCAATTGATACTCTCGTGCTCTTTGCAAGACTTTAGTTAGAACCCTAGGATGCTCAATCCTTGTTCTTGATTTCACTACCAAGTCATCCACATACACCTCAATATAAATGTGGATCATATCATGAAAAATAGCCATCATGGCCCTTTGATAGGTGGCTCCAGCATTCTTAAGTCCAAAAGGCATGACCACATAACAATAAGTTCCCCATGGTGTAGTGAACGATGTTTTCTCTTGATCCTCCTCAGCCAAGCGAATCTGATTATAACCTGAAAAGCCATCCATAAAGGAGAGAGTCTCAAATCTTGCCGTGTTGTCAATCAAAACATCAATATGAGGGAGGGGGAAGTCATCTTTAGGACACGCACGGTTGAGGTCTCGGAAGTCTATACAAATTTGAACCTTTCCATCTTTCTTCATAACTGGAATAATGTTAGCCACCTAATTGGGATAGAGGACAACTCTAACAAATCTAGCCTTATGAAGCTTATCGACCTCTTCTTTCATTTTTAAAGCCATGTTAGGGTGGAAATGTCTCAACCGTTGCTTGACCGGAATGGACCCTGGCTTAAGTGTAAGTTGATGTTCAACAAGCGCAGGGTCTAGTCCGGGCATATCTTCATAACTCCATGCAAACGTGTCCTTGTATTCTTGAAGTACCAAGATAAGCGCCTCCTCTTCGGATGGCGGCAAGTTCTTTGAAATGAGGACAATCCTAGGGTCTTCTTCCGTACCCAAATTTATTTCTTTGGTAGGTTCTTCTACTGAGGCTGATGGTTCATCAAATCTTCTCATGCCACTAGCAAAAGCATCAGCCTCGTCCTCATATTCTTCATAACTTTCATCCCCCTCTTCAACAGGGTCTTCGTCATTCATAATCTCATAGACACCAAAACCCTCATTAGAAGCATAAATATCCTCATATTCTATCTCTGGCAGGATGATCGGATTTTCCACAAATTCTGGGATGGCTAGGCAAGCTTGACACCTTCTAGCTAACTCCAACAAGAATCTACGAGGAATCTGCTTACCCTTGGATCTCTTATGCAAAGCTACCCCGTGATTTTGAACACTAGAAGAGAAAGAACAACTAGACTGATCACTAGAATTCAATAAAGGTGAAGGAGGAGAGGAAAAGGCGGGTACAGAAGGGGATACAGACGAAGTCCCCTCACAGGAGGGGTAGGGGAGGTCTCTTAATGAATCCTGGAAGAGCAGCCCCGGGATCAGGACACACTCAGGAAGAAGATAGGAAGTCTCCTCAATGTAGATGGATTGGGAAGTTTGAATTTTGGCATTTTTTTTTCGTTTTCAAGGAGAAAGCAATGAGAGGGTAAAATGGGGGGGAGTGTTGAAATCGACAGATCGTCAGAGAACAGAATGGATGATGACCCACGCGGGGGTGTAATGGAGAGTTTTGAAAATTGCTTGAGGAGTGTAGACGCACTAAAATTCGCTGGTTCGGGTGGTTCGTCTATTAAGTGCGTGGGCGTGCCAGTCACCGAAGTGACAATTTATTCGGGCCCCGAAGAGCCCATGGTGCGCTCGACCTGACTTCGTCAGACGATTGTGTGGTTCGTGTCGGGACCAAAACCCACCGTGCCATAAAGGTCACGACGTCATTTACATCCCCCATACGATGGAACACCCTTGATTAATCGTCGGGATTCAAGGCCTCATGGCCAGAAAATTAATTACATGGAAAGGCCTATTAGGGAGCATTGAAATCCCCGTATGAGGGTGAGAAGAAAGCATTCGCGGTCATGTCGGTCGTGTACTAACTATTTAATGTTCGGACGAATGTCCGGCTCGAGAAAATCACGGTTATCGCGGGAAAACCGGAATGCATGTATGCCGAGGTGCGGCAAATTTATTGTTCGGAAGAGCGGAAAACATTCGGCTAAGCCTCGCTTGAAGCGGTCACAAACCAGTAAATCTGTTGGCCCGATGCAAGAGCAAGTTGCGACCATACTGCGGTGGGCCCCCCGCGGTCGAAACAAGACTTTCATGAGCGTCATTAATATTTTTGGTGTCAAGGGGCAACGAGGGAATATCCCTTGAATCGGCTGAAAAGCCCTGTGTCTAGGGAAGCGGAAGTTCGAAACGTGTCAGTCATTTGGGAGACCGTTTAATTATTCGGACGGGTGTCTGGCTTGAGAATATCATAATCATCGCAGGAGGATCTAGAACATATGTATGCCGTGATACGGCAAGTACATTATTCCGAGACACTGAAAACATTCGGTTAAACCTCGGTTAGTGTAGCAGGAGACTAGCGAATTTATTGGCCTGGTGCGAGATCGAGTCGGGACCATACCGAGGGTGCCTCCCGCGGTCCAAAGGGGGCTTGCGTGGGCATCATTAATGTTCCCGGTGCCGGAGGGCAACGGGGAAGAGTCCCGGGACTAGATTCCAAAACCGAAAACGTATTCAAAGGGAGCGGGCTATAGGCCGAGGATATGGGTCAGACAGTGACCATAATCGGGACGGACCCGAGGTCGCAGCATAACCCATGAAGGCCTTATCGATATTCCCATGTGTAGGGTTCGGGGAAGACGAAAGTTGTCTCTCTCCATTCAGATTTTGTTGGTCGTTCATGGACCACTTTATGTTCGGACAAAAGTCCGTATTGAAGGCACGACGTAAACAGAAACAAACCCGTGCAAATGTGTGCCGAATTTACGGCAATCTCAATGAAAGTGCGGGAACGAATCCCAACGTATACGAGTCCGGTTTGACGAGCTATCGGCCCAAAGCAATGTCGGGTTACGGCCACATTGGGATGGTTCCCAAGGTTCGAGCCCGACTTGGAGGGGGCGGCGTTAATGTTCCCTTCATATCGGGCCCCGAGGAGAACGAGGCTGCAGGGCGCATCATCATTTTATTACTATTTAGATTTTTTTATCATTTCTGTTATTACCTTTTGGTGAGTTTGTTATTACTATTATTCACTTTATTATTATTTATTTATTTGTTATTGTTTTTTGTTATTATTATTATTATTTGTTATGATTCATTTATTCACTATTGTCTTTCTCTTGAGTTTACTGTTATTAGTATTTTTGTTATGGTTTGTTGATTTATTATTATTTTCTTTTAGTTTGTTATTATTATTATCCCTTGTTATGATTTATTTGGTCATAGTTTGCTTATTGTTGTTATTATATAGCAGTTTATTCATCCTTTTTTTTGTTGTTCATGGATTCCTCTTTTTTTTTTTGTGTGCGTTATATCCCCCCTTTTTATTTATTTATTCGTTCCGTTCTTTTTATTATATAGGCCCCTCCCTTTTTATTACATACATATGTGTATTCGTTGGGGAGATGATGGAGGCTAGAGTGTACCGCTGAGAGGTGAACGATGTATGCTGTTCAAAGGGTAAAGAAGGGTGTACCGCTGGGGAATTTAAGAGTGTGCCGTTGAAGATTGAAGATGGGCGTACCGCTGAAGGGTAAAGGGTGGAGCGTACCGCTGAGGCACTGGGGGAGCATACCGCTGGGAGAATGTGGAGCTTACCGCTGAAAGGGCTGGAGGAGATGATGCGTGAACAGACCACGAGGATATACAGACTTTGCATGTTATACACAGATAATGTATAGACTTTGCAGGTATAACGTAGGTAAAGATACCAATGTATAGACTCAGCATGGGACACAGCATGAGACGCTGAATGAGACGGATGGATGTACAGACTTGCTGAACTATCAACGGATGAATGTATAGACTTCATCTATTAAGGTTCAGACATGCTGTCAAGGAATGTATAGACTTGGTTCACAAATGCATGAGGCACAGGCTGTACAGACTTAGTGTGACTATGTCAATGTGCAGACTTGCTAATGTATGGACTTGGTGAGCATGCAAGCATTGCTGCTGCCAGTGAACGATGAGAGAGAGAGAGAGACGGTGAGAGAGAGATGGTGAGACGGAGGGAGAGAGCGTACCGGTGAGGGGGTGTACCGCTGGGGAATGGAGTGTGTCGCTGGGTATAAAAAGGGTTGTGCCGCTGGGGGTAACAAGGGTGTACCGCTGAGGGTAACGAGGGTATACCGCTGGGACTAAAAAGGGTGTACCGCTGGGGAATTTAAGAGTGGCGGTAGAGTGTGCCAGTGAAGGGCCAAATAAGTGTACCTTTGAAGGTTGTTGGAGTGGATGTGGGGTGGCCAACAGAGCGTACCGGTGGAGGTTAGGCTGGGTAACGAAGGTGTGCCGCTGGAGGTTGAGAAGGGCGTACCGCTGCGGGTTTTAAAAGAGTGTGCCGGGGAAGGTGGAAACCAGTGTGCCGACGAAGGGTGTTTGAAGAGTGGAGGCAGGGTATGATGGTGAAGGGCCAGATAAGTGTACCATTGAAGGTTGTTGGAGTGTGCCGCTGGGGGCACGACAGAACATGCCGGTGAAGGTTGGAATCTTCTATTATCATTTTTAAGGCTTTTCTTTTCTTCGTTTATTGATTTTTATATAGTCTTATATAAACTTCTCCTTTCCTTGGTTCTGTTCAGCCTTTTTGCTCACAAGTCAGACGTCTGATATGTTATGTCGTTATTCAGTTCAGTTCTTCTCACGCTACCGGCAGTGGCTCGATTAGTCGGAAAGTTTTATCGTTGATCGTTCTGTTCGTTTGTTGCTTCCTTTTGCCTTTTTAACATGTTGTTATTTTCTGATAAAAATTCGGCAGCATCTCCCCTTGACCCGAGCGTAAGGGAGATAAAGGGAACGCGTCCACACGGAGTGGCGAAACCCGACAACTGGAGGTGGGCGCCCGAGGGCGGCAACACCTTAGTGAAACTTCGGGAAAACGCGGGGAAAACAACGGGCCGAAGACCTCTAGGCCTGGACAAGGTGGACTGGGGATCAGCCAGGGCGTACCGGGCTACGGCAGGGCCAGGCGTGCCGCTGAGGCACCCAGGGAAGGTATACCGCTGAGGGTGGTTATGAGTGTACCGGCCACGGGCCGGAAGAGTGTGCCGCTGGGGGCCACTACAGGTGTGCCGGCCAAGGGCCGGAGGGGTGCGCCGCTGAGGGCCGTTATGGTATATCGGCCAAGGGCCAAAGGGGGCTACGTGTGTAGACTGGGAGGGGTGCAGGTTATTCAGGAAAAGAAGAAGGGTTAAAGGCCAAGGGTAGGCTGCTGGTAGTTGGGTGTTCAGGAAGAGGAGAAGGCTCCCTCTCTCCCTTCAAGCGGATGGGCACAACTGACGGCCGTAGAAGAAGGTAAAGAACCCATGAGGCCAAGGATTATACCGGAGGAATCACATCGCTACATCGACTCCAAAAGCACCGGATAAAAGGAGAAAACGAATGACACACCATACAGCAGAATAGATCGGGAGAGGCTGGAAAAGACCCAAAAGAAAGGGTCAGAGACTTTCATTCATAAAGAAAGATGACCGCCACCGGCCATACACACTACGGTATACATCAAGACCGAAGCCACATGAGAGGGGAGAAGAAGAAAAGGAAGAATATGGAGGGGAGAAGTAGAGGCGACGGCTCCCTACTCTTCCCCACTCCCACTGGTACACAGACCCTCCCTCTCTCTCTCTTTCTCTTACTCTTACTCTCTCTCTCTTTTCACTGGTCTTCGGGAAGCCTCCAATGCCGGAGCAGCTTCTTCTTCCTCTTCTCTCTTCTCCCGGTGGCAGGCTCTGTTCGTCTCTATCGGAGTGCCCTCTGCCTCTGTCCTCTCCTCCTTCTTTTTTTTCCTTGCTGGAATGGGAGGGGATTTATACTCCCAGCCGCGGGAGCCTTCGAGCACGGCAGTCTGAGGCGGGAAGCAGCTTCATCATGATGACGTTTGACCTTTCCCGTCCTGGCTATCAGCGGAGTAGCCTGCATGGCCCAACCGTTGGTTGACACCTCGGACAGCTCACTACGCGCCAAGGATATGTAGGGCATGGGCTTCACATCGTTTGGCCGTTGAAAAACCTTCACGCTGTACCGCTGGCGGGCTGAAGAAGCGTGTCGCTGTAAGACACTATAAGCGTGCCGCTGAAGAGGGCAAAAGGCATGCCGCTGAAGGCCCAGAGAAGTGTGCCGTTAAAGGGCACAAAGAGCGTGCCGTGGGGGGGCCTTCAGAGTGTGCCGCTGGGGGCCCTTCACAGTGTGCCGCTGGAGGCATAAAAAGTGTGCCGTGGAGGGCACTTCATAGTGTGCCGCTGGAGGGCACCAAAGAGTGTGCCGCTGAAGGCCCACTGGGCGTGCCGCTGGAGGCAAATGGGCGTGCCGCTAAAGGCCTGGGTGTGCCACTGGGGCTCCCAGGGGCTGTGCCGTTGAAGGCCACCACAAGGGTGTGCCGCTGAAGGCAACCCTGGGTGCGCCGTTGAAGGCCACCAGGGTGTGCCACTGGGGCTGACTTGGGCCCGTTTTGTGCTCAAAATTATGGTTTGTTTGATCTTCTTCGGGGGCCACGGGTTGTGAGCTTCCCGGGGGTTGGTTTCTCTTCGCCGTCGTGACTCCGGGGATGGCTTCACAGCAGTGTGCATATTTGGAGAGTCCGGATGACCAGTCTCTACGGGGCTTCTTCACTTGGTGCCGTTGTTAGTGCTGGGCCGAGTAGGACATCTGGGTGTGCAATTTTTGGTGTCCACAAGGAGCAAGGGAGGGATCGGAAGAGAAACTTGAATCGAATTTGGAGAAAATTTTATTAAGACCGCGGGCGGTCTGGAAATATCTGAGAAAAACACCTGATCAATTAAACGGACAACAGCCGTTGGATGAATGGATTTGGTAAAGAAAAGGCCGACCCATAGCCTATCTGTATTAAAACCCTCCTCAAACGGCACATCAGGCTCCCCAGTATCTGTATAGTTACTCAGAAACTGTCTCTTGTCTGTAATCACTACTAGCTTCTCAATTAGCTCGTGAATCAACGGTGGCCATTCTGGATCTGTTGGCATGAAGAGACGACTTAGGGCAATGGAGATATCATTCATGTCGAACCATCTGTACCAGTCACATTCAGGATCATCCATCTTTCTCCGCTTGTCTGGCTTTAATGACTCCAACGCTTTATATGTGGCTAACGGTGCTATATGGCGAGCAAACTACCGTGCATGCACATCTTGGCAATCCAGCATGGAAGTAATTACCGTTGTCTGCTCATCATCATTTTGAATACCCCCTGTTACAAAATGTGTTTGTAGGGTCCATGTGAGAGGTTGCCGGTCCGTTTTGAGAATGGAAGTCATGATGGCCCACGGCTCTTTTTCATCCTTGTTTGGTGCTTTGTACCCTAGGCCACCCCGGGGAGTCATCTTGTGAGGCTTGACAGGCTTGACTCTCCCTTGAAGATTGACACCCAGGCCTTTGCCCGTTCTATACCCCATTTTCATCAGAATGTTCCATCCTGGCGTATTCATCAAACCTTTCTTCTTCTTGTTTGTAGATGGTTGTGGTAGCATTTGAGTAGTAAGAGAGTTTAAAGGGGATGATCTTACCAAATTTTGCCGTAGATCGGCAACATCCAAAACTGAAAGCAAAGGCCTATTGGAAGGCCACATAGAAGGCACTGATGTTGCAGAATGTATGTCTTCGGTCGGCAAGATGGGCATGCTAGTGACTTTAATGATGCGTCCTTTGTGTGGAAACTTTATACATTGATGATTTGTCGAAGGCACAGCATCAAGTTCTTGAATGTACGGGCGACCCAAAATGCCATTAAAGGTTGGGTCCATGTCCAGAATATGGAAATCTACTGTGAACGAGACTGGCCCCAAACCAACTTTTAGAGTAATCATTCCTAATGGTGGCTTTCTAGTGTTGTCATAAACAGTGACGGTAATTGTGGATGGCCTGATCTGACTTTCCGGGATACCACACATTTTCAAAGTGCTTGGCGGCAGAACATTAATGGATGCCCCAGTATCAACCAAACATTGTTTCACGGCTATCTTATTGATATCAATGGTGATGCACAGTGCATACTTCCTGGCTGGCTGCGGAGCCAATTCATGTTCATAAAAAGTGATGGCCGGCTGGATTTAAGACAGTGGCGACTTGTTCGGCTGGAATATCTTCACTTACCATTACTCTTTGCAGATATTGTTTCAAGGCTTGCTGATGTGTGGTAGATCTCTTGATCAATTCCAAGATAGAAATTCGGGCCGGCGTTCTGTCCAAATGCTTCAATAAATCATATTCCGTGCCCGGTGTAGACTCTTGTTCTTGTTCTCCTTGCTTTTGTGTTGGCTCCTGCTCCCGCTGGGGAAATACTCGATGAAACATCCGTCCGCTACGGAGCACCATTGTTCTTGGAGCCTCTGTCGGGCTTGGAGTGGGTAAAGGGGTGGAGGAAGTAGAGGGAGCGGTGTTGGGTGTAGGTGCAGGAATGGTGGGAGGAGGGGTTCTTATAAGGGGCCTCGCCGGCTGGGGGTTATCAGAATGTGGTGACGGGGATTGGGTAACAAGGAGGGGCCTTGGAATCATAGTGGTGGTAGCTGGAGGTGGAGCAGGAGGGGTAATGGCTGTCGACGAGTGGCGGATAAGGGGAGGTCTATTCGGTGGAGGATTTTGGGGTGATGGAGAATTTGTGGGTTGGCGTAAAAGAAGAGGTCGTGAAGGGATAAAGTTCGCATTGAGTGGCCCTGAAGAACGTATGAGGGGACGTTGTGGTTGGGAAGGAGGGATAGGCTGGTGCCTTCTTAACAATGACAGTGGTTGTGGTGGATTGGAATTTTGGTTAATAGCCCCGACAGAGGTGTTTTCATTATGCCAAATTTGCCCTCTCTCCACTTCATGGATCTAGGTGACAATGTTCACTTGTTGATTCGGAACCGGGTGCTCCGGTAGCGGATTATTAACAATCCCCATATTGGGTTGGGGTGCAGGAGCCTTTTGTTGTTGGAAGGCTTGTTGTTGTTGACCTTGCTACTGCTGCTGTTGAGCTGATGGTTGCCGAGGAGGCCTTCGGGTCTTTAGAGTAGCAATAACTTTCCTCATCTCATCCCAGTCAATCTCACCTTGGTCATTCATGTCATGTATGTAATCCTTGAAATGAAAGCAATGATCAATATTGTGCCCCGGCTGTCGGTGGAAGACGCAATACCGGGAGGTGTCTACATGTTGCGGCCATATTGCTCTTTCCTTTGGCAATGTGAGAAGGTTGGCGGCCATGAGGGCATTAAAGATGTCTAATAGGCTTTCAGGTAGAGGGGAGTATTGTGCCCTTCGAGGACCCAATGGCCTTCTTGATTGTTGAATTTGTTGCGGTGCATAATTGGCCGGTGGGGGCATTTGGTGATATTGTGGGGTTCGATTTTGTGGAGCAAAGTGGGGTTGTTGTTGAGGAGGTGGAGGAGGCCGTAAGGTCTGAGGAGGGTTATTATTTGGCTGGTGAACTTGATGCGGGAAGGCGGGCTGTTGTGGTGACGGCCCTTGGTTTGGAGGGTGGCGATAGGGTGTGGAAGTGCCGAACGCGCCTACCTGCTCGTTAGTAACAGTACCTTCGGTAGTTGCACCAGTATTACCAATGTTGACATTCCTCTTTATCACCTTCGGCCTCGGCTCGAACATGCCCATAATTGACGAATCTTTCATTTGCGTCTGTATATATCTAGCTCTTTCATAGAGCTCCTCCATAGTGCTTAATTTGTTCATGGCCAAAATATGACGGAATTGCGGAGTGGAGTTTGATATTATCATCTTGACTTGTTCCGTCTCCGACAATGTGTCTTTTAGCTTCTCGGCCAGGCCCTCCACCTATTAGCAAATGAGACGAAGTCCTCCTCGGGCTTCATCTTCTCAGCAACCAAATCAGTAACAGACAAGGAGGGACCCACACGGTCCTTATACTTCTGTATGAATTTCCGTTGAACTATATCAAAATCGCCGGCATCAGCCGGCTCCAGAGAAAAAAACCATTCTAGTGTGGGGCCGTCCAAAGACCGTCTAAAGAGATAAGCCAACGAATTCTTATTATCTTGCCAAAATGATGCTTCATACATAAAGTCCTTCAAATGGATGTTCGGGTTGCCCGTGCCATTATACCGCCGGAAATTCAGCATTTCAGACGGTGGTAGATGAAAAACCGGCATAGGGGGAAGTATGATCTCGGGAGCAATCTTGGATGCAGTGACCCTCTTAAGCTGTTCCTCCATACTAGCCATCTTTTGGAGGAGCAGAGCATAGCTATCAGACTCGGCTGGGGCCTGATGAAAAGAGTGTTGGTTTGTCATAGGCCTTCTTAAAATTTGGGAAACAAGAGGTTGTTGAGGCCTAGCAACGGAGTGACTTGCCAGTTGGGCCGGCATAGTCATAATAGGAGTTGATGGGCGCGAGGGTACCCTAGGGACGACCGTCGGGTCGTTGGGGGAATTAATAGAGTGGCCACCCATGGCCTGGGGAGGGTTAGAAGATGACGGGATGAACTTTCCCTTCAGAAGAGCGGCTTGAGCTGCCTGGCGCTGGGAATCATCCAGCTGAGCAATAGCCTTGAGAAATTCATTAAAATTAAAAGAAGGGGAAGTGTCCTCGGGAGTATTCTGAGTAGTAGGTTGGGCCTGGGAAGAAGGCTCAACCTCCAAAGCAGTAGTGGTGGCATCCACCATGTGGACCTAATTAGAAGAAGAATGATAGTTTCCCTCATAATAAACAGAATCCTGAGAAGGAATCTCATAGAACGGGTCAGAGTGACCCTCCTCGTAACCGTCATAAGTGTACCCGTAGTTGGCGATATTGATAATTTTACCTGAACGCAATTTCATTCTTGAGGAGAAAGAAATGAATTTTTAGCAATGAGATATAATCAATGAATATCACCTTCTCAAGCAAAAGAAATACACAAGTTGTAATGAGTGCAAATTTTTAAGATCTCTTTTGAAAATTATGGTGAGTTCAATATTGGGTTCTCTCTTTTGAGGGTAGATCCTGGTTGAAAATTCGGGTATAATCTTCGGGTTTCTAGATTTTTCTCTCTCCTTTCCAACGGATGGGCCAACTATACTCCGGGTACTTCAATGGTACAACCTGCCTGGCGTCCGTGAGGGAATCCACGGGTGCGAGGACTTACGGAGACTTGGCTTAGGAATTTCCGGTCCAAAGAGACGGAATGTTCAATGGAGGGTCCTTCCTTTACCAAGAGGGGTGTAACTCCTAAAAAGTGTGGGGAGAGGAGGTCTCCCAAACCGTATGTAGAGATGAATGCAAACAGGTAGTATCAAACAACAGATATATAATCAGTCAAGTAAACAGACAGAATGAGCAGTTCTGCGGGCACAGAACAAAAGATGACCCAGGGCAGGCCGCTAATTGAATGAACAGCGTCTGGACTGCAGGCGCTAATCACTGTGAATAGTGGAAATGACACCTCTGGGCAGGGGCGCAAAGCACTGTAAACAATATTCAGGAAAATAACCAAATCGCCAATAATGAAGAAAATGACGCCTTGAGCTGAGGCGTCCAATGAGCAAATGACACCCGGGAGTTGTGGCGTCAAAACCAACGAACAGTGATTCAGTTGCGGCAGAATACACAGTAACAATGAAAATGACGCCTTGCTGTAAGGCGTCTTATGAAGAAATGACGCCTTTGTATGAGGTGTGAATAACAAAATGACGGTAGCAGGGAAGGCGTTACTTCAGCTCAATGAACTAACAATCAGAGTAAACATATGGAAAACTGTGAAAAAGTCTAACCAGGGTGAGGTGTGCACGTGGTGCACAATGGGGAGTGTGCTACGTGGAGCACAAGGGAGGGGTACGCGAGGGTACCAATGGGTGGGTGCTACGTGGAGCACAAAGGAGGGACATGCGAGGGTGTCAAAGGAGGGGCACCGAGGGCGCCAATGGGAGGGTGCTACGTGGAGCACAATGGAGGGGTACGCAAGGGTACCAATGGGAGGGACACGCGAGGGTGTCAATGGGAGGGGCACGCGAGGGTGCCGATGGGAGTGTGCTACGTGGAGCACATGGGAGAGGTAATCAAACTAAAAGCACAAGAAGTCCCACTGTGATCGCCAATTTGTAGATTCTAAGAAAATCCACTTAAGGAAAAACTAAGAAGAATTAAAAGGGAAAAGAATTGGAGCGACGAAGAGGAAGAGCTATCCGAAGAAGAGCTCGGAGAGCTCATGGAAAGCTTGTGCCTCATGGCACATGAAGATGATTCGACCGAGATAAATTCTGACCTTGATTTTATTTCGAATGAACAATAGGAGTCGGAATATGAAAAATTGTATACAAAATATAAGAAAATCAGATCTGAAAATAAAACTCTCAAAAAGGAAGTTGATGATTTGTCACATGAAGATATCTTTGTCAAGTTTGAAAAAGTGGAACAAGAATGGTTTGAGCTAACCGAAGAAAAAGAAACTTTACTTTAAACGATTTCAGATCTTGAAAAAGCCAAAGAAGAGCTATCATGTAAAATGTCTGAAATTGAAAAAATCTATGAAAAGCTCAAGAATGAAAAAGAAGTTCTGACCTCATTCATTTCAGAAATTGAAAATAAAAATGTGAGTTTGAATAAAGAAGTGACTGACTTGCAATTCACTCTCTCCAGGTTTGTCAAGGTCAAACAAAATCTAGATAACTTGTTGGGAGTTAGAGTCAATTTCTAAAAAGAAGGATTGGGATACACTCCCCAAAATAAAAAATCTATTGAGCATAAGATCACTACGTCCTTTGTTCATGAAAAAGAAAACAACCATGCTTCATGTTCCAACTCTAAGCCAAAACATGTCCAACCCAAACCACGACAATTCCAAAGAAAGTTTGCACCTGTTAATTGCTATCACTGTGGTAGATTTGGTCATATTGTTGCTAATTGCTGGTTCAAACAAAGCCCACCAAGAAATCATGCTTTTTGGACTAAGAAAAGATATGCACAGAATTGGACTAACACCTACGGATCCAAACTAGCTTGGATACCAAAATCAATTGCATGAGAATGTTGTTTCTTACAGATATGTCTTGAAACCAGGGGGAGCAAATGGTACTTGGATAGCAGTTGTTCAAGATATATGACAGGGGACAAGAAGGTGTTCTCTACACTGCAAGACAAGGATGGAGGTTCAGTTGCCTTTGAAGGCAAGGGCAAAGGTAAAATCATTGGAATCAGCAATATAGGTAAGAATTCTAAAATTCTTATCGAGAATGTACTTTTGGTGAAAGTCTTAAATCACAATCACTTGAGCATAAGCCAGCTTTGTGACAAGGGTTTTTAAATTATTTTTGATGAAACCCACTGCCTTGTCAAAAATAAAATCTCTAATGAAATCAGATTCATCAACAAGAGAAGCAACAATGTCTATACTATTGATCTAGATGATGTTTCCGGCGATGATGTGTGCTTGGTAGCAAGCAATCTTGATAATGCATGGCTATGGCACCGAAGACTAGGTCATGCTAGTTTTGGAGTAATCTCCAAGTTGTCTAAACATGACTTAGTAAATGGTTTGCCAAAATTAAAATTTGAAAGTGATAAAATCTGTTAGGCTTGCACAAAAGGCAAGCAAATACGCATATCTTTCAAAAATAAGAATATTGTTTCTACCTCCCGGCCTTTGGAATTGCTGCATCTTGATTTATTTGGCCCAACTAGGACATCCAGCCTAGGAGGGAAATCCTATGGTTTTGTGATTGTTAATGATTATTCCAGATTCACTTGGGTGTTATTTCTATCCAATAAAAATGATACATTGATGGAATTTCAAGTGTTTTGCTGGAAAATCCAAAATGATAGAGGCTACCTTATCACTACCATCCAAAGTGATCATGGTGGTGAATTTGAAAATCATGATTTCAGTAATTTCTGTGAAGATCACGGGTATACGCACAACTTCTCATCACCAAGGACGCCCCAACAAAATGGAGTGGTAGAGAGGAAAAATAGATCATTGATAGACATGGCACTGACCATGTTAAGTGAAAATTTTCTACCAAAATACTTTTGGGCTGAGGTGGTAAGTACATCATGTTACATCATCAACAGGGCAATGGTAAGGCCCATTTTGAAGAAAACTCTCTATGAGCTCAACAAGGGTAAGAAACCGAATATTTCCCATCTTAAACCCTTTGGATGTTCATGTTTCATCCTGAACAATGGTAAGTCCAACCTAGGTAAGTTTGATGAGACAAGTGACAAGGGAACATTCTTAGGCTATGCACTTAACTCTAGAGCTTATCGAGTGTTTAATAAATGGACTTTGGTTGTTGAAGAAAGTTCTCATGTGATTTTTGATGAATCTGAACTAAAACTGACTACTTAAATTGTGGATGCAGGAGAAGCCCCTAAAAATTCAACTAATGCTGGAACATCTAAAGCCAAGGATGAACCCAAGGAAGGAATACCCAGCAAGAGTGAAGAAGATGAAGATCCTTCAATTGAAACACTGCAAGAGCAACAAGTGTAGCACCCTGACTTGCCCAGCACCTCTACATTCTTAAAGGATCATCCAACTGAAAACATAATCGGTAATCCTCAAGATGGGGTAAGAACCAGAGCATCTCTAAGACAAGTAGAAGAAGAGGATTTGATAGCGTTAATTGCACAGGAAGAGCCTAAGGATATCCATGAAGCTCTTCAAAATGAATCCTAGATCCAGGCTATGCATGAAGAGTTGCACCAGTTCGAAAGAAACTAGGTGTGGACTCTAGTACCACGACCTAAGAATCAATCCATAATTGGAACCCGATGGATGTTCAGAAATAAGTTAAATGATACGGGATTGGTTGTTAGGAACAAGGCCCAGCTTGTGGCCAAAGAGTATAGCCAGGAGATGGGTATTGATTTTAATGAGTCATTTGCATCGGTTGCTCGTCTAGAAGCAGTCCGGATTTTATTATCTTACGCTTGCTCATCTAATTTCAAATTGTTTCAAATGAATGTTAAATTTATGTTTCTAAATGGGTATATCAAATAGGATGTCTTTGTAGAACAACCTCCAGGTTTTGAAGACCCCAAATATCCACAACATGTGTATAAGCTCCAGAAGGCCTTGTACGGACTGAAGCAAGCACCAAGGGCATGGTATGAACGACTCACCTCATTTCTGATTGAAACTGGTTTCAAGAGAGGTAAGGTTGATCAAACACTTTTCACAAAGAAATCAAGTAAAGATATATTAGTAGTTCAAGTGTATGTGGATGACATAATTTTTGGAGCTACTAATGATGTGCTATGTGATGATTTTATAGAAATTATGCAAAGAGAATTTGAGATGAACTTAATGGGTGAATTAACATTATTTCTTGGACTGCAGGTGAAGCAAACATCTGAGGGCATTTTCAAAAGTCAAGCCAAGTACACAATGGAGCGGTTGAAGAAATATGGGATGGCTGAAGTAAAACCTTTGTCAACTCTAATGGCCACAACCTCGAAGTTAGACAAAGATGAAAATGGTAAAACAGTATATCCTACACTGTTTCGAGGTATGATCGGATCACTACTATATCTTACAGCATGCCGCCCTGGCATTCAATTCAGTGTATGTCTTTGTGCCCGTTTTCAGTCATGTCCTAAAGAATCTCATTTATCGACTGTTAAACGCATTTTTAGATACTTACTTGGCACAATAGACTTTGGCTTGTGGTTTCTCATCGATAGTTCTTTTGATTTGATTACATACACCGATGCGGATTATGCCGGATGTATTGTAGATCGTAAAAGTACTAGTGGGTACTGTCAGTTTCTTCGTGGGTGCCTAGTCTCATGGGCCTCCAAGAAACAGCATTCAGTAGCTCTCTCAACGGCCGAAACTGAATATGTATCCGTCGGAAGTTGTAGAGCACAAGTACTTTGGATCAAAAATCAATTGCTTGATTTAGATATTGAAATGAAATGTGTGCCAATCTTGTGTGATAATACTAGTGCAATCGGCTTGTCAAAAAACTATGTTCAACATTTTAGAACCAAACATATTGATATTTATCATCATTTTCTGAGAGATCATATATGAAAAGGGGTCTTTGAATTGAATTTCATTGACACACACAATCAGCTAGCTGACATTTTCGCCAAACCCCTCAACCAGGATCAATTTAACAAGAAAGGAAGAGAACTTGGGATGTGCAAGGGTGAGAGCATACATGCATAGGTTTGCACTTAGGTTAAGATTTACATTTATAGAAACTCATATGCATCAAGGGTAGGAAAACATGCATATTGTCTTTATTTACTTTCAATACCTTGTGTGTTCGTATACACTCCTGCATGCTTGAATGTATTTACATATATATAGCCCCCCTTGAAAAATATTTCTAAGGCCAGATATTCCTTCGTTAAATAATTGTGGACTCAATGATGTCGGACCTAAGGAAACTTCTGAGGGGGAGTTTGAAACTTTCCTCAAACCTGCATCTCTCTCCTTCTCTCCACTTCATGACGTTGGCTCAAATCTGAAGGCCGGATGATAGTCCCCCCCCCCAAATAAAAAAAATGAATAAAAAAAGAAAAAGAAAAGAAAAGAAAAAAATATAAAATTTGGGGTTTTTGGGGCTAGCGGTCGACCGCCGCTCCCGCACCGGTCGACCGGTGGCGGTGAACCGGCCCGACCGGGTCTCAACCGAGCCATCTTATATGGGGGTCCAACACCCCATTCTCTCATTCTATCACCTCCACTCTCTCTCATACCCCATTTCCTAACCCTAGAACCTCAAAACTCTACCTCCCAAGCTCCTAAACCTCATCATTCCTCCACCCGCACAAGATCCGGCGTGTTCATCATGATTTCGGGATGAACTCCATTCGGCCGTTCGTGCGTTTGTGGAGTTTCCTCCTAGATTCTAGTCCGTGGAGAAGGCGTTTGCAAGCCCCTGAAGTGTCCATTGATCTATCTTCATTCCCCGGGACTAGGGTCATCTCTTCAAGGGTTTTTCACCGGATTTCTAGTTCGGGATGCCGCCTAGACGAAGCTCCCGGCGTTCTGCCCAAGGGGAAGCGAGTGGCCGGAGACGAGAGGCCCCTGTTCCTCCACCACAGCCGGCACTAGTGCCTCATCGAGCACCTCGTTTGCCTCCTTGTCCCATTATCGACCCTCGACTGGTCGACTTCAATGAGGTGAATGAGCTTTTGCCCGACTTATCTGCAGTCTTTGAGATTCAGTGGGGTTGGACTGATTTTGTCACTAGATACACACGTTATTATCCTAGTCTAGTGCAGCAGTTCTATGGGAATTTGATTGCAAGGAATGAGGAGTTATATTCTGTTGTTCGAGGGGTTAAGATTCACATTACTCCCGATCTATTTGAGAGATGCTTAGGAGTTGCTGCTAGAGGAGCCGACTTGGTTTTTGGTCATGGGGAGGTTGAGGACACATTTCTTGCTATGACTGGTTGTTATTACGTGCGTGGTGTCAGCAATTTACTTGAATTGAATGCGAATCATTTTCCACCACTGCAGCGTGTTTTGCATCATATGTTTACCTCCCTCATTTATCCAAAGAGTGGCAGCAGAAATGAAGTCACAGAGGTTCATAAATTCATGTTTTAAAATGTAATGAATGGTATTCAAGTCAACATAGATCGCCTCATGACGACTCTCATTGGAGCTTGCCGAACAAATCTGCGGCGATCTTTGCCATATGCTTCACAGTTGACCGGGGTATTCATTCATGATGGGATCAACTTAGCAGAAGAATAGTTTATTTATGTTCGCCAGTATGATATCTATAACAAGCATAAGATCTTTACTGATATGGGATATTACTATGGTCCCGATGGTGAATTACGTTGGGATGTGCCTACTTATGGAGAAGAATTTGATAGTGAGGAAGAGCATGAACAAGAACAACAGCAGGATCAAGGGGATGTCCCCCCTCCAGTTCAAGCCGAGGAGCAGCCTCCTCCACCCTCACCTCTTCATATGGATCCCGAGATGCCTCCTCCACCACAGTTTCATCATGGAGAGTCTTCCACTCAGGGGGCCACACAGCATTCTTGGGTAGATTACGAGACTTTTGAGAGGCGGTTTACTAGGCTAGAGACTCGTGTGGACACTTTGGGATCAACTTTCTACCCTCGGGGATCGCGTTGACACTATGGATAATGTGATTGACACCATGTCAGGTCGCATAGATTCCTTCTCCACTGCTCTGGATACCCCCTTCACTCAAATGGCCACACTCACCATTCATATGACTAGCCTCACCGACAGTTTTGCTGATTCTAGCCAGGCCTTCCATCTCATGAACCTATCCATTCTTGGAATGTGGCGCAGTGATGCAGCTCGTGACATCTCCATTGCTCAGATTCAGGACAACCTTCATCTTCAAGATGATTATCTTGAAGACATCCATCGTCGCCTTGGTTACCAACCTCCTCCACCAGAGGATCAGCCTCTTGCAGATGCACCATGAGGATTTTTCCTTTTTCTCCCTCTAGCTTGCTGTACTTTGGTCTTGTGTCGCTTGGATCCCCCTTCATATATCCTACTCCCTTTTGATGATGCCAAAGGGGGAGAAGTAGTAGTGCAGGCTCTATATATTTATGTATGTCAGTGTGTAGTTGTGTGTTTGCATGTTTGATTATGTGGGGATCATGAGTCTGTTCTATTTTTATGCATTTGTTTAGTCTCTTGAGTCTAGAGTCGTGCATTCACTCTCGCATTAATGTACCTTGTAATGAAATGATGAATTGAATGCAACTGGTGCTTGATCTCAAATGGTTGGCTTTTGTATTTCAATTCTTTTCTAAACTGCAAATAAAGTGTTAAATGGTTTGTGTTCGCTGGCTTAATGGGATGTGAGTAAAATGCCTTGATTTCGAACTTTGATCTCCATTTTCAAACATTGCTTAAAGGCACGTTCATGTATTTCAATATCCGCTCAGTTTTGTCATCATCAAAAAGGGGGATATTGTTGAGTATATCTACGTCATTTTGATGATAACAAAACCCAGGTCATGTGTTTTCTCACATGCTATCTATTAACAATCAAGTTCGATCTTCATACGCATTCAAAGCCTAAGTTCATCATGCACTATGTTCAAATTCTTAATCCCTTCCAAATGCATAAATCCATTTTGGTTTCTAAACCGCCCAGGCTAAGCTTAAACCCACTCACCGTGATTGGAACAAGGTAGCCATAAACTAATTCGTTCATGTATTATATTGCATTGGCTAACTTCTTTATTTTTTGCAAGAATTCCAGCCAGTGGTCGACCACCATCCAGGGCCGATCGATCGGTTTTCCCAGCAACGAAAAGTCCATTTCCTGTAAAATTCCGGTCGACCGCCCCATGCTACCGGTCGACCGCCAGTCTCGAAAAGCCCCTATTTTTGACTTTGTAGTCTCAACCGGGGAAGCCTCTCTTATTGGAGTTGTTTAATCCCAAAGCCACCAAACTTCCCATGATTTGTGGATCTGGTTCCTGGCTTGTCTCTTGACTATTCAAGAGTTATAAAAATATCTCTTTGGAGCTTGTAACCCAATTAATCAAAGGAGGCTATCAAGAGGAGATTCAAGTGCTGGTACTGTAGCCGTGAATAGTGCTCCGAGAAGGAAGTTCTTCATCCATCTTCAAGTGATTCAAGCCACATCTGGAGAAGATCAACCCCATGCCAAGTGGAGATCAAGCTGCATCCAAAACCTTCTTCATCAACTAAGGGGGAGCTTGAATATGAAGTTTTATCCTTGTGTCTTCCATTCAATTTCTATTTCAGATTCAAATGTGTATTCTTGTAATATCTGAATACTTGTGTGTGTGTGTGTGTGGATCTACGCAGATCCGTGTGTGTGTGTGTGTGTGTGTTTATTTCTTCACATCTCTTTGTGATTCGGTGTTTGTTCACCTTCGTGGGAGTTCCGAACACCTCACGTGTGTATGTGTGTGTTTTGATCTTGTAACCCTTTACAAGATAGTGTGGGAATCCTCACAGATCGTGAGGGGCAGACGTAGGTTGCCGTTGTTGCATCCAAACCACCTAAAAATCTCTGTCTCTTGTGTGGTTTGATCCTTTTCATCTATCCCCATTCTGTGTAGCATATATTTAGTTTATTTTGATTGTCTTGTTGAGTTGGATCTAGCATAATCTATCTTTCTCATGTCAACTCTTCAATATATAAAAAGGTGGATTCGGATCGACAAGGTAAACCTTGTCTGGAAGATAACACCTTGCGTGAGTTTGATCTCCGGATTCTCACCTCTGCCATCGTACCTAAGATCGGTTGAGTGAGATAGGTTCTATTAGATCTCTTAGTTTTCATATAGTTCTGGATTTCATTTCGGCTTTTATTCACACTTGTTTGAATTGGGCAAAAGTTTGTTAAAAGTATGTTTACACCCAATTCACCCCCCTCTTGGGTGTCATTGATCGCGGGACTTCAGATAAGAATTTCAGAATTCTTACCTGTATTGCCGATTCCAATGATTTTACCTTTGTCCATGCCTCCAAACGCAACTGAACCTCCATCCTTGTCTTGCAGTGTAGAGAACACATTCTTGTCCCCTGTCATATGCTTTGAGTAGCCGCTATTCAAGTACCATTTGCTCCCCCTGGCTTCAAGACATATCTACAAGAAACGACATTCTCATGCAAATGATTTTGGTACCCAAGCTAGTTTGGGTCCGTAAGAGTTAGTCCAATTCTGTGCATATCTTTTCTTGATCCAAAAAGTATGATTTCTTGGTGAATTTTGTTTGAACCAGCAATTTGTAACAACATGACCAAATCTACCACAATGATAACAATTAATAGGTGCAAACTTTCTTTAAAATTATCGTGGTTTAGGTTGGACATGTTTTGGCTTAGAGTTGGAACATGAAGCATGGTTATTTTCTTTTTCATGAACATAAGATGTAGTGATTTTATGCTCAAAGGGTTTTTTATTTTGGGGAGTATATCCCAATCCTTCCTTCTGGATATTGACTCTAACTCCCAACAAGTTATCTAGATTTTGTTTGCCCTTGATGAACCTAGAGAGAGTGGACTGCAAGTCAGTCACCTCTTTATTCACGCTCACATTTTTATTTACAATTTCTGAAATGGCAGAGGTTAGAGTTTCTTTTTCATTCTTTAGGCTTTCACAAACTTTTTCAATTTTAGACATTTTACATGATAGCTCCTCTTTGGCTTTTTCAAGATCTGAAATCGTTTGAAGCAAGGTTTCGTTTTCTTTAGTTAGCTCAAACCATTCTTGTTCAAGTTTCTCAAATTTAACAAGGATATCTTCATGTGACAAATCATCAAATTTTTTTTGAGAGTTTTATTTTCAGATCTGATTTTCTTGTATTTTGTATACAATTTTTCATATTCCGACACCCATTGTTCATTTGAAATAAAATCAGGGTCAGAATTTACCCTCGTCGAATCATCTTCATGTGCCATGAGGCACAGGCTCTCCATGAGCTCTCCGAGCTCTTCTTCGGACAGCTCTTCCTCTTCGTCGCTCCATGTAGCGACCATTGCTTTTGGCTTTCTGAACTTCTCCTTCTTGAACTTCTTCTTCAGATCTGGACACTCTCCTCTCATGTGTCCGGGCTTCTTGCATTCATAGCAAATGACATTGTTGGGCTTGCTTGACTCACCCTTGGTTTGAATGGCCTTCCTTTGCCCCTTTTTGAAGTTGTCTTGAAAATTCCTCTTCTTTCTCAAAAATCTCCTTACTTGGTGAGTTATCATGGCCAAGTCTTCTTCTTCATTGCTTCTCTCGCTGGATTCTTCTTCTTGAAAGTCTTCATCAGATTGATGAGCTTTCAATCCAACCACTTTCTACTTCTTCGTATCTTCCTCGGATGTTCTCTTCATATTTATCTCATAGGTCATGAGTGACCCTATGAGCTCGTCCAAAGAGAGTGTGGACAGGTTCTTTGAATCCTCAATTACTGTGGCTTTTGTGTGCCATGCTGATGGAACTGATCTCAGAACCTTCCTTACAAGATCAGAGTTTGTGTACTCCTTTCCAAGGCTTTTGAGACCATTTGTGATCTCAGTTAACCTTGCGAACATCTCTGAAATTGTTTCTTCAGGCTTCATTTTGAATAGCTCATAATCTCTTACGAGGAGATTTACCTTGGTCTCCTTGACCTCGGAGGTTCCCTCATAAATGAGCCGCAATTTATCCCACATTTCCTTTGCTGAACTGCACATGGATACACGAGAGAATTCATTAGGATGTATGGCACGTTGCATAATATTCATAGCATTAAAATTGACAGTGCATTTCTTAATTTCCTCGGGTGTCCATTTCTCTTCATTGTTAGAGAGTTTGTAAGGACTCTTGTCCACAACTCTCCAGATCTCATACTCCTAGGCTCTCAAAAAAATATGTATTTTATTTTTCCAATATGAGTAATTTGAGCCATTAAAGTATGGAGGACGATGAATGGAGTGACCTTCAGGCATCAAACCCTTGTTTGCCATTGATTTGGATCTTACTCTAAATCGTTAGATCTGAAAGAAATAGAGTCTTAGCTCTGATACCAATTGAAGTCACGCGATCAATGACACCCAAGAGAGGGGTGAATTGTGTGTATACAAACCTTTGCACAATTCAAATAAGTGTGAATAATGGCCGAGATGAAATCCAGAACTAAATGAAGACTAAGAGATCTAATAGAATCTATCGCACTCAACTGGCCTTAGGTATGATGGCGGAGGTGAGAATCCAGAGATTCAACTCACGCAAGATGTTATCTTCCTGACAAGGTTTGCCTTGTCGATCCGAACCCACCTTTTTATATACCGAAGAGTTGATATGAGAATGATAGATTATGCTAAATCTAACTCAACAAGATAATCAAAATAAACTAAGTGTATGCTGCACAGAATGGGGATAGATGAAAAGGATCAAACCACACAATAGATAGAGATTTTTAGGTGGTTCGGATGTAACAACGACAACCTACGTCCACCTCTCACAATATGTGAGGATTCTCACACTATCTTGTAAAGGATTACAAGATCAAAACACACACACACACACACGTGAGTGTGAACGTGTCACGTGGTGGAAGAGAGAGATGGGGTTTCCCTCTCTTTTAAAAAGCAATGAAACGCTCGGCGCAAAGGGGTGACGTGGGATTTATTTTTTTATAACATTTTCTGATTTTTTTGTATTTTATTTTTCTTCTTTTATGTAAAATTTAAAAAAATATATTAATCACCCACATAAATCAAATGCGTAAGTCACTTGGGACATCGTGATGTAATATGAAAGTTACTCACAGAAATGTTAAAAATGGTGTGTCTACAGTGAGGAGTTCGGAACTCCCACGAAAGTGAACAAGCACCGAATCACAAAGAGATGTGAAGAAATAAACACACACACACACGGATCTGCGTAGATCTACACACACACAAGTATTCAGATATTACAAGAAAACACACTTGAATCTGAAATAGAAATCAAATGGAAGACACAAAGAGAAAACTTCAGATTCTATCTCCCCCTTAGTTGATGAAGAAGGTTTTTGGATGCAGCTTGATCTCCACTTGACTTGGGATTGATCTGCTCCAGATGTGGCTTGAATCACTTGAAGATGGATGAAGAACTTCCTTCTCGGAGCACTGTTCACGGCTACAATACCAGTACTCTTCTCTCCTCTTGATAGCCTCCTTGAGCTCCCTTAGATAATTAGGGTTCCTTATCCCAAAGAGATGTTTTTATAACTCTTGAATGGTCAAGAGACAAGTCAGGAACCAGATCCACAAATCATGGTAAGTTTGGTGACTTTTGTATTAAACAAACCTAATGAAGAGTGCTTCCCACGTTGTAGAAAATAAAGTCAAACATGGTTGCTTCGAGGCTGGCGGTCGACCGCTAAGAGAGGGCGGTCGACCGGAATTTTACAGCGATTGGGCTTTCGTTGCTGGGAAAACCGATCGACCGGCCCCCGACTGGCGGTCGACCGCTAGCTGGAAATTCTGCAAAAATAAAGAGGTTAACCAATGAATCATAATATGTGAGCTAATCAGTTTATGACACATCCTGTTTCAATTAAAATGAGTGAGTTAAGCTTAGCCTGGGCAGTTTCGGAACCAAGATGGATTTATGCATTGAGAGGGGTATGAACACTTAAATATAGTGCATGATGAAATTAGGCCTTGATTGTGTATGAAGGTCGAACTTGATTGTTAATACATGGCACGTGAGAAAACACATGACCTGGGTTTTGTTAATTATCATCAAAATCACCTGGATATACTCAACAACAACAAGGGTAATGAAAGAAAAAAAAAATCAAACCAAAACCAAACAACACTTAAAGCTGTAAATAACCAAATAAAAGGGAAAAAAAGTATTATAACAGTGATAATAGCAAACAACTAAAAATGATACATCCATGCACCTAAAAAATAAATATATAATAAATGAATAAATCAAATAACCAAATAACAAAAAACATAACAATGTCTCCTCCGGATCTCCACTTCCCCGAACCCGGTACGAAGGAAATATCAATGATACCTTGGTAAGACAGGCTTGGGCCTCGGGGACCATCCCGATATGGCCATGACTTGGCACTGTTCGAGGCCGATATCTTACTAAACCCGAACCATTTCCAGTGGGATCCAATTCCACGCTCCTATCAAACTTGCCGTATACCCGGCAAACATTCACACATGTTTTTTCTCCATCTTCGTCGCGCTTTCAATAGGGACTTTCGTCCGAACATGAAATGATCCGTGAACGACCAACATATTTCAAACGTTTACACCCCATCTGAGGGCATTTTAATGCAGTTCGAGATTTCATTAATCTCACTTCGTTAACATTGATTTCAGGCCAACAAATCGAATAAACAAACGAAGAAACCGAATAAACAAAGGAACAAATGAATAAAATAAAAATAAAAAGAGATCTCCGAAAGTGCGTCCACAAGTCTTCAGTGACAGATTAAAAGTTGATTAGAGATATAATTTTTTCATTGCTAATCTCACTTTTTCATGTAATATGGAGAGGGTATGGGGGAAACGATCCTCCTATACATAACCCTTTAAATCAACTAGAGGGTTGAGCGAGGGACATTTGGTCATTCAACACTCTAGGAATATTAGAATCTTTGTGGAATATTCGTCTCTCCGTCGATAGAAGTTAATAACGATGACATTTATGCAGAATATGGATTTACATAGTGATAAGTTTGCTAATGAATTTTTAAGAATTTTTTTTTTTACAAATTCTATTTTAACAATGGTTTACATGTAAAATACCCTATAAAATATTGTAAGATTATGCAATTCTTTTATTCTACAGTTATTTCCAACTGTTTGTTAGTCTGTAAAACAGTATAAATGGCCACAGTACTAAAATTTTTTAGTTTTGATTTACAGACCATACTCACCAAAAACTAAAAGTGAAGGCAAAAAAATGACCCGGATACAACAAACTAACAAGATAGTGTATTTTGTTTTATGTCCATCCAAACAAAAATACTTTATGATTGTAAGATTAGAAAAATATACTCATTTTAAAAACAAAGAATTACAGTGTTTACAATGAAATAGACAGCACCTTGTACATTTACTGAAGCGTAAAACATTACTTGCAACATATATAAAACCCCCATTACACTTCTCAAAACCCGGAGGCTCACTTACAAAATGGAGTGAGACCCCATATATTTCCAAGAACTTTTAGTAATTTCCTAGTGCTTTGTCAAAAATCGTGAAGAATGTCTGGAGAACAACGGTGCAGATTTTGTAGGGGAAGAAGGGAGAATATGGGCATGTATATATATATATATATATATATATATATAGTCAAACATAAATAATGATCAGCAAGGTCAAACTAAAAATGGAGTGATGAAGTATGAACTGCATTAAGAAACAAACAGTGTAGCAAGAATTTAGTAGAGGATTAGTAAACTCCTCCTAGTGGTAGAAAAAAGAGTACGTGAGGAACCCATGCATGATCCAGAATGGATCCATACATCACACTTTAGTTATTAATGTCTACTCCTTGAGCAACACCCCAAGGTCGACAAGAAAAATACGACATTCTATAACGTGTCGTGTCTCCTCTTACTCCCATATTAGAAAGAGAGGTGTTAGCTATCCGTCTCGAGCCGAGTAACTGTCTGGACATGATTGCGTTTCATCCTCGTGCACCAATTAGGCCTGTCAACGGATACGGATATTATCCGGATCTGCTTCGATTCGTATTTGTTTTTTCGGATACGGATAATATCCGAATTCGAATCGGAGCGGATACAGATATTATAATATTCGCTTCAAAAAATATCCGTTCGTAATATTATATATCATATAATACATATTTTTAAATAATGTATTATAAAATAAATGATATTATAGAGAAATTTAGATATTTTATAGTTGTATTTTAATTTAAAATTTATTTTATATATTTTTGACATTTTATAATTATATTTTATATACTTTTAATATTTTATAATTATATTTATATACTTTTAAATTTGAATCGGATAATTCAGATTTTAAAACGGAGCGGATACGAATAGTCAGATATTCGCTTCGTATCCGAGTCAAATCGGAGCGGATCAAAATCGGATAATTCGAATCGGAAAACGGAGCGGATACGGATAGTCATATATTCGCTTCGTATCCGCTCCGTTGACAGGTCTAGCACCAATCTCGTCTCGAACGGGTAAACTTTTCCTATTAAAAAGGGGAGGCCCCCACTACCCCCACCTAATCCCATGTGAACAATGTAAACATCAAAGGGTGTGTGATTCTTCTTATTAATCTCGTGATTTGCTTGGCCCTGCAACCCACCCCTTCTGTCTTGGGATTTACTTAAATGTGGTGGTGCAAGTTGGTATGGGGGGGGGGGGGGGGGGGGCGGGGTAGGAGGGTGATGTGCAGAGGAAGAGAGAAGAGAGGGAGATGCATCGTACGAAGAAAAAATAGACAGCAATTGGAATGGTTGCCCGGGGTGATGGGCTCCAGGGCAGCCCTCATTTTGTCCCCTTTGTCAGAACTAGTGGACCGAAAGGGGAGGGCCAAAAGGGGCCGTACCAAAAGATCCAGTGGGATCGTCTCCCCCCCCCCCGCTGGGGCCACGTTTGGGTGTGTGGCGGGTAATAAAACCGAGGGACAACTTGGTCCGGCCCTTTCGAGCTACAAACCGCGCCCGCCGCCCGGGGTGATAGCGACAGGCCACCAAACCGGTAACCAGTAACCACAGTGATGGAGTTTGGGGGGGGGGTAGGCTGACCGTGCATATGTACTCGTGCAAAGAGAGGCTATCCTTGAAATCATACCCCTGAGGGGGGGGGGAGGGGGGGCCAGGTACTCGTGCAAAAAAGAGAGGCCCCCTCTGGGGTATGATTTCAAGGATAATACTATAATAGACGTTTATGCGTGTGATGAGAAAGACATGAGCCTCATTTTTATGATTCGTGAGTTAGTTATTTTAACACTATCTTATGTTTAAATCAAAGAGGTTATTAAATAATTTTGATCACATAATAAGATTAAAATATAACGAGTTATTCCACTTGATCGTCATTAATTTAATTTGATAATAAGATTAAATTACTTACAGTTAGTAATTAGAGTTAAGATTCTTATTTCGAAATTAACTCGTTCGAATCATTCCACGTGGAATGAATTAACCTTAGAATAAAGATAAGTTATCAAATTTAAAGAGAAAAAAAATAAAGAATAACTCACCCGAATCCATCCCGAATAACATATTCTAACTTATTATTAAAGTCGCCCTCAAATTTTCTGTGTGGCATTTTTAGAGTGGAGATAGAGTTTTACTTTTTAAAAATATGTATTAAATCAATGAATAGAAACTTATGTTTATAGGATCCCGAATTTCTTCTCAACAATCAATTTGAGGTTATTTACAGTGTCAATATTGCAGGGATATTTCTATATCATTCAAACAGTATTCTCTCTGGAGTGGATGGAATCTTACCCTTTAAAAAGAATATCCCAGGTGAAGAGGTGAGGAATTATCCTATAAATGCAAATTCATCATTTCTGATATGATATTATAAAGATAAAATTAAAGAACTATGTTTTGTCGACTATCAAAAAATATAGATAGCATTATCCTCAATTATCTTTTAGGACATTTTTCACATCACATCATAGTCACTTTGTGGTTGTCTCAAATAGTGCTCTGAGCAGGGGGCGTTGTCCTTCTGCATGTTGGAGAAAAGTGGTGTGTCCTATCAGCGATGGTCCGCCTTATTGATGAGATTGGCTACTGTTCGTAGATGCACATCCAGGGAGGAGTAGGTTAAGCAAACATTTTCGAAGACACTACTACTTGAACTTTGCATCAACAAAAAGGAGAGACACGATGTTTTTTGTCGAATTGCCTTTGAATGGACGACATTAAAACTTTCCCACGAGAGAGAGAGAGAGAGAGAGAGAGAGAGATGTGCTGCCTTGCGTGAGGAGAAGAAAATCTCCATCGACTTTTGAGTGACAGTCTCTCAATATGAATTATCAAGATCACGTCTTCTCAGAAAATTGAAGAGTCCAAATTCATCAAATAATTGTAAAGAGCCTCAAAACGGTTGGCTTCCGATTTAAATGGTGTGCATGAGATAATAAGAAATGCATGCTGTAATCTTGCATTTACAAGAAGATTTATTGTAGCATTGGGACGGATCGACTTGGGCAGGCCGACTTGGATCGACTCAAGTTTAGTCGCTCAATTGATCCCCTTTTTTTTTACTTTCCTTTTGTAAAATTATTCAGCTTGACTCGTTGTCATATAATCATGTGCCAAATTCCTTGTGATACGCTGTGAGTTGTCTGACTCGGATTAGTGCGTCACGGTCTGACAAACCAGGGTTTATGGCAGATGCCGTAAATCTGAATCCTATTAGTTTACCTAGGGCAAACACAGGTGAAAAACAATAATATGGGATCACCGGTGAGATAGATTTCAACAAAGGGTTTCTTAATTTTCACCCCCTAAATTCTTTCGATATTAGGGAAAATCCACCCTAATTCATCTATTTTACTAGAAGCCCTTCAAATGAAAAAATTCTTGCTGTCACTTTTATCTATAATACATAATTAACTATGGTCAAGGCTAACTCAGTGTGATGAAATGACTAAAAAATTTTCTTAAATAACCCTGACCCACTTAGGGGGGGAGAGAAAGAGAGAGAGACCCGTGGAGGAGGAGAGAGAGAGAGAGATGGAGTCTTCAGGAGGGAGTGGGGTGGCCAGAGTGGAGGTGACAATTGGAGACGTACACTACAAGAAAAATCGCGGATAGCGACCGACATATTCGGTCGCTATTCAGTCGTAGATCGGTCGCAAATCCGCATTGCGACCGAACAGACACTATATAGCGACCGAATATGTCGGTCGCTATATAATAGTCGCTATATAGCGACCGACATAATTCGGTCGCAGTATCAGTCGTTACTAGAGACCGATTATAATCGGTCGCCTGATCGGTCGCTAATAATGCGGTCGCCATTCAGTCTCTATTCGGTCGCTACATTTGTTGTATTTTAAAAAATAAAATTAACCTATCGGATTAAGTCGGTCTCAATTCGGTCGCTATTCGGTCTCGAATTATGTTATATTTTTAAAAATAAAATTAACCTATCGGATTTATTCGGTGGCTAGTCGGTCGCAAGTCGGTCGCCAAGTATAATTATTTAATAAAAGAAATATAACGTATAGTCGCTATTCGGTCGCAATTCAGTCTCCATGCGGTCGCTAATTTTGCATTATTTTTTTTTAAAAATTTATTTAAACTGATAAATAAATTACCTGATAAATAACAAATTCATAACATAAATATAAAATCAACTACACAGACAACAATATCGACAAATCTCAAATTCATCACATACAAACACCTGATAAATAACAATTTCATAAAACAATAATAAATCAACTACACGGATCACAATCTCCACGAACCTCAAATTACACACAATTAAAATAAAATCACAAATTGATCATACATCCATAATAATAAAATGACAACATACACAACTAAAATAAAATCACAAATCCTCCACATATGTCTCATCCTGGTCGTCGTCTCGTCCAACATCTCGCGACGGATGATCCTGTATATCATTTAAAAAAATTATAATCAAATCCTTAATAAAGAAATCAAGCATTAACAAGACTTAATAAAGAAATCAAGCATTAACAAGAGTATGCCAATAGTTTAAGCCAGCTCATTTTCATATATATAAATACACACACACAATATAAGTTCAAATTTCATCTTGTATTTTAAAAATGAAGTTTGAGCGCCGAGCTCAAACCGGGCATCCGATTTGGATTCCGTCAGTTCTGACAAGTCACTTTCATCTCCCCGGTCGTATTGGAATGATCGGCACGGCCATCCGACCGGTATTTCAGATTTTAGAACCAAATGCCCCGTCCTAACAGTTCATTTGAACTAAGTGTATTTTAAAAATGAAGTTTGAGCGCCGAGCTCAAACCGGGCATCCGATTTGGATTCCGTCAGTTCTGACAAGTCACTTTCATCTCCCCGGTCGTATTGGAATGATCGGCACGGCCATCCGACCGGTATTTCGAATTTTAGACCCCCGGACCCGTCCTAACAGTTCATTTGAACTAAGTGTATTTTAAAAATGAAGTTTGAGCGCCGAGCTCAAACCGGACATCCGATTTGGATTCCGTCAGTTCTGACAAGTCACTTTCATCTCCCCGGTCGTATTGGAATGATCGGCACGGCCATCCGACCGGTATTTCAGATTTTAGAACCAAATGCCCCGTCCTAACAGTTCATTTGAACTAAGTGTATTTTAAAAATGAAGTTTGAGCGCCGAGCTCAAACCGGGCATCCGATTTGGATTCCGTCAGTTCTGACAAGTCACTTTCATCTCCCCGGTCGTATTGGAATGACCGGCACGGCCATCCGACCGGTATTTCAGATTTTAGACCCCCGGACCCGTCCAAACAGTTCATTTGAAATAAGTGTATTTTAAAAATGAAGTTTGAGCGCCGAGCTCAAACCGGGCATCCGATTTGGATTCCGTCAGTTCTGACAAGTCACTTTCATCTCCCCGGTCGTATTGGAATGATCGGCACGGCCATCCGACCGGTATTTCAGATTTTAGGACCCCCGGACCCGTCCTAACAGTTCATTTGAACTAAGTGTATTTTAAAAATGAAGTTTGAGCGCCGAGCTCAAACCGGGCATCCGATTTGGATTCCGTCAGTTCTGACAAGTCACTTTCATCTCCCCGGTCGTATTGGAATGATCGGCACGGCCATCCGACCGGTATTTCAGATTTTAGAACCAAATGCCCCGTCCTAACAGTTCATTTGAACTAAGTGTATTTTAAAAATGAAGTTTGAGCGCCGAGCTCAAACCGGGCATCCGATTTGGATTCCGTCAGTTCTGACAAGTCACTTTCATCTCCCCGGTCGTATTGGAATGACCGGCACGGCCATCCGACCGGTATTTCAGATTTTAGACCCCCGGACCCGTCCAAACAGTTCATTTGAAATAAGTGTATTTTAAAAATGAAGTTTGAGCGCCGAGCTCAAACCGGGCATCCGATTTGGATTCCGTCAGTTCTGACAAGTCACTTTCATCTCCCCGGTCGTATTGGAATGATCGGCACGGCCATCCGACCGGTATTTCAGATTTTAGGACCCCCGGACCCGTCCTAACAGTTCATTTGAACTAAGTGTATTTTAAAAATGAAGTTTGAGCGCCGAGCTCAAACCGGGCATCCGATTTGGATTCCGTCAGTTCTGACAAGTCACTTTCATCTCCCCGGTCGTATTGGAATGATCGGCACGGCCATCCGACCGGTATTTCAGATTTTAGAACCAAATGCCCCGTCCTAACAGTTCATTTGAACTAAGTGTATTTTAAAAATGAAGTTTGAGCGCCGAGCTCAAACCGGGCATCCGATTTGGATTCCGTCAGTTCTGACAAGTCACTTTCATCTCCCCGGTCGTATTGGAATGATCGGCACGGCCATCCGACCGGTATTTCAGATTTTAGAACCAAATGCCCCGTCCTAACAGTTCATTTGAAATAAGTGTATTTTAAAAATGAAGTTTGAGCGCCGAGCTCAAACCGGGCATCCGATTTGGATTCCGTCAGTTCTGACAAGTCACTTTCATCTCCCCGGTCGTATTGGAATGATCGGCACGGCCATCCGACCGGTATTTCAGATTTTAGAACCAAATGCCCCGTCCTAACAGTTCATTTGAAATAAGTGTATTTTAAAAATGAAGTTTGAGCGCCGAGCTCAAACCGGGCATCCGATTTGGATTCCGTCAGTTCTGACAAGTCACTTTCATCTCCCCGGTCGTATTGGAATGATCGGCACGGCCATCCGACCGGTATTTCAGATTTTAGGACCCCCGGACCCGTCCTAACAGTTCATTTGAACTAAGTGTATTTTAAAAATGAAGTTTGAGCGCCGAGCTCAAACCGGGCATCCGATTTGGATTCCGTCAGTTCTGACAAGTCACTTTCATCTCCCCGGTCGTATTGGAATGTCCGGCACGGCCATCCGACCGGTATTTCAGATTTTAGACCCCCGGACCCGTCCTAACAGTTCATTTGAAATAAGTGTATTTTAAAAATGAAGTTTGAGCGCCGAGCTCAAACCGGGCATCCGATTTGGATTCCGTCAGTTCTGACAAGTCACTTTCATCTCCCCGGTCGTATTGGAATGATCGGCACGGCCATCCGACCGGTATTTCAGATTTTAGAACCAAATGCCCCGTCCTAACAGTTCATTTGAACTAAGTGTATTTTAAAAATGAAGTTTGAGCGCCGAGCTCAAACCGGGCATCCGATTTGGATTCCGTCAGTTCTGACAAGTCACTTTCATCTCCCCGGTCGTATTGGAATGATCGGCACGGCCATCCGACCGGTATTTCGAATTTTAGACCCCCGGACCCGTCCTAACAGTTCATTTGAACTAAGTGTATTTTAAAAATGAAGTTTGAGCGCCGAGCTCAAACCGGGCATCCGATTTGGATTCCGTCAGTTCTGACAAGTCACTTTCATCTCCCCGGTCGTATTGGAATGATCGGCACGGCCATCCGACCGGTATTTCAGATTTTAGAACCAAATGCCCCGTCCTAACAGTTCATTTGAACTAAGTGTATTTTAAAAATGAAGTTTGAGCGCCGAGCTCAAACCGGGCATCCGATTTGGATTCCGTCAGTTCTGACAAGTCACTTTCATCTCCCCGGTCGTATTGGAATGATCGGCACGGCCATCCGACCGGTATTTCGAATTTTAGACCCCCGGACCCGTCCTAACAGTTCATTTGAACTAAGTGTATTTTAAAAATGAAGTTTGAGCGCCGAGCTCAAACCGGGCATCCGATTTGGATTCCGTCAGTTCTGACAAGTCACTTTCATCTCCCCGGTCGTATTGGAATGATCGGCACGGCCATCCGACCGGTATTTCAGATTTTAGAACCAAATGCCCCGTCCTAACAGTTCATTTGAACTAAGTGTATTTTAAAAATGAAGTTTGAGCGCCGAGCTCAAACCGGGCATCCGATTTGGATTCCGTCAGTTCTGACAAGTCACTTTCATCTCCCCGGTCGTATTGGAATGATCGGCACGGCCATCCGACCGGTATTTCAGATTTTAGAACCAAATGCCCCGTCCTAACAGTTCATTTGAACTAAGTGTATTTTAAAAATGAAGTTTGAGCGCCGAGCTCAAACCGGGCATCCGATTTGGATTCCGTCAGTTCTGACAAGTCACTTTCATCTCCCCGGTCGTATTGGAATGATCGGCACGGCCATCCGACCGGTATTTCGAATTTTAGACCCCCGGACCCGTCCTAACAGTTCATTTGAAATAAGTGTATTTTAAAAATGAAGTTTGAGCGCCGAGCTCAAACCGGGCATCCGATTTGGATTCCGTCAGTTCTGACAAGTCACTTTCATCTCCCCGGTCGTATTGGAATGACCGGCACGGCCATCCGACCGGTATTTCAGATTTTAGAACCAAATGCATAAGTTGCTGCTTCTCGCTGCCTCCATTCAGGTTTGTTAATGTTTTCTTCTATGAATGGCATAACAAGAGGCACAATGCCTCCATTCGCTGCCTCCATTCAGTTCTAACCAAAATCTCTATACACCTATGGAAAATCCTGCAGAACAGTCTGCCTGTTGATTCTAATATCCAGAGGATAGGTGTAAGATGATATTTAGAGTTAAGAAAATGATATTTTCCCCTCCTCAATCTAAATTCTTATATTTTGTAAGATGATATTTAGAGTTAACAAATAGAAAATCAATCAAATAAAATACTTACCGGAGGCTGCTGTGCAGGAGGTGCAGGAGGTGCTCTACTACTATCAATTCCCAAGGATGTGAGCATCTGGGAGACGGTCTGAGCGACGATGGTTGAGATATTCTGAGAGATATTCTGAGAGACGGTCTCGTTGACGATCTGCCTAAACATATCTGGAGTCATGGTCGGGGCGGCACTGGAAGAACCATCTGGGGCTGCTGGTGTGGTAAATGGAGAGGTCGCATGTGAGACCGAACTCGAGCATGATGATAACACCCTAGTCGTGCCCAAGCTATGTCCAAAACCATAAACATGTCCTTTCTTGGGTGCCCCAGATGCTGCAACCCAAATGGCAGGATCCAACTCTGGACGCTGACTGTCATCCCCGTACCTCTCATCCATTCGTCTACTATATGAGTCCTGCAAAAACCAAAAAAAAACAAAACCAAATTATTCTACAATTTAATCTTAAATGAAAACTATTAATGTATACACTTACCGCTACCTCCCGAGCTTTCTCACTAATGTAAGCATTTGTCCCTTTCTTCTTATGAGTTCGATCAAAAAGTTCATGAAATTGAGCTGGCCGCTTTAACTGTGCTTCCTGTTATTCAAATAAATCACAGTTTCATAATAGAAACAAAAAATTTATATATGTAGAAGTGTACTTACTAATCTCGCTTTATGTGTTGCAAAGGAGACAGAGCCACCCGTGTGTAAATTCGCTTCAGGATGCGCTGCTCTGTTTTGCTTTGCTTTGTTTGAATTGGCATTCCATTTCTCCGCTTCCCAAATGTTGCACAGCTCTGTCCAATACTCCTTTCTCATCCACACAGGCCCATGCTCCTTCCATATGTTCTTATCAGTACTTGCACATGCTTTTTTTGCATATCTTCGGGCATTGTACATAAGATGTTTGAAATTATCTCTTGCAGTAGCTGTCCATGCAAATCTAGCACGTAACTCATCTGAATGTTCTGTGAATCGATGATTCCTCTATATATTAACAACAACAAAAATTTATATGTTACATAACAAAGTGGGTTAAAATAATAATTGAAAATGACTTAATATGATAAAATAAGATAAATACCAAGAACATAGAGAACAATAAATCCTGAACACCCATCGGAAAATCAGCAAAGCGATGGATGGGGCCTGGAAAATGTGCTTGAATTGTCTTTGTAATAAATTGTGATGCTTGGGCTGGCTCTATTTTATTCCTGAAATTAAAAATATTAATACCACAATGACGAATAAATAACAAAAATAATGCATTACGTACCCTTCATTTATCCACACTGCCCGCATCGTCTCATTACAACAGCCCTCCCCCTCATGATGACTCGCCTCGTCATCAGCACGTACTATACGAATTAAATAGTATAAATAAAACAAACTATCAAAAAAACATAAATATGCAAATGAACATACCTGACTCAGCTGGGGGAGGTGTAGATCCACTCGCCATGTGTGATGGCGGTGCATAGGCCGTCAATGTACCCGTTGTCAGTGGTAACGGTGCAGAGGCCGTGGGTCCTGTAAGGATAAGAATCAGATAACACAAAAACATAAAGAATTATTTTAAACAAATACTCAAATGAATTATACATGAAAGTATACATACCTACTACCGGTGGTAGCGGTGCATCCCTCGGTGGTAACGGTGCAGAGGTCGTGGGTCCTGTGAAAATAAGAATCAGATAACACAAAAACATAAAGAATTATTTTAAACAAATACTCAAATGAATTATACATGAAAGTATACATACCTACTACCGGTGGTAGCGGTGCATCCCTCGGTGGTAACGGTGCAGAGGTCGTGGGTCCTGTGAAAATAAGAATCAGATAACACAAAAACATAAAGAATTATTTTAAACAAATACTCAAATGAATTATACATGAAAGTATACATACCTACTACCGGTGGTAGCGGTGCATCCCTCGGTGGTAACGGTGCAGAGGTCGTGGGTCCTGTGAAAATAAGAATCAGATAACACAAAAACATAAAGAATTATTTTCAACAAATACTACAATGCATTATACATGAAAGTATACATACCTACTACCGGTGGTGAAACGGAAGTAAATCTCCTCCCGCTACCCTCTCCCCTCCCACCTCTGGGAGTCCCACGCCGTCCTCGAACCATATCTTCAACTGGTACTAAAATACATGCATATTCATCAAATAGTGAAAGAAAGAAAGTTACAGAGTATTAAAATTCCCAGATAAAATTGTATACCATTAATCAAACATTCTCCATTTCTTCTTCAGATGTTGGAGATATAACAAATTCAGCATTCACATCTTCATTATCAGATTCATTTTGATCACTAATATATTCCTCCTCTTCGGAGTCCCCCAACTGTATTTCTGGTTGTTCTGGATCGACTTCCTCCACTTCATTCTCTTTAGATAAAGACGGTGCCTCCACAGATTCATCACTAGAAGCAGGCAAGTCTACATCATCACCCAAGTCTGATTGAAAGAATTCGGCATTCACATCCAACTGCTCTGTTTCAGTCAAATCCAACTCATAATCCGGGAAAAGCCTTGTCTTAACCTTGCAAACTGCCCACCAATCATTTCTTTCTTTATTTCTAGACGATGGATACTTTGTATAATAGACCTGCTGGGCTTGTGCGGCCAAAATGAATGGATCATAAGTATTCAATTTAGACTTATGTCTGATATCGACAATCCCATATGTTGTGTCATTTCGAACAGAATTAGGATCAAACCAATGACACTTTAACAGAAATATATGGTTGTCATCTCCGAGATATTGCAATTCTAAGATCTCCTCAATAATACCATAATAATCACATTCGTTTTCATTATATGTACTTCCTTTCACACATACCCCGCTGTTCATTGTTGACTTATTCTGCCCATATTGTCTAGTGTGAAATCTATACCCATTCACAATAAATGCTGGATATGTACGTGCAACTTTCGATGGGCCATAACTGATCACTCGAATTCTTTGATCAGTAATAAAATCATTTTCAACCTACATATGGACAGCACACTAGTCAGAATTTGTCATTGACCCAACAAGGAGAAAGAGTAGTAATAATACTTACACGATATTTCAGCCAAGAAGCGAATGATTTTTCTCGTTCTTTTTCAACCTCCATGTCAGTGAGATATGGACATCTTTGGATTAATTCTGAGTCAAATTGTCTGTATTACGACCATTGGAGCATTATAGATGGAATGAAAAATAATAAGTTATAGACACAATGTAATTTGAGCAGAGAACTTACGCAACATAAGGTTCAACCTCCATACAATTTAAAAGGATGTAAATTTCTGCACAGTGCAATTCTCTATCATTTAGCATCCGACTCGAGGAACGTCCATACGCACGTCCAGGATACTTAAATATCGACAGTCGCTCAGAGTGAACGGAGTCTCCCCCATCATCATTACGTGGTGGCCGAGTTCGACGAGTTTGTACCTCAGGTTCAAAGTACATTGAACAGAAATTTGATATTTCTTCCATAATGTACGCCTCGGCAATGGAACCCTCTACTTTTGCCTTGTTGCGAACTTTCATTTTCAATTCATGCATACACCTACCAGAATGTTCATAAGATAATGAAAAACACATCACCATGTAATTGAATTATGAGGAGAAAATATATATATATTACCTCTCAAATGGATACATCCATCTAAATTGTACTGGCCCTCCTACTTTAGCCTCATATGGTAAGTGTATAAGCAGGTGCTCCATTGAATCAAAGAATGATGGTGGAAATATCTTTTCCAATCTACAAACTGTCGTGATCACATTCTGTTCAATAGTTTCCACATCTTCATACCTGAGCTCTGATGCACATAAAATTTTGAAAAACTGACTTAACTCAGTCACTGCTCCCCATATCGCCTTCGGCATCATATCACGAAATACAATAGGTAACAACCTCTGCATGAACACATGACAGTCATGACTTTTCATTCCATATATTTTCCCCTCATTTGTATTCACGCAACGAGCAATGTTAGACACATAACCATCTGGAAATCTCAACTGTTTTAGCCAAGAGCATACTTCTTTAATCTGTGCAGCTCCAAGGGCGTAACTTGCTTTCGGTTTAACTGTTTTACCATTTCTATCAATAAGGTACAGTTCTGGACGTTTACAATGTATTTTCAAGTCTAAACGGGCATTCACATTATCCTTTGTTTTGCCTGTTATGTCCATAACAGTGTTGAACACATTATCAAAGACATTCTTCTCAACATGCATGACGTCGATGTTATGTCGTATAAGAAGAGTTGACCAATAAGGCAATTCCCAGAAGATACTTTTTTTGACCCAATTGTGATCCTTCCCAAATCCAGGGAGTTGTCTTGTGCTGCTCGACAATTGTGCTATATCTGGTAAGTTCTGTACACGTGCTGCTAAATGTGGACCAGACAACCGTTCAAAATCAGCTTCTTCCAATTCAATTCTGTTCTTTAAGAATGCATCTTTTTGCCTTCTAAACGGATGGTCCCTTGGTAGAAATCGTCGATGACAATCAAACCAGCATGACTTGCCACCATGCTTAAGTACAAATGATTTGGAACTGTCCATACAGTAAGGACATGCTAGTTTTCCATGAGTGCTCCAGCTAGATAACATTCCATATGCAGGAAAGTCGCTTATTGTCCACATCAATGCAGCCTTCATAGTGAAATTTTGTTTTCTGCATGCATCATAGGTAGTAACCCCATCAGTCCATAACAACTTCAACTCATCAATCAACGGCCTGAGATATATGTCTAATTTTTTCCCAGGACTTTTTGGACCAGGGATCAATAATGATAGAAATAAATGCTCTCGTTTCATGCACATATTTGGCGGAATATTATATGGTGTCACGAAAACTGGCCAGCAAGAGTAGGAAGTCACTGAACCTCCAAATGGATTGAATCCATCAGTACATAAACCCAGCCTTACATTACGCGACTCTTTTGAGAAAGTAGGGTGAGCACGGTTAAAGTGACTCCAAGCTTCGGCATCTGCAGGATGACTGATTACATTATGTTGTCGACGTACTCTTTCCGCATGCCATCTCATATGTTGAGCTATCTTTGGTGCCATATACATTCTCTGCAATCTCGGTGCAATAGGAAAATACCGCAATGACATATATGGTATATCTTTTTGCTTTGAATTGTCCCCTTTCTTAGGCTTGAATCTATCATGACCACATATGGAACATGATACCTTACTTTTAGCCTCATTATAATATAGCATGCAATGATTAGGACATGCATCTATTTTCTCATATCCAAGCCCTAAGTCAGTGACCATCTTCTTTGCACGATAAAAATTTTCAGGTAATTTCTCATCTTGTGGCAACATACTTTTGATAATCAGTAACAAACGATCAAAACAAATCTCACTGATGTGAAATTCAGATTTCAAGTTCAATAATTGTGACACCGCAGACAGTCGAGAGTGATTTTGACATCCAGTCCACAATGGCTCATCAGCATCTTTGAGTAGCTGATAAAATCTTTCAGCTGTCTTGTTTGGCGGTTCTTCATTATGTACATGCTCCTCGTGAACATTGAATCCTGGACCAGCAGCATCTATGACCATATCAACATATGAACTTCCACTTCCAACATTGGCAGGCTCGTAGGTCGACCACAATGTTTCACCATGACATATCCAGTTTGTATAATCTTTAACAAACCCCTTTCTGTATAAATGACGTTGTACATCCCATGTTGTCAGCCACTTCAAATTCTTACAGACTACACAAGGACATCGGATACGACCCTCACAATCTACAGCTTCAATAGAATTTCTCAAAGCAAACTGAATGAATCTCTCAACTCCATTTTTAAATTCTATAGACACCACCTGATCAACTACTCTACGGTACATCCATGAACGATCTTCAGACATTTTCCCTATGCGAATGAAATGTAAACACACAAAACTTTAACATGTTTAACAAAATAAAAAGTACAACCCTTACCTCACATCGTCCATGTCTGCCATTTTAAATAGGACGGAAATATCATTTAGATCTTCACTTTTTAACCCATCTGTGAAGGTTTGATCGCACGATTAATTACTATATGTGTTGTGTTGTTTGCTAAAAATTTCGGCAGCATCTCCCCACACCTCTCCGATATACCACAAAATATTTATTGATTAAGAAATTTTCTTAAACACTTACTAATAAGTGGTTAAGAAAATAATCAAAATCAATAAAGGTATATCAGAGAGGAGTGAGAAGACGCAGCCAAAATTTTTAACAAACAACACAAACACATATAGTAATTAACCACCTAAGTGCGATCAAACATTCACAGACTGTCCAAACGGGACAATTCAAGACTTTGAGTTAGATATACACATTCTCATCATTCAAAATGAGAACGTGCATATCAATCCCAAAGTCTTGAACGGGTAGGTTGATTGGCACGGGCTTAACACGCTCTCCTAAGATGCGTGCAATGTTAGGTTGCACCCACGCATCTCAGCTCACATACAACACCCAACTAATTAAATATTGACAAGATAATAACACAATCTAAAAACATAGCAGTAACATGTGAAATTGGCAATACATGTACACAATGAAAACAGGAATTTTATTTTAACATCCAACATAAAGACAACACTTTCACTAGCTATTTAGCAGAAATAAAATATAGCATGATACTTTTTAGCTTAAAGACAACACTGTCACTAGCTATGCAGAAATCAAGTAAAGAAATTGATGGTATCATTACTGAATAAGACAATAATAAAACACACTTTACTTTTCATCCAACAATACCCTAACTATTAAAATTAACAAAACACATAACCGACTAAATAACACTAAACTAAAAATAAACCTTAATTTAATTACGAAAATACAAGAAAATAACACTAAACTCAAAGTGCATGTTTTTCTTTCTGAATCAATAACCGCACTTCTTTCTTCTAACCACTTTCTTCCTAAAATAATGAATGGGGCAGCCATTGACCCAATGTCACACCAAGCTCCATCATCATACGTGACTGTTTTGAACTTCTTAGAGAACTCCACAAATACACGGTCACCCTCAATAACAATTTCTCCGGTCTTAGCAAGTGACTTAACAATGTCAGGTGAAATCCAATTCTTATCTTCCGACTCATGTACATCAATTTCTGCTCGTTGTCCATTAGGTAAATATGCAGTAAAAATAATCGGAAGAGGAAGCATACTGATTACAAAATGTAGGACCTCAACTTATAAAAATAAGTTGATTCCCTTATGCTCTGATACCAAATCTGATGCAGGACAGAAACATTTATAACCATTAAATGACACTTTTTCACTCATCAAAACATACAATGTTACTTTTTGAACATTAGTAAATATGGTGCAATCTTAAACCCCATTTTATTACTGAGGATGGATAAGATAGTATGATAGGTCTTTAAACAAACAGATGGAGGAAGAAAAACTTTTAGAAAAACATTGTAACTAATCCTCATAGGTACCTGACAGCCTGTGGCCAGCTAGAAACTTCTTGATGTCAAGGTGACTGGAATTGTAATAATATTTGACAACTTATAGTCATAGAAGATTTATGAGAATGAATTGAGAAAAGAGATGCAAATAAGGGGCTTTACTTGAGAGAGAGGATGGGTCAATTGTAAGGCAAAGAGTATGTTATGCTGAGCGCACACATGGATATGGATGTTAGATGTTACCTATCAGATATAGCAGATCTACTCTCTTCCTTAATCTACTAAAGTAATATACCAATAATCCTATACCTGAATCTCTGATACTAGAGCATAGGGCCAAGTTATCAAATGGTTATAATTTCTTTTAGGTTTCTGTCCCTGTAACCGCTTGAAAATTATGCTTGGTATTCAGCTTATCCTGACCTAAAACATGAATATGCTTTCCATCATGCTAACAAGCATAAATACACTTCGTATACAGTTGTGGAAAAGATTATTTGACAGAAGGATAAGTGATCACACAGCAGCAAAAGAAATAAATTGGGCATTATGCCATGGAGATCAAAGATAGAAGGGAAGGAGACCGGAGGGAAGGGAAGAACTGAAGAAGTGGCCGGAGGTGGAGATGGGACTGTTTAGCTGGTTCCGGGGAAACGGGCCGTCGGGTTTTGGCTCTTCTTCTACGGCGGAGCAGGTCACGGAAGGCCTCGACGCCGGCAACCTTACAGCCATCGTCACAGGTTCCGCCCTTCACCACTCTACCCCGACCATCCGACACAGAACACCATATATACCCGTCCATGTCATCCCCCTCCACCGGAGCCCCTCCCCCTGCGCAGCCCCCCCTCCACCGGAGCCCCTCCCCCTGCGCAACCCCCTCCCCTCCACCGGAGCCCCCTCCCCCTCACCCCTGCGGAGCCCCCTCCCCTCCACCGGAGCCCATCCCCCTGCGCAGCCCCCCCTCCACCGGAGCCCCTCCCCCTGCGCAGCCCCCTCCCCCTCACCCCACCGGAGCCCCCTCCCCCTCACCCCACCGGAGCCCCTCCCCCTGCGCAGCCCCCTCCCGTCCACCGGAGCCCCCTCCCCCTCACCCCTGCGGAGCCCCCTCCCCTCCACCGGAGCCCCTCCACCGGAGCCCCTCCCCCTCCACCGGAGCCCCTCCCCCTGCGCAGCCCCCCCTCCACCGGAGCCCCTCCCCCTGCGCAACCCCCTCCCCTCCACCGGAGCCCCCTCCCCCTCACCCCTGCGGAGCCCCCTCCCCTCCACCGGAGCCCATCCCCCTGCGCAGCCCCCCCTCCACCGGAGCCCCTCCCCCTGCGCAGCCCCCTCCCCTCCACCGGAGCCCCCTCCCCCTCACCCCACCGGAGCCCCTCCCCCTGCGCAGCCCCCTCCCCTCCACCGGAGCCCCCTCCCCCTCACCCCACCGGAGCCCCTCCCCCTGCGCAGCCCCCTCCCGTCCACCGGAGCCCCCTCCCCCTCACCCCTGCGGAGCCCCCTCCCCTCCACCGGAGCCCCTCCCCCTCCCCTGCGCAGCCCCCTCCCCCTCCCCTGCGGAGCCCCCTCCCCCTCACCCGAGCTCCACCCCCCCTCCCAGACCAACCTCCCCCGCCACCCCCTCCCACCGAAACCCCCCTCACTGGAACCCCTCCAAGAAGAAAAAAAATGAGAAATAGGGCATGGTCGATGGCCGGCGGGGAGGGAGAGGGGGGGGGGAGAGAGGCGCGGGGCTGGAGGGAGAGGAGAGGGGGGGAGATCGAGAGGGAGAGGACTTACCAGACCGAGGAGGGTGACGACGAGGACGACGGGGACCGACGAGGTCGACGGCGAGGATGGTGCGGGGCTGGCCGAGACAGCGAGCTCCGGCGTCCGTCCACCACCACGCCGCTCGCCACGCCCGTGGCCGCAAGGCAGAGGGGGGGGGGGGGAGGGCGAGGGGGCCGGAGGGGGAGGGGAGAGCTCCGGTGGAGGAAGGTTATCAATGCAGGGGGGAGATGGTCGCGCTGTAAATGCAGTCATATCAGCGACCGATTAGAGACCGAAATATATTCGGTCGCAACATCGGTCTCCAATTCGGTCGATTTTGAAAAAAAAGAGACCGGAATAAATTCGAGCTAAATATAGCGACCAATTCGGCGACCGAAATAAATTCGGTCTCCAAAACGGTCTCAGATATGCGACCGATTATTTCGGTCGCCGAATTGGTCTCTATTTGGGACCGACTAGCGACCGATTTAATCGGTCTCTAATTCGGTCGCTATAGCCACTTTTTCTTGTAGTGGTAGGGGGTGGGGAGGGGGAGAGAAGGGAGGGGGCATGGGGGTGATTGTTTGCGGGGATTGAGAGAGAGACGGGGTCGTTGGGAGGGAGTGGGGTGACCAGAGTGGGGGTGATGGTGGAGACATAGGGGGTGAGGGAGGGGGCATCGCCCCCCAAGGGGTGTTTGTAGGGATTGGGGGACGGAGAGAGGGGGCTTGAGGGTTTTGAGAGAGAGAGAGATGAGAGGAGGGTGCGAGAGGGGAGAATCCCTTCGGTGCCTACACCCCCACCTAGTGGGGTGGGTGTGGAGAGAGAGAGAGGTGTCAGTGGGGGTCTCCCACTTTGGTGCCGATTCCCACACCCAATTCAGTTGGTTGCCGAGAGAGAGAGAGAGAGAGAGAGAGAGAGAGAGAGAGGGGGTTGTTGGGAGGGAGTGGGGTGACCATAGTAGGGGTGATGGTGGAGACGTAGTGGGTAAGGGAGAGGGCATCCCCCCCCCCGAGGGGGGTTGTTTGTAGGGATTGAGGGACGGAGAGAGGGGGCTTGGGGGTTTTGAGAGAGAGAGAGAGAGGAGAGGAGGGTGCCAGAGGGGAGAACCCCTTCGACGCCTACACCCCCACCTAGTGGGGTGTGGTGTGGAGAGCACTGGGGGTCTTCCACTTTGGCGTCGATTCTCACACCCAATTCGGTGGGTTACCTAGAGAAAGAAGAGGGGAGGGTATTTTGGAAAGAAAAATTTATTGGTAGTGAGAAGAAGAAATATTCCTCCAAATTGGATATTATATTTATTTTTTTAAGTTTGCTAACGCGAGGTGACTTTTAAGGGTTTAAAGAATTAGGCGGCTTCTAAGAAAATAGATGGTGTAGCAGTCGAGAAATGGTCGCCCAAATCACGATCCACATCTCCAAGAATTTGTTTGACTCGGAAGAATGGACCGTCACAAGACTAGGTCTTGTAACCACAAGTGAGGGGTCAAAATGAGCTCCGGGAGTTATCCCAGGAGATAACCCTCCGACGGTCAAATCAGACAATTATGTGAGAAGACAGCGAGCACTCAGGAGAGTGGAGGAGACTAGAGTGAGAGAGTGAGGGCTTGAGGGGGTTAGGTCGTATATCTCTTGGCTGTTAGGCCAATGTCTCATTTTACTATCATCGTACGTGGGTTGACCGTTGGGTTTCCATGGTCGGAAGAGACGTGACCCATCCAGCTCGCATGCCTTACAAGGCAGGGAGACTAGGCATTGACTCATCGTCTCTCTCTCAGAGGGGTAGTTCCACCATTAATGCAGTAGGGGCTCGTTGGCCATCAATACGATAGTGCTCGCCAGAGGGGGTGTGAGGCTACACTGTCAGGAAGAGCAACATGGACAACGCCCTCCCTTTTTGTCGACAGACTGGTGTGCCTCTCGTCATGTGCGTCAGGGTCGTTGGCGGGGGAGGCGCATGCGGGTACGGCGTCTGCACCGGGCCTGCTTCGGAGCAGGAGATGTGTTGAGCCGACGTGCAAGAGAGCGAGCCCCGAGTGATAGACCTCCGTGGTGGATCGAACGGACGGACGCTAATGGGCCAACGAGATATACCCTTCTCAGATGGATTAGAGAAATTTTTTCCTAATATCGAAAGAATTTGGGGGGTGAACACTAAACAATCATTCAACAAAGAGATAAACCCAAATTTACAATAAATTTAGTCTATGGTAATATTATTAGCTATACCACAATCATTTCTATTAGTAGTGTGTTTCCACAAATAGATGCCAAATAGTATAGATTCTTATGGCAAGGATGGCAGTACTGATTTTGGTCAGGACCAAAATCGAAACGTACCGGTTTCAATTACGATTTCGATTTCGGCCGAAACCGGTTCAAAACATTCAAAAAAGGACAGAAACCGTCCAGTTTCGGACCGAAACGGGTGAGTTTCGGGCGAAACCGATACGATTTCGTCCCAAACCATTAAATTTTAATTTTTTTTTAAAGTTTCGGATCTACTACAATAAACATGTCCGGTTTCGTTTCGGTATCGGTCGAAATCGATATATTTCGACCGAAACATATCGATTTCGGCCGATACTGTCAACTATGTCTTATGAAAGCTGTGATAGTGTGCATGACAAAGAAGGAAGGTCCAAAAGGACACTTGCGGGGATTACTATTGCATAAGAATGCCATTGCAAGTTTCCAATGCCTTTAACGCTCTAATTAATCTTATTAACGTGATAATCTACTTCGAGTAATGTTTAAGTACCGTTTGAAAATTATTCGACCGTGACTTTCGAGATAAAAACACCTCACAAGTTTTAATTTTTTTCAAATGGACAAAGAGATTCTTGACTTCCGTGCAAAAAAAAAATTTGAGAAATAAAGAGAACTAGACACAAAAATGTCCAATTCTCTTAATCCGTCGAAACTACCTAACAGTTGATTATTTAGATTTTAAACGATTATAAATCATCGACACAATGTCCGTTAGTAAGGCAGATCAATTTTTTTCAAATGTATTTTGGTCAATCTCATTTTCAAGCGCAGCCTCGACGCACAATCGTGTCTTAGAACGACTTAGAATTCGACCATTGCGAGTTTCCGAATGACTTAGAATTATACTTGCAATGATCAGTAGCTTCGCATTGCCAAGTGCCCTTATCCTCTTCGTTGCCTCAAGTACTTCGTACTAAACCGTATGCCGTCGGATGGGCATTGAATATTTCACGAACCTACTAAAACATATATAATCCTCCTTGTACGTACACGTACATAGACATCAGCATGCATGGGGTGATTAATGATCTGTTAAGAAATTTTAGTTGTAGGTGGCGGAGTTGTGGGGGCATGCGTGTTAGAGTAAGCTTCACGTGAATTTACCACCATGTACTCACGTGGATCTGTACAAAAGTATTAATCTCTTCATCTGGATCTGTACGATAGGAAAATATACGTACATAAGTTTTATTGGAAAAAAAAGTTGGGAGTGGACGTCTACTGGTATCAAACCCAGATCAACTCGCGACTAGGTCGAGTTCTTCGTCCTAGAAAAAAAATATATGTATGCAATTGGATTTTCACAAGGTTAATATAAAACATTAGTTTTGCTGAAGGTACATTTGTGACAAAGGCCACCGTAGTTGTATTAGGTTGCAAAATTGCGGCATCATGGTAGCGAAGACACGGTGATGGATGGGGACTGGTGTGACGTCTACTGTTCTTTGTTCTTTATTAGGATCAATTTCGGTGACTTTGGAAGGTGCAGTGCAGAGCCGACTTCCTTCTTGAGCGGGAAATCTGAAGGCAACTCCATGTGCACACGCATTGGCATCAAGTGCTCCCATTTCACAGTCAACGATGGGTTTCTCACGGGCACTTTTCCTGTTGAACTGGTATGACATTTTTTTATTACACTCAATTTGATCTTAAGATTAGATGATCTCTACTTAAATAATTGACGTTCCATGTTCTTGAATCGGAAGAAACCAAATTTCAATTAAGTTCACTTTTTTACCGTCTAACATTTACATCGTGACAGTAAAAAAAAAGAGAATGATGGTAAAAAATGTGGTACCGTAACATTTCTCTCTCTTTTTCTTTTTTTATCGGATGACAACACGGTATGGTGCTAAAATTTTAATTTAAATATAAGATTCAGAACCCATGGAAATACTAATAAAGGATGCAAAGAGACCTAGCACACTCCGTCGTGTACCTCATAACCCGGGACCTCTTATTTCTTTGACATAAGTAGTCTTCTACCATCTGATCCACCACGGGTCCTCTAAAAAAATGGGTTGAACTCCTTCGACACATCATGAAAATAGTTGAAGACCCCAGCCTTCCACCAGCACATGCTCGTTAATAGGTGACGACAATATCGATCAGAGATCTCGAAGACTTAAAAAAGTATCCGAACATAACTTGGCAAGGAGAGGATGGAAACTAGAGAGGAAAAGATCTATGGTCCAATGTTTTACGATCTAAAGGTCCATAATCCGAGATCCACTTTCTCTCGGATCCGACGATTTATGATTCAACACGATATCTCATCTCTTCAAGAATTAATCGATGGAGTTATAATTTTATCTTGTGTTTGACCGGTCTTTATTTAAACTTGAGATGAGCTCCACTGAGAGTTTTAAGTTAATTGTTGGACCTTAGTACATCTTATTTAGTGGAACGGGCAAATGTACAAGTCTGATCATTAAAAATAACATATACTAACGTCTCAAGTTGAACCATCATTAAAAATGATCAGACTTGTACATTTGCCGTTAAGAGAGGACTTTTGAGACATGTTATTGTGGGATGTGGAGCATGTTTTCCGGTCTATAAGTTTCGAGCAATCTCTAATATTTCTGTTTCAAAAGAATATATAGGTAATTTTTCTGATCTTGCCATGAGAAAATAAGTTTCTTATGGGTAGGCCCTCTGAACTCGCAGGTTAAAACTCTCCTCTTGTATTATCACATGATGTGGAACTAGAGCACATGTCAAAGACCCTTTGGTAGGTTGAGACGTGGAGTTTCTTTTTGGGGGGGTCAGGATATTTACAATTTTGAATAAGTACTTGAGTATTCCCCCTTGATTAGAAGAATTTTTGTGGGTACAATTTCAACTAAAATTCCCTCCATATCGACGATATTTCTACCCATATATATATATATGACTATTTCGACTCTGAATTAAGTCTCACTACATCAACAAATTTTCAAGGACCATGCCAAATGAGGGCATGGGTTAGGAATGTGAAGTTGCAAGAGAATAATATTGTGCATTATCAAAATATTTTTATTAAAGAAGAAGAAGAAGAACAAACAAATGCTTGTCATAATAAAAAAGAAGATGGACCCACATATTTAAAATTCTGAATCATAAAGACAAAGTTGATGATGATGAAACTTACGTAATATGTTACCCAATTGGAAACCCTCCACGAGAATTTTTTTTCTTTTTTTTCTCTTTATCTCTTTGGTAACGTTGAAGTTGAGACGAAGAAGGGAGAACTGTTCTTTTTCCCTCGGGACCAGAGGGGGATGCTCCCTCGCGAGGGCACATCTCTTTCGTGATTGGGGCATGCTGATATGCTGCTTTATTTTGATGGATTTGTTGCCTTAAGTGAATAGAAATTTCCACCATTCCTTTTTGCCTCGACAAAACCTGTCACATCAGCGGGTGTGGCAGCATATGCCACACCCAGTAACCCAGTTGATGGGCTACGAAGCTGGGGAATCCCATCAGCTCGGGATACTTTCATTTGTTGTAAATTTATTAGTTGAGAAAGAAGCTTCAACAATAATAGGCAATTAAGGAGAGTGGCTCCTCAACATTAGCCCTTCTTTCTCGCTAGGGAAGTCTCGGTTTCGATTTCACTCGCTAGTGTGCGAAGCGGGATCATTCATCTCCGAATTATTAGAAAATGTCAAATTGTTAGCTAACTCATCCTCGGATTCTTTGTGGACGTCATGTATCGAATCGTCTATCTTTTGAATTCTGTTTCCGTCCCCTCCCCCCTCGAAAAAAAAAGAAGAAAATTTCTCACCTAGTTCGATAGATAAGATGAGAGAATTTATCGCAAAAATTCTTTTGAATCTATAGTTGGTGAGACCTTTGATTTCATAACTATCGAATAATTAATTAAGAAGCCTGAAAGATTGTAGCAGTACAGAAAACAAATCTTTTATTTAAAAAAAATCAAAGCTTGGAATTGAACTCTCCCACTCCCCCGAAAAGGAACTCGATATATTACAATCCCGAATGGAGAGTCAAGCCCATGTTCTCACTCTCAATGTTTTCTATTGTAATGTCTTGCCCTCTTTTCTAAGAATAACTTAAGTTTTTTATGTCTCTCCGTACTCTGCTAGGGGATGTCAATGAATTGCCCTCTTTGCAAAGCCCCTTTTAAGAGGCATAGCTACGGACATGGTTTATGGAGAGTAAGTAGGCAACACCAAGGGCTGAATGCACTTAATGGTGCAAGAAGGTTATTCGAGCAAACTTATTTATAAAAACGGTACACAAAAATTTGTTCATGATAACCAGGAAAGTTATTTGCAAAAAATTAAACTTATGAGGTGTTTGGTTGGCCTACACGTTTGATTGTATTTTATCAATACAAATCAAAGGATCTATTAGTATAAAAAAATTTATATGGTTTTAAACCTGCATTAAAAATGGTAAATATTTTATTTTCAAACGTCCAAAAATTTCCTTTCCTCTTCCTCCCTATTAAGTATCCTACTTTGTGTGTAACTTAAGAAATCTCATTTTTTTTTCTAAGAAGCTATAATTTGAAGTTCATAACTGGTAAGTCGAAGTCGGCACCCTCATGAAATAGAAAAGTGGCCAGCCACCTAAAGTCTACTGCTTGAGCCAACTTGTATTTGTTACACGGCTTGGACCATCTCTAAGTCATGGTTTGCACAAGTTCGATATAAACTTGCATTAGAAGGATCTGGTGGTGCAGCTGGCCTCACATGTCTAATTGATATAAAATCTTAGAGTGTGTTTGGTGCCTGTCCTGGGTGATTACCTCACAGGGGTGGGTGCGTGCACTCACTCCTGTGAGCCAATTTCATCTCGGACGGGTAACTTCTTGAATCCACAAAATCGCGGTATTGCGATACACAGGTCCAGAGTCATAAGCATACGAACCACAACTTATTTAACTAATACGGGACTATTACCCGGGGGATTACCTCACAGGGGTGGGTGCGTGCACCCACTCCTGTGAGCCAATTTCATCTCGGACGGGTAACTTCTTGAATCCACAAAATCGCGGTATTGAGATACACAGGTCCAGAGTCATAAGCATATGAACCACAACTTATTTAACTAATACGGGACTATTACCCGGGGGATTATGCCTATGTTGAATCCACACAATTGCGGTATTGAGATACACAGGTCCAGGGTCATAAGCACATGAACCACAACTCATTTAACTAATACGGGACTATTACCCGGAGGACTATGTCCAAATATTTCAACATAACTATCTAGGACAGGCATTAAGATTTTCTCAAAATCTTATGCCACTGGTCTCATCGTATCATATGACTTAACTGAAGGGATTCAATATAAACACCCACTTGTTATAAACTAGGTATGGTTTCTTATATATATTAATACTCGGATCAACTTCACGATCAATAAGAACACATCACAATCTCGGACATTAACCACGGCTTCTAGTCTCGTCCAAGAGCTGTCTCGTCCCTTAACGAAGCTAGTCAACGCCTACGTCCAAAAAATGTATTGATAGATTATTACTATGCTCTTAGTATGTTGGATCCACGTAAAGAACGACAAGTCCTTGTATGGGGGGCGTAGACGTGTGGTCATATGTGTTAGTGTTTGGGCCGAGGCCGATTAGGAACCGGGTGCCCATTAGGGCAACCCATCTTGGGAGGGCCGCGCGTGCATGGGAGCACTCCGCGGGGCCCCGACGGCGGCATGACCATGCACGCATGGGAGGAGGAGATTCCCTTCGCGCAAAACTTAATGCCTCCGATCGCGTCCCCCAGGATCGCCATCGGCCGTGATCGCAGCGGCATCTCCCTCTCCCACTCGGCTTCGCTCTCTCCCTCTCTCTCCCCCCACCCCCGATCACACACGAAACCCTCCCTCTCACCCGCTTCTATATATGCAAGATGCAGTGTGGGTTTGAGAGGCATGCATGTGTGTTGGCTACGTGAGAAACCCTAGAGAGTTTGAGAGCCCTTGAGAGAGCAACGCAAGGCAGCCCCAGTAGCAGCCCTCTCTCTTTTCTCTCTCCCCTTCTCTCTGCTTGCTCTCTCTCTCTCTATATATATGTTCCACGGAATATAGAGAAAAGGATAACACCGTGAAGAGAAGCACGCGCTCCACCTGGTTGTTGTAGAATAATCTTATTCCCGCTACAGTCTCGACTACGTCTCCGGAGTGTCAATCCCAACTTGCCGGAGTACTGCACTGGTTGTCATCTGTTGGGCCATTCGGTGTGCTCCTGCCGCCACGTCGCCAATAGCCGGCCCCCTCCCATCTTCCTCGGAGCAGCCAGCAGCTCCACCGGCCGCTCTTGCTCACTCGAAGGAGAACTACTGCCATCATCAACGGGGTCCCAGGGGTGTTGAAGAGCACGATCGATGGTCCCCTGCCCGCAGCGGCGTCCTTCGGCCACGCTCCAGTGGAAGCCTTTGGCATGCATGGCGGATGGCTCTGCTAATGCTCACTGGGCGAAGAATAGCCAGTTGTTACTCCTCTTCGGCCAACCCCATCGCCGGCAACCACCTGGACAACTCCACCGGCGCCGCCACGCCCAAGCAGTTGGCCAGCTCAAGCGAATCCTCACGGGCCCTACATGCCAAACCCTAATCCACTGAGCATCATGGCCGTTTGATCTCCCCAATTAGACGGCTCAGCTGCCTGCTACAATCTCCATGACTCCAGCATGCACGGTACCACCGAGATCTAGGGGACCTCCCTGGTTCCTCTGGATTTGGCAACTTCTGCAGCTTCTCAGGCGACATAGGCATTCTCCACCTCTCTCATAGGATATCAATTTGGGGGCAGGACCCGCTGGAATCATGGCTTTTGTTCAGGCTATCAAGGACATCCATGCGTTTGCCCACTCTTTTGAGGATGTGCAATCACTTTGTGTTGAAGATCCTTTGTCCCAGCACTCCTTCAGTAGTGGTGTTCTAACATGCGCCAGCACAAGAAACCGAAGAAGAAGAAAAATCTAATAAACCAACACCTGAGGATCTAGAGGGATGTTTTTAGCCTCCACCGTATGAGGTTTTTCTAAGAATTTACCCTTTTGCTGTCTATGTTCTTGGGGTAAGGCACTAAGTCCCCCGTGTAGCTTCTTTTTCAATAATTAATGAAGACTAAGGGCCGACTTGGGTCCTACTTAAATTTCCAGGTTCAAGAAAAAGGATAATGTGGATGAGAAATAATGCCTAAGATCGGGTTTGATATTAGAATAGGTTAGAATAGGCTATTTTAACCCATGAAAGAGAAATACGGGTCTCACTCTCACATCTCACACATAACCCTCTTACCCCACCTCGGGTAAAGAATTCGAGCCCCTAAGTTCGAATACCTTTAACCTTGCCCGTTCTTCAAACATGGCCTTAATTTAGTGGCTCAGGGCAGACTAATTCGGGCTAGATTTAGTTAAGCAAAAGAAATGATAGGAATATGATAAATTGTGTGTTAAACTGAAGGTATGTTGCGCTCCCTTCTACTACTGAGGTGTAAGTCTATCTACCAATTGGATGGTGTCATTGAGTAGAAGGCTCATGAACAAGAGGCCAGCATTCACATTATTGACAGTTTTTAAGTGATTTGGTAAAAAAATGTGTGCGTTTGATTATCTAAGAATTGGAATCGACATTAATTTTATAAGCATATCATACATTATGACGAATACGAGATATATCACCCAAAAATATGCATGATTATATCGGCTTCGATACTATGTTAACGCTATTCTTGGGTAGTTCGAATTAATATCTCTAGGCATCATATTGTATTCATATGTTATTTTTGTCTTTATCTACTTATTAACTTTTATTAGTAGACACATGTTAACTTAACTTGGACTCATGATATCGGATCAACTATTAATTAAATTTTATTACATCAATAAACTGAAAAGATTTGACATAAGACTGAAAAAGGAATGGCTGAGACAAAGGGCACAACCCTCCCAAACACACCTTTAATCGTCTTAAACCAACACCACTTTTAGTTTTGGATGTTAGACCTTTGCTCATCAATCACATTAATTAGACTCCTATTTTACGTGATAATATAATTTAAACAAAAAATGGATTCTATTAACAAGCATGGGATGACATAATGCAAGAAAAATAAAGAAAATGTTTATATTATCTCTTTCGGTTGCAATATTGCTTAAACTAAAGCCTTTCTCATCTAATGATCTTTTGACGAATATTCTTCAACTGTCACAAGACGATAGCTTCTACTTATCTTTCTTAGTCGATCGATCTCTTCAAGTGACATTAAATGAACTGAGTTATTTCAACTATTGCTCTTTTATATTAGTTGATATTATCTAGGAATACATCTACACTTCAATTGTTCATATCGCCAAGACTACCTTGCAATGAACTATCTTGCCCTTAATACTTCAACTATCTTTGATCAAGTGACATATTCAACTTGCCTTGTCTTATTAGGCAATATCAAACCTTATGTGCTTCAGTTGATATACATAGATAGATAGATAGATAGATATGATATACTCCATGTTTAGCCCTTGGTCAAAGATCTGTGTGCATAGCTTTTACTCCAGCAGTAGATAGTGTTACATCTTCTTCTTTCTATTTTTGCATGAGATCTAATAATCGATGCAAATGTCTTAATTAGATGTGCACTCACAACTACTCCCATAGGGCTATAGAAGGTAACCTATTTTATACTTCACGTTTAACCCTTCGTCGAAGATCCGTGCATACCTTTAGTCCAGTAGTAGATACTGTCATAACCACTTCTTTCTATTTTTGCATGAGATGTATGGATAGATGAACTACAATAAACTAGACCTATACTTACATTTTTGAACGGTCGGTATAGGGCTTCGTAGCAAGGGTAAGGAAGCGTTAGGGTAGGTGGCACCACTATAGCCTGTATCTACACATTTTTGAACCAATGAATTAGGGGGGCCCATACCATCAGTTTAAAATTGTTGGTATAGTCCCAAGAAAACGTGAATAAAACCACCGTCCGTAGACACGATTACGAAGGGATTTACCTACGGTTATGAAACATGGATATTACCTTTAGTTTCATTTCAAAAGAACCGTGGGTATAAATTCAAATAATAATATTTTATTTACCTTTGCTTTAGTAAAACCGTAGTAATATGGAATAGTGTCAATTATTAGTAACCATAGGAAATATGAAAGTACCATTTATTAATGCCGTAGGTAATTATCCTTTTTTTCAAATATCTATTTATTATACACGCACTTATCACCTATAATAGTACATTCTATAATCATTGCAATGTCCACATTCAAGTTGTACAAACCACATCCATATTTATCCACACAATTGTCATTCACACTTGTTTGAAGTACACGTGGTATGGGAATTATTACTTTTGGTGGGTGTGTTGGTTGTTTTGTTTTGCGGGCGTGTCGGCCGAGTTTTGACGATTATCGTAGAATTGAATTTCAACTGGGATGTGACTCCAGGACACGGCACATGTGTGTAGACATATGAACAACATGTGGATATGGGTATGTGTGCACGTTATAGCTGTTTAGGTAGTTGGTGCAAGGTGTAATTCCGGCGATGTGGGGTTCAGGTGTAGGACACTTTTTCACTGACCGTAGTCAGTGTTAATTTATATTGGACGTAATCCGAACCCCCTTGTTTAGCTGTAAAAAGGAGAGTCAGTGACCCAGGAGGTAGTGACGTCGGGAGGGAGTTGGCCCATGCTACGACGACGAAGCAACAATAACAACAACAACATTGTGTGGGTTGTGGGGTTGGGAGACCGGCCATAATTTGGCACTGGAGGGATACAAGCTTCGGATATGAGAGTGTAGCATTGGCTCGAAGGTGGAGCAGGCACAAACTGGCCCAGGTATGGAGCAGTTGACAATGGCTCGACAAGGAGAAAGCAGGTGCTAGCTCGGGTGCAGCTCGGGCTGAGCAGTCGGGTGCATCTCAGGCTAAGCAGTTAAGCGTAGCTCAGGATAGAGTAGTTTGACGTGGCTCGAACGGAGTAGCCGGGCACAACTCGATCAGAGCAGTTGGGCGTGAATCAGGTTGGAGCAGTTAGGCACTGATCTGGCAGAGCAATCGAGCATTGGCTCAGGAGGAGCAGTCGTGCACTAGCTCGAGAGGAGCAATCAGGCGCGGCTAGAGCAGAGTAATCGGGCGTGGCTCGGGCTAAAGCAGTCGGGCACCGTTCGGACGGAGCAGTCAAGCATGGCTTGGACGGAGTAGTCGAGCGTAGCTCGGGGGAAGCAGTCGGGCACCAGCTCGGGAGGAGAAGTTGGGCGCCGCTCGAGCGGAGCAGTCAGGTGTGACTCAGGTTCGATCAGTTGGGCATTGACTTGGGAGGAGCAGTCGAGCGCGGCTTGGGCGGTGTAATCGGGCACTATCTTGGGAGTAGTAGTCGGACATGGCTCCGGAGGAGCAGTCAGGCATAGATCAAACAGGAGTAGTCGGGCATTGGCTCGGGAGGACTAGTTGGATGCAGCTCGGGGGGAGCAGTCGGGCGCAGCTCAGGCTAGAACAGTCGGGCGCGGCTCGGGTTAAAGCAGTTAGGCATAGATCGGGCAGAGCAGTCGGGAGCAACTTGGGAAAAGCAGTTGGCGCGGCTCAGGTGAAGCAGTCAGGTGCAGCTCAGGCGGAGCAGTCGGGCACGGCTCGGGCGGAGCACTCGGCACCAGCTCGGGAGGAGCAGTCAGGCACGGCTCAGGCTAGAAAGCAGTCGAGCATCGACTAGGGAGGAGCAGTAGGACGCAACTCGGGCGGAGCAGTCAGACACCGACTCTGGAGGAGTAGTTGGGTGCAAGTCAGGTAGAGCTGTCGGGCACAGCTCAGGCTGGAGCAGTCTGGCATTGGCATAAGAGGAGCAATCAGGCGCAGCTCAGGCGGAGCAGTTAGGCGTAGCTTGGGCGGGCAGAGAGGTCAAGTGCAGCTCGGGCAGATCAAGCAGTTGGGCACCGGCTCGGGAGGAGCAGTGGGGCACTACTATGGCAGAGCAGTCGGGTGCGGCTCAGGCTGAAGTAGTGGAGCGCAGCTCAGGTTGAAGTAGTTGGGTGTGGCTCAGGAAGAGCAATCAGGTGCGGCTTGGACGGAGCAGTGGGGCGCGGCTTGGGCGAAGTGGTTGGGCATAGCTCGGGCAGAGTAGTAGGACACCAGCTTGAGAGGAGCAGTCTAGCATCGACTCGGGATGAGCTATCTGACGATTCGTGCAGCACAGTCGGGTACTGGCTCATGCAGACCGGCTAAGCATTGACTCATGTGGAGTAGTCAGGCATGGCTCATGCAGAGCAGTCAGGTGCCGGCTAGGGGTGTGGTGGTCCATTTCATTAATCGGGTGCAGATCGGGCATTAGATGGGCACCATTGGAATTGACTTGAGAAGGTTTCCTGAAGGACTTTATTTCGTTAATTGCCATGAAAAGGCTTTATGTAGGGCGTGGAAGGCCTGATTACGAGTCTTGCGAAAGCCGCCGATTCCCAAGTCTTTGCATGACATGTGGGTATTTCTGTCGACTTTACAAGATGTCTGTAAGAGGACTTGTGACTTGACAAAGTGCCATTAGAGGGGATATTTTTTCAACATACCCTCAATAAGGCATCAAAGACCAAAGCCAAAGCAAGTTGGTTCTCCTTCCTCGTCAAGTGTTTGTCGATCCACCTTGAGCTCGTACCTGTTGGGGGTTGTCTGTGTGTGGTGAGTTCATTTGAGCATTGAGCCTCATTGAGCATGCCAGATGTTTGAGCCCCGAGGGGATTTTATAGTCGACGGGGATACGGGGTTTACTCAGGCTGGGGAGAGCGCTACCCAGACTGGGTAAACCCTAGAATGGTTTTACCAGGGTTGGGTAGAGGCTACCTAGACTAGGTAAACCCGTGGTTTACCTAGGCTGGGTAGACCTCTACCCAGCTCAGGTAGGCTACCGGGTCTAGGTAGATGTGGGTCTACCTGGTCCACTATGACTGGGGAAGAGAGAGAAAGGGGCTGGCCCCCCTTGAAGCGGTCACATTTTCTGATTTTTTCCGACGAGGGTCTCCGGCTTTTTGCTACATGGGGGAAGTAGACGATGCTCCAAGCTTTCGAGATTGCTTTGACTAGCTCACTTCCACTCCGCGTGTGGGCTCCTTGCAAGTGCCGTAGAGCGCCCTTTGCCTTGCGTATGGGCCATGTGTGTATATCTCGAGACACCTCTCGCTCGTTTGCTTGTCACGTTGGGCTTCTGTAGATTAGGCCACTTGTCACGACATAGTGCCTCAGGACCTAGGATTGGCCTGATGTTTGGAGTGTGCCTGTAGCGTAGTGCCATCTCGAGGATGGTTGTAGGATTTCTTGCCGCTCTTGACCTTGTGCCATGTAATACGACAATATGTCCTGGAGTCCAGGTTTGGCTAGACCTTTTGAGTGTTGTCGGTCTTAGCTACCCATAAGGTGCTCAGGATTGGCTCCTGATCCTTATGTGATGTAGTATGATACGGCAGGAGGTCCTAAGTCTTGGGTTCAGCCTGATCATCGGGGGGATTGCTGGCGTTGTGCCATTTGTAAGGTGTTTTGGGAGTCATTCCCTGCCTCTTTGTTATGCATTATGTAATACGGACAGTTGTCTTGAGTCTCGAGTCCAGCCCGGTTGTTGTAATGTTGTTGGCGTCGTGCCGCTCGCAAGGTGTTCGGGATTAGTTTTTGATCTTTGTACAGTGCCTTGGGACACGACGAGTAGTCTCGGAGCCTCAGGTTTAACCAGGCCTGCGAAACATCGTCGACGTTGTGCAGCTTGCGATGCTTCGGGAGTGGCTCCAAACCTTCCTATAGTGTCGTATGATACGGTGAGTGGCTTTGGAGCCTGAGTTTGACTTGGGCTTAACCGGGGTTGATTGTGCCTCCAACTGGGGTCAATCGACCCCAATTAGGTCCCAATGACCTAACTAGGGTTGATTACCCCCCCCCCCTAAATTGGACCCAAGTTAGGTCCCATGGACTTAACTGGGGCCGATTCCCCCTTTTTTAGGGTCAATTAACCCTGGATAATCCCCTGCTGGACCTATCCGAGATCGTTTGCCCACCTACTAAGTCATTTGACCCTAGATAAACCCCTCGGGGACCTATCAGGGTCCAAGTGACCTCCTCTTAAGCTCTATAAATACCCTAATGGGTCCCATAAAAAGCAGAAGGAAGAGATCATCGAAGGCGACACTTGAAGGCACGCTTAGAGCTCGTGTTCTTTGTGTTTTGTTAAGACCCACTCAAGGGTATGAGTTATAAATATCTTGGGTCTTGCACTTATGTCCCTAGTGGCCATGTTACGCAATTTTCTGTGTATTTTGGTGGTAGAAGTATTGTAATTTTTTAAATTAATTAAAAATTATGAAAATATCCCCTGATTACAAAAAAACTCTCAATGTCATGTAATTATAGAAATACCCTATAAGTTTCAAAAATTGTGACTATGCCCCAAATTTTTGTGAAAAAGTCTTATAAAATCCACAATTGGTCGACCAATAGGACGACACACATAGCGGATCAAAGTCCAAGGAGGATAGAAGCCTAAGGAGAAGCAATCTCCTAGGCGTCTTGTGCTTTGTGTGCCTCCACCAAGGAGGGTGGGTATTATGCCTTGTGCACCTCTACCAAAGAGGGACTTGTATCTTTTGTTTGAAAATTACATAAAAAATCTTTATATTATTCAAAAATTATCAAAATATCCTCGAAGCTCATAAATTATCAAAATGCCCCTAAGCTTCCCAGAAATTGCAAACAACACCTGCCCGTCTAGAAATTGCATAAAAACCAAGAACTTTGTAGAAATTGCACAAAGCTCATGTTCTGCCCCGAAGTTCCCAAAGTACTCTTATCTAGGTTGATGCCTCCTGCACAACTCTAAAAATGCCCTTGTCTAGGTTGATGCCTCCTGCACAACTCAGTGGAGCAAGACCATGTCTCTTCTTTGAAGCAGTGTGCACTCTCCTGAACTCTACTTAATGTTAACCAAAAATTATCAAACCAAAGAATCTCGATGCTTAAAAAAATTACAGGAATACTCCTATTGGTGGGAAATTACAAATAAATCCTAGAAAGTCAAGAAATAATAGAAAAACCTAAGAAAATCTTGAAACTACAAATAAATCTTGAAAGGTCAAGAAATGGTAGATATGTCTAAAGAAATCAAGAAATTACAAAGATATCTACAAAGGGTCAGAAATTTGTAAATAAACACTGAAAAGTCAAGAAATGACATATAAGTCTAGAGAAGTTTATAAATTACAAATAAGCCCTAGATGGTCAAGAAATGACAGGAATGTCTAAGAAATCTGGAAAAATTATAAATATACCTTGGAAAGTCAATAAACGATGGAAACATCTAGGAATGTCAAGAAATGACATAAATGTCTTGAAAAGTCAACAAATGACAGAAATATCCAGAGAAGTCAAAAAAATTACAAAAATATATTGAGAAGTGAAGATCTAATAGAGAAGTCTAAGAAAGTTGAGAAATTACAACTATGTCTCGAAAAGTCAATAAATGAAAGAAATACTCCAAAATGTCAAGAAATGACAGGAACACCAAAGAAAGTCAAGAAATGATTTGGCTACCCCAAAATGTCAATAAATCATAGGAATATCCCAGAATGTCAAGTTAAAGATATCCTAGGAAGTCAACGAATGATATAAACTCCTAGAAAAGCCAACAAATGACAAAAATGCTCTAGAACTTCAAGAAATGACATAAATGCCTAGAAAGTTTAGAAATGACAGAGCTATTTCGGAAGGTCAATAAATGACAGAAGCATTCCGGACAGTCAAGAAATGGCAGTGATGTCTAAGATAATTGAGAAATTACAGATATATCCTAAAAAGTAAAAAAATGACAGATAAGTTCAGGAGAATCATAAAACTATATAAATATCTAGAAAGGGTCAAAACTACAAAAACATCTAGAAAGGGTTAAATCGTAGAAATACTCGGGAAGAGTTAAAAATTGTAAAAATACCTAGAAATGGTCAAAAACTACAGAAACACCTAGAAAGGGCCTGAAATTATAGACATGCCTAAGAAGGGTCCAATCATGATGAAACTCAAATTCAATGACCAGATCTTGACAAAAAGTAAATTCAATGGTCTAATCGTGGTTTGGAGTAAATACAGCCGTCAAATTGAGGACAAAAGTAGATTCACTGGTACGCTGGAGCCTATAATAAATCCAACAGTCTAATGGTGACCAAAAGTAAATTCAATAGTTTGATCATCTACAAAAGTAATTGATGCGGGACAGGACTGAAATGGGCTAAGACCTATGAATGCAACAAGTGCGGCCAGCACTCGCACGCCAAAGGTAAGCCGGGTGGCTGACCTCCGTGCCGTTCCTCCGGGTGGAGGCGTCTCTCAACAAGAAATCCAAGCCCACAGCCGTCCCTATGAGGGAAGCGTAGGGATCTCAACGACTAAGGAGCCGCCGTGCGCCTATGGGAATCTAGCCCGAGCTCGGCGCTCGACTAGGGCCACGGAATGGGTGCTCTCAACTCTCGACCACGCGGTGACTAGCAAAAGAGCTAGGATCCTATACGCACTCACGCTGCATACTAGAGAGTATACTAGTAAAGCAAAATGCCAACAGTGAGGAGTATCGCACGTACCTCCACGCCTAGGCGTGGGGAAGGAACCCCGGCCGAGACCGACAACCCCGGTACACGAAAACGAGCAATAGTACAATCTCAATCACAAATGCCCACTCCTCGCAGGGAGATAACAGGCTACACAAGGAGATCCGGGGCTGTCGATGCACGGGCTGACGGGCAGCACTCGGTGAAGGGTTGGCCGCGAGGAGGTCCCGTGCGGGGGTCTGCAGAGTCGCAGCACTGCGTGACTCAGCGGTGGAAGCTCCCACGACCTGCTCCGACGTCCGATTGAAGCGCCGTCAGTGATGGCGCGCAGCTAGGTCACGGGAGGAAGCCTCGGCCAAAGGGCGCGCACAGATTCCGTCCGTGGAAGCCGGGGGCGCACCTGCAAGCGGTGACTGGATTCTGCTCCCAGAACTGCGCGCTCGAGCGGGAAAATTCAGAAGAATTAGATCCGAAGGGCGAACGGGGCTCCGCTTGTTGTCGGATGACGAGGACGCAGAGCAGCAGGTCCCGATCGAAGGGTTCGATCAGATCTGGCCGTGGCTGGGAGCAGCAGGCTCTGGAATCCGCAGGTAGTCCTGGCGCCGGGTGGACAGGGCAGACTTGCGCGACCTCACGGGAAGAGACGCCACGAACAGCTCGGACGTCGGAACGAGGCGAGGTCGGCGGCGTTGGACAGAGGACGAAGAAAGGTACGACCGGTGAAGATCCCGCGTCCAAACTCGCAGACGTCCGTCCTGTGGAATTTTCGCAAGGAGGCGGACAGAACCAGGCTCGCAGGGGGAGGGGGTCTGCGCGCGCTCACGGAGAAAATCGCCACGGGTGATGCCGAACTCCGAATGAGGTGAGACCACCTCGCACGCGTCGGCGACTCGTAGCAGAACCACACAAAAATGGGCTGGTCGCCCAAGATCCTCACGAACAGGGGGTGGTCGTCGCTGCTCTTGGAGGAGAAATCTGGGCGCACCGAACTAGAACTTGAGAAGGGATAGAAGAGAACGGGGCCCTCGGCGTCGCACCGAGGGATGGGGAGTCGCACCCCGAGCTTACTCCCGTCGCAGGAGCAAGGAGAACCAGAGGAGGGGGCGCAGCCACCTTCAGAAAAACTCTTCAATTTTTATTCATTAATTCCTCCAAAAGAAAATTACAAGGCTTATATATCCGGGGGGGAACTAGGGTTTCACCCTAGCCACATGGAGGGGGGGGGGGGCGTAAATGGAAGGGGGGGGGCGACCCAACCCTTCCCATTCAAGGAGGGGTGCGGCCATCCCTCCTCCATTCAAGGAGGGATCAAAGGGAGGGGCGCCCAAGGGGGAAAGGGGGTGGGAGATGGAATGGGGAAAGGGAGGCGCCCAAAAAGGCAAGTGGAGGGGGGAAGGGGGGGAAGGTGGCGCAGCCACCATGTATGAGGGGTGCGCCCTCCTCCCCAATCCCTAACCCTAATCCAACTAGCAATGGGCCAAGGCTAAGCCCAATAAGAAAGAAAAACAGTCCACTACTCCCTACACATAGTCTGATAATGTAAAGAACTAGATAATGTGTCCACGCAGGGACTAAACCTAGGCCCAACATGGCCTCAAATGAGAATGAAGGTCCACTAATAAAAGCCGTAGTCGCCCAGCCATAGAGATGTCGGCGTGCTCCGTGTGCTCCGTCGAGTGATGCGGCGCGTGTCCTCACCAATTCTCCCCGGGTGGGAAGAACTCGACCCCGTCGAGTAAGGGTCACGGTCGCTCAGGTAGCGCTCCAGCAGGTCCGGGTCGATCCTCTCCAGCTCTCCACGTGTGATCCAGGCGTCGTCTGTCGCGGGGCGCCCTCTCCAACGCACTAGGAAGCGTTGGTATGCTCCACTCCTGGTCGTGGTCACCTGCTCATCCAGTATACAATCTATATGCTCGCGTGTCTGTAATGGGGCTGGAAGAGGTGGACGCTCAGAAGGTGTAATACTCTCAACAGGAGGGGAAGGCCCAAAAAGCTCACTGGGAATCACCGCGGGATCCCGATATGCCACCAGATCTGAGACATTGAACGTCGAACAGATCCCATAGTCGTCTGGCAGCTCAATCTCATACGCATTTGACCCGATTCGCTTCAAGACTCGAAAGGGTCCAGCACCGCGGGCCTGGAGTTTCTTCACGGCCCCCGAAGGAAACCGTTCAGGTCTGACCCTGATCATGACGTACTCTCCCTCTCGGAACTCACGGGTGCGTCGATGCGCATCAGCTAACTCCTTATAACGTGCGTTGCTGGCCTCTATATGACGACGTACATGCTCATGCAACTGCCTAATATGCTCTGCAAAGGACTCAGCTGACTCAGAAACACGGGCCTGGATGGGAGATGGAACCAAGTCTATGGGCTTCCTAGGTCTACGACCAGTAACAATCTCAAAGGGACTCAGACCTGTAGACCTATTGACCGAGTCATTATATGCAAACTCTGCTAGAGGTAGAACCAAGTCCCAATCCCCGACACGGTCACGCACTAAGCACCTAAGAAGGTCCCCTAGACTCCTATTGACTACCTCCGTCTGACCATCGGTCTGGGGGTGATAGGCGGTCGAGAACTTCAACTGGGTGCCCATCATGTGCCATAGGGTTTTCCAGAAATAGCTGGTAAAGCGCACATCCCTATCAGACACTATAGTACGTGGAAGCCCAAACCTGGAGACACAGTGAGTAAAGAACAGACGGGCAACTCTAGAGGCGTCTGACGTCTTGGAGCAGGGAATGAACAAAGCCATCTTAGAGAACCTGTCTACCACCACAAAAATGGAGTCATGCCGACGGAGGGTACGAGGCAATCCTAACACGAAGTCCATGCTAATGTCCTGCCATGGACTATCCGGGACAGGGAGGGGAGTATAAAGGCCAGTGTTCTGCTTCCTCTGCTTGGCCATAGCGCAAGTGCGGCACTGAGCCACGATGCGAGCAACATCCCTCTTCAAACTAGGCCAATAGAACCTATGCTCAACGGCCTCAATGGTCTTGTTCCGGCCGAAATGGCCAGCAAGACCCCCAGCATGCAACTCCCAAGTGAGAAAATCACGAACAGATGTCCGTGGGATGCACAACCTACCACCCTGGAATAAATAACCCTCCTGAAGGACAAACTCACTATAGTCACGGGAGGGGCCCGACTGAAGGGCAGCATGGATCGGACCGAAGTCCGGGCAATCGACATAAGCCTCTTTCAGCCTCTCCAATCCTACCACCTCTACTCCCATGGTGGACAACATCATCATCCGCCGACTCAGCGCGTCGGCCACCTTGTTCTCGGCCCCTGCCTTGTGCCTAAGCACAAAGGTATACTCCTGAAGGTACTCCACCCACCGACTATGACGCGCATTCAGCTTCTTCTGGGTATGGAGAAACCTCAAAGCCTCGTGATCAGAAAAGAGCACAAACTCCTGGTGTAGGAGATAGTGCCGCCAATACCTCAATGCCTGGACGACTGCATAAAACTCCTTGTCATACGTGGAATACCGCAGCTTGGCATCGTTCAGCTTCTCGCTGAAAAAGGCAATGGGATGAGACTCCTGACTCAAGACTCCCCCTATACCCACTCCAGAAGCGTCACAGGTGACCTCAAACACCTTAGAAAAATCAGGTAAGGTAAGAACAGGTGCCTGGGTCATGCGCTCCTTGATGCTCTGAAAGGCCGTGGCTGCAGCCTTAGTCCATGTGAATGCCCCCTTCCTAATGCAATCCGTGATCGGGGCAGTGATGGAACTGAAGCCACGAATGAAGCGACGATAGAACGTCGCTAGGCCATGGAAGCTCCGAACATCGTGGAGGGTGCGGGGCTCCGGCCATTCCTGAATGGCACGTATCTTCTCCGGATCAGCGGAGACCCCATCGCGAGACACTATGAACCCAAGGAAGGAAACCTGATCGGTCATGAAAGCACACTTCTTCGGGTTGGCAAATAAGCTCTCTCGCCTCAGAACAATGCAGACCTGCCTGAGGTGGTCTAAGTGGTGCTCCCTAGTGCGGCTATAAATAAGGATGTCATCGAAGTAGACGACCAAAAAGACCCCTATCATAGGGCGCAAGACCTGGGTCATCAACCGCATGAATGTACTAGGGGCATTAGATAGCCCAAAAGGCATCACTAACCACTCATACAGACCATCCTTGGTCTTGAATGCAGTCTTCCACTCATCTCCAGGTCTGATCCTAACCTGGTGATAGCCACTTCGAAGATCAATTTTAGAAAAAATAGTGGCTCCCGACATCATATCTAGCAAATCATCCAGTCGGGGAATAGGAAAACGATATTTCACCGTGATCTTATTGATCGCACGGCTATCGATGCACATCCTCCATGTGCCATCTTTCTTCGGGGCTAGCAAAGCGGGGACAGCGCAAGGGCTTTTGCTGTCCCTGAGGGATCCCCTACTCATCAACTCCTCGACCTGCCTCTGCAACTCGGCATGGTCCGCGGGGCTCATCCTATAGTGAGGGAGGTTAGGCAATGAAGAGCCCGGGACAAGGTCGATCTCATGCTGGATGTCACGCATAGGTGGAAGGCCTCCAGGGAGGTCCTCCGGAAAGATATCAGAAAACTCGCGTAAAATCGCAGCCAACTCGGGGTTTAGATCACCCTCGGACTCTGAGATGACATCACTCACCTCTCGAACAACAACAGCAAAGAGGGGACTACCACTAGTGAACTCTCTCTCCATCTCACGGGGACTAATCACCATCAACCTCCTAGTGGAAGGCTCCCCTAGGGTGAGGGTAGTGGAGGTGGCAGTAGCAGGCACCAAGGGTGGGGTAGGAGGGTCGGCCTTCCCCTGACGAGGGGTGTCCGTGGCACTGGGGCCGGCTGGCCCGCGAACGGCAGGCTCCCTAGGCTGGGTGGGGTGAAGAGTGATCCTATGGCCAGCATGGTCGAAGATGCAAGTGTTCGACCGACCATGGAGGGTGGCATCCCTATCGAAGAGCCAAGGCCTACCTAGAATAATACTACCAACCTCCATAGGTAGCACGTCACACCAAATCTCATCATGGTAGGTCTGAAACTGCAATGGCACTAGACAACGAAGCCTAACCGGGATAGAGGTAGAATCTACCCAGGATACCCGATATGGAGCAGGGTGGTCCACCGGTGTCAACCCAAGACGAGTAACCGTACCGGTGGATATAGCATTAATGCAGCTCCCACTGTCAATGATCACCTTGCAGGCCTTCCCTCCAAGCCTACAAAAGGTGTGAAAGATGGTGGTACGACGCCAGTCGTCACTCACCTGGGGCTGGGTAAGGATACACCGGACTACCCCTAACTGCGCATCGCCCTGATACTGAATACTAGGGTCACCGTCCTGCTCTCCCTCAAGTAACTCATCGAAGAACTCCTCGGCCAACTCCTGGTCGGCCTCATAACTGACTGGCAGAAGCTCAGCCGTGGGATCAGTGGGTGAGGGGTCCGTCACTACAAGCGACTCTCTAGTGGGGCATTTGTTCGCATAATGGCCGACTCCACCACACCTATAACAATTGTTGCGCGCCCCTGTGCTAGGAGATGCTCCACCAATCATCGGCCCTTTCCCCTTGTCATCATGACGGGCCGGGGGTGGTGGTAGCTGGGGTCGGATAGGGAACGAGGGAGGCTGAGGGCGTGAGGCGGGGTAAGGTGGCTGCTGGCGAGGGGGAGGGAGAGTGTCCCTCGGCAAGGGAGGGCGAGGCCTAGGAACAGTGGGGTCCTGGCGAGGGGGTTCCGAGGGCCGAGCCGCCGGAAACCGGCTGTAGGAACTGGGAGTGGTGCGTGGGTCGAACCCCCGCTGACTGGTGGTCCCCTGACGCGGAGTAGGAGTGAACTCCGCCTCAAACTGCTCTAGCTCCATGGCGACCTGGTACGCGACCTCTAAGGTGGTCACATTACGGCGAAATAACTCATACTGGTAATGGGGCCGTAGACCACGACGGAAACGAGAGACGGGCATGGCGCTCTCCTCCGTGACTCCGCATCGCAAGAAATACTCATCAAACTCTGCGATGTACTCGGACACGGTCCGATCTCCCTGGGTGAGGCTCTGCCATTTGTCAATGAGCCTCTGGCGATAAGTGGCGGGGAGATACTTTTCACGGAGTTTGACTTTCATCTCACCCCAAGACTCGATATGGGGGTCCTGACGCTGGAATATCAGACTCTCCACGTTCCTCCAATACGTCTGTGCTCGTCCCAGCAACTTCATTTTGGCAAACTTAACTTGCCGGTGGTCAGACATATCGACCCACTCAAAATACCGGTCCATGCTAGACTCCCAATCTAGGTAGATCTTCGGGTCCAGGGACCCGTCAAAAGTGGGAGAGTCCACACGAACGGTCCTAAGGGCCCGATCGTCCTCGTCATCCCTATGTGGTCGGTGACCACGGTGGCGTCGACCATTCCCCTCATATTCATTGTCAGATCCGTAATCCTCAAAGTCGGGGACTCGTGGCCGTCGCTCCTCAGCCCGATATGGTGGGGCCTGGGCAGCCGCCGCCTGAGGGGCACGATCAACTCTAGGGGGGTCCTGATGGGGGACTTCCTCTACCCTCCCTATCCGCCCTAGCAGACCCTGGATGGATCGGTCAGAAACCTCAGCGCGGTCCTCTATGGCCTTGAGTCGGCCCTCCAGACGGTTGGTCAGGTCCTTAGTGGCTTGTTCAGAACTAGCCAAGCGCTCCATGATCTCGGCCATGAAATCCTCTAGAGAAGGGCCTCCTTGGGTGTTACCACGTGGGTCACCCATGGTGTCCGGGCGATGGTAATGGGTACCACCCCGAGTGGGCATGCAAAGGGACCTAAATGGAGACTCACTAAGACCTATATGGATGGACACATGCTGAATGGAATGCAAGACTCAACCCTAGACGCAAACCTATATGCTCTGATACCACTTTGATGCGGGACAGGACTGAAATGGGCTAAGACCTATGAATGCAACAAGTGCGGCCAGCACTCGCACGCCAAAGGTAAGCCGGGTGGCTGACCTCCGTGCCGTTCCTCCGGGTGGAGGCGTCTCTCAACAAGAAATCCAAGCCCACAGCCGTCCCTATGAGGGAAGCGTAGGGATCTCAGCGACTAAGGAGCCGCCGTGCGCCTATGGGAATCTAGCCCGAGCTCGGCGCTCGACTAGGGCCACGGAATGGGTGCTCTCAACTCTCGACCACGCGGTGACTAGCAAAAGAGCTAGGATCCTATACGCACTCACGCTGCATACTAGAGAGTATACTAGTAAAGCAAAATGCCAACAGTGAGGAGTATCGCACGTACCTCCACGCCTAGGCGTGGGGAAGGAACCCCGGCCGAGACCGACAACCCCGGTACACGAAAACGAGCAATAGTACAATCTCAATCACAAATGCCCACTCCTCGCAGGGAGATAACAGGCTACACAAGGAGATCCGGGGCTGTCGATGCACGGGCTGACGGGCAGCACTCGGTGAAGGGTTGGCCGCGAGGAGGTCCCGTGCGGGGGTCTGCAGAGTCGCAGCACTGCGTGACTCAGCGGTGGAAGCTCCCACGACCTGCTCCGACGTCCGATTGAAGCGCCGTCAGTGATGGCGCGCAGCTAGGTCACGGGAGGAAGCCTCGGCCAAAGGGCGCGCACAGATTCCGTCCGTGGAAGCCGGGGGCGCACCTGCAAGCGGTGACTGGATTCTGCTCCCAGAACTACGCGCTCGAGCGGGAAAATTCAGAAGAATTAGATCCGAAGGGCGAACGGGGCTCCGCTTGTTGTCGGATGACGAGGACGCAGAGCAGCAGGTCCCGATCGAAGGGTTCGATCAGATCTGGCCGTGGCTGGGAGCAGCAGGCTCTGGAATCCGCAGGTAGTCCTGGCGCCGGGTGGACAGGGCAGACTTGCGCGACCTCACGGGAAGAGACGCCACGAACAGCTCGGACGTCGGAACGAGGCGAGGTCGGCGGCGTTGGACAGAGGACGAAGAAAGGTACGACCGGTGAAGATCCCGCGTCCAAACTCGCAGACGTCCGTCCTGTGGAATTTTCGCAAGGAGGCGGACAGAACCAGGCTCGCAGGGGGAGGGGGTCTGCGCGCGCTCACGGAGAAAATCGCCACGGGTGATGCCGAACTCCGAATGAGGTGAGACCACCTCGCACGCGTCGGCGACTCGTAGCAGAACCACACAAAAATGGGCTGGTCGCCCAAGATCCTCACGAACAGGGGGTGGTCGTCGCTGCTCTTGGAGGAGAAATCTGGGCGCACCGAACTAGAACTTGAGAAGGGATAGAAGAGAACGGGGCCCTCGGCGTCGCACCGAGGGATGGGGAGTCGCACCCCGAGCTTACTCCCGTCGCAGGAGCAAGGAGAACCAGAGGAGGGGGCGCAGCCACCTTCAGAAAAACTCTTCAATTTTTATTCATTAATTCCTCCAAAAGAAAATTACAAGGCTTATATATCCGGGGGGGAACTAGGGTTTCACCCTAGCCACATGGAGGGGGGGGGGCGTAAATGGAAGGGGGGGGGCGACCCAACCCTTCCCATTCAAGGAGGGGTGCGGCCATCCCTCCTCCATTCAAGGAGGGATCAAAGGGAGGGGCGCCCAAGGGGGAAAGGGGGTGGGAGATGGAATGGGGAAAGGGAGGCGCCCAAAAAGGCAAGTGGAGGGGGGAAGGGGGGGAAGGTGGCGCAGCCACCATGTATGAGGGGTGCGCCCTCCTCCCCAATCCCTAACCCTAATCCAACTAGCAATGGGCCAAGGCTAAGCCCAATAAGAAAGAAAAACAGTCCACTACTCCCTACACATAGTCTGATAATGTAAAGAACTAGATAATGTGTCCACGCAGGGACTAAACCTAGGCCCAACATGGCCTCAAATGAGAATGAAGGTCCACTAATAAAAGCCGTAGTCGCCCAGCCATAGAGATGTCGGCGTGCTCCGTGTGCTCCGTCGAGTGATGCGGCGCGTGTCCTCACCAGTAATCCCAAGTCATTAATCAGATGCCGATTAGATGTAAACCGAAAGACCCGATTACAGAATCGGAACCAAATGTAAAGGTCTCAAAAGACCAATCGTAATCCAAACTCTATGTGTTCAATGAATGAATGTCTTTGAATTTCTTGCAAGAGTATGTATCTCTAATGGGTGATCGTCAAGATCATATCCATGAGAGAATATTAACAATATCACAATAGATATTATAGAGACTAAAGCTCTTCTTTGAAAGTTAGTCAAGGGTATTCGAATTTTATGCCAATGTAAATAAACACCGACTGTGGTTGGTGAGAAAATGTTCTGTACTTAAACCCTAAACCGTCTGATAAACTAAATTCATGGAATTAATAATGCACGTGCTATTTAAATAGTTAATAAATGTACATTCATGTTGAACAAATGAACATTTCTTTAAATTTATTCTGTGTTCAACAGTTGGGTATATACCTTCATAAACAATAACCATCGGTGTATCTAGCTATAGAATTATGGTGTAGGTAATAGTGATCGTTACCTATACTTTATCTAGCGGTAGGTAAAATCTGTGGGTATAAGTCAGGTTTTTTGTAGCGATGGAAAGTGTCTTAATTGAATGTGCACTTATAACAACTCCCGTGGGACTGTAGAAGGTAAACCTCTTTTACACACTACAATTTAAACTGATGTGTGACTTTAGAGGTGGAGAGGGTATATGTGTCGAATCATAAGAATCCTTAAAAGCACCAGACACACAAAGAACAAAACTTGCATTTAGAAGGAAGTGGATGGCTACGAACATAATGGATGCTTTGCTCTCTCAGATAAGTATATGTTATGGAGAAGCTTTTAGTATCAAGTGAATCTGTCTAATGAATAGCTAACATATATGCTATAAATACAAGGGTCGTTCTTAGTAGATGACAACCTTTGGAATTGTTAGAGTGTGGAGCCCGAACTTGACTTCGTGCGCTCTCGCACGGAATCATATGCAGTTCCTAGGGAGCATCCATGGCCTCAGGACAGCATCCTCGGTGTCAGGGGAGCATATGCAGTCTGGGTTCAAGCGGGGAAGCACATGCTATCTCTGGAGGGCATCCACTATCTAGGGAGAGCATCCCTGGTGTCAAGGGAGAATGAATTCAGGGTTCAAGTGGGCAACTTGATGACAACCCTTTGGGGGAGCATATGTAGTCTCTGGAGGGCATACTCGGCCTCAAGAGAGCATCCTTGGTGACAGGCGAGCATGTATGACCAAAGTTCAGAGCAATGTATATGTTAACCCCGGAAGAGCATTTTTGTTTAATAGGGGCATTGTTGTCTTTTGTACCCTGACTAATGACGCCATAATCTCCTTGTATAAAAGGGTGTGAACTCTCTCTTTGTGGTAGACCTATGTAATCTTGTAAGATCCTGGAGTGATTATCCTAGTGGAATCCTGTTGCGGTCGTGGCTGTAGGAAGGCACTTTACCTCCGAACCACGTAAAAAATCTCTATGTTCTTTTGTGATTGTTCATTCTATGTTTTCTTTGTTTCTCTGTTCTGATCTTGGTTAGAGGATCGTGAATAAGAGAGAGGGTCATCGTTTCATTATTTTAACCCTAAAAATTGGTATCAGAGCCTCGTTCGAGGAGAACAGTGGGAGCAATGGCGACGGATGAAGGAAAAGTGAGGATCGACAAGTTCGATGGCAAGGACTTCGATTTCTGGAAGATGCAAATCGAAGACTATTTGTATCAGAAGAAGCTGCACGAGCCGCTTCTTGGAATGATGCCGATAGGTATGAAGAAAGAAGAATGGGATCTACTAGACAGACAAGCACTCGGAGTTGTTCACTTGACGTTGGCCAGAAATGTTGCCTTCAACATCGTGAACAAGAAGACCACGGCGGGATTGATGAAGGCGCTATCAAATATGTATGAAAAACCCTCGGCTTCAAACAAGGTATATTTGATGCGTCGTTTATTTAATTTTAAGATGGCCGAAGGTGCTTCTGTTACCGATCACATCAACGAATTCAACGTGATTACAACTCAATTGAGTTATGTAGAAATAAACTTTGATGATGAGATTTGGGCCTTGATTCTTTTGTCATCCTTACCTAAAAGTTGGGTGCTACTGTGACGACTGTAAGTAGCTCTTCTGGTTCAAGCAAATTGAAGCTCAATGAGGTTTTAGACTTGATTCTAAGCGAGAATATTCGCAGAAGAGAATCAGGTGAAGTCTCAGGTTCTGCTTTGAATATAGAGAGCAGGGGAAGAACAAAACAGCGGGGTCAAAATAGGAGCAGATCCAGGTCCAAGAAGAAAGGTCAATCAAAGTTTGGTGATGATGGGTGCTGGAATTGTGGTAAAAAATGGCATCTAAAGAAAGATTGCAAGGCTCCAAAAAAGAAAAACCACAATGAAGAGTCTGTCAATACAACTGCAGCAGAGCAAGTTCAAGATGCCTTAGTTCTTTGTGTTGACACTCCTTTAGAGTCATGGATTCTTGACTCAGGTGCGTCGTTTCACTCTAGCTCATGCAGTGAATATATGGATAATTATATTGCTAGAAAATTTGAAAAGGTTTATCTTGCATATGATAAGCCTTTAGATATTGTGGAGAAGGGTGATGTCAATGTAAGGACCACAAATGGTACTTTGTGGAAGTTAAAGAATGTAAGGCATGTACCTAGCATGAAGAGGAACTTGATATCTGTTGGACAGCTTGATGATGAAGGTTATGTCACAACCTTTGTGGGTGGATCTTAGAAAATAACCAATGGTGCTATGGTGATAGCACGAGGCAACAATATGGGTACTCTCTACGTGACTAACAACAAAGATATAGTGGCAGTGGTAAATTCAGGAGTTGACTCCAACATATGGCACTGCAGGCTTGGTCACATGAGTGAGAAATGGATGAAGATACTACTTTCAAAAGGTAAGTTGTCTGGCTTGAAATCTGTAGAAGTTGGTCTTTGTGAAGACTGTATTTTTGGGGAGCAAAAGAAGGTTGCATTCCCAAAGACAAGAAGAACTTTGAAGACACAGAAGCTAGAGCTTGTGCATACAGATGTATGGGGTCCTTCACTAGTATCATCTCTTGGAGGCTCACGCTATTATGTCACTTTCATTGATGACTCTACTCGCAAGATATGGGTTTATTTTTTGAAAAGAAAATCTTATGTATTTGTTACTTTCAAAATTTTGAAAATCCTTCTAGAGAATGAGACATGTTTGAAGGTGAAGTGTCTGAGATCAGACAATGGTGGAGAGTATGATAACAAAGAATTCAAGGACTTTTTGTGCAGCTAGTGGTATCAGGATGGAAAGAGCTATTCCAAGAACACCACAACAGAATAGAGTTACCGAGCGCATGAATAGAACCTTGAATGAACGGGTTAGGAGCATGAGGATACATGCTGGAGTGCCTAAAACATTTTGGGCAGATGTAATTAACACAACAGTCTTTTTGATAAATCGAGGACCATCTGTCCCTTTGGATGGTGAAATTCCAAAGGAGGCCTGGACAGAGAAAGAGGTAAATCTTTCACACTTGAGAGTCTTTGGTTGTGTTTCATATGTGCATGTAGATTCTGATGACAGGGATAAACTAGATGCTAAGTCTATAAAGTACTTTTTCATTGGATATGGTTCTGATGAGTTTGGATATCGATTTTGGGATGATGAAAATTAAAAAATTCTCAGAAAGAAAAATGTTATATTCAATGAAAATGTTTTGTATAAAGACATGGTTGTTGTAGAATCTGCCAGTGCAGGGAAACAAAATGAGAATGGTGGATAGGTTGAGCTAGAAGAAATCTCAGAAGATGATGTGAATGACAAGATACATGATGTATCTGAAACAAAAGTACAACCTTGTACACCGGTACAACTGAGAAGATCTGAAAGAATACCTAGACCCACACAGAGGTATTCTCCATCTTTGCATAACTTACTATTGACTGACGGAGGTGAATCCGAGTGTTATGATGAAGCAATGCAGGTTACAAATTTTGTTAAGTGGGAGTTAGCCATGAAAGATGAGATGAACTCATTGTAAAAGAATCATACGTGGGAGCTAACTCAACTCCCTAAGAATAAGAAGGCATTGCACAACAAGTGGGTTTACAAAGTCAAAGATGAACCTAATGACAGTAAGAGGTACAAAGCAAGGTTGGTAGTAAAGGGCTTCCAGCAGAAGGAATGTATTGACTACACTGAGATCTTTTCTCCAGTTGTGAAACTAACCACTATAAGATTGGTGTTGAGCACTGTTGCTGCTGAAGACTTACATTTAGAGCAACTAGATGTGAAGATAGCATTTCTCCATTGTGACTTGGAGGAATATATCTACATGTTACAACCAGAAGGTTTTTCAGTCCCAGGCAAAGAAAACCTTGTATGCAAGCTCAAGAAAAGCTTGTATGGTTTGAAACAAGCCCCTAGATAGTGGTACAAGAAATTTAATGGATTCATATGTAATAATGGTTTCATTAGATGCAACACGAACCACTGTTATTATCTTAAGAAGTTTGATAATTGTTATATCATATTGTTGTTGTACGTAGATGATATGCTTATTGCAGGATCAAGTATGACAGAGATTAACAATCTAAAAATGTAATTATCAAAGGAATTTGCTATGAAGGACTTAAGAGTAGCAAAGTAAATTCTTGAGATGAGAATTGTAAGGGATAGAACAGCTGGCACTGTGAAGCAAGAAAGTTACATCCAGAAGGTGTTCGGCAGATTCAACATGTAGGATGCAAAACCAGTTAGCACTCCTTTGACAAGTCACTTCAAGCTGTCTAAAGAGCTATCACCAAAGTCTACTGAAGAGCGTGAGTCCATGAAGAAAATTCCTTATGCATCAGCTGTAGGAAGTCTGATGTATGTCATGATTTGTATCAGGCCGGACATAGCACATGCAGTGGGAGTTGTGAGCAGACATATGGCAGATCTGAGGAAGCAACACTGGGAGGCAGTGAAGTGGATTCTGAGATACCTAAAAGGCACCTCAGGTAAGTCACTTTGTTTTATAAAAAGTGATGTTATCTTACAAGGCTTTGTTGATTTAGATCTTGGAGGTGATCTGGACACCAGAAGAAGCACCACTGGCTATGTTTACACCTTGGGTAGCACTACAGTGAGTTGGGTTTCAAAACCTCATAAGTTTGTTACTCTCTCAACTACAGAAGCAGAGTATGTTGCTGTAACGACCCGAGATGCGGATACCGGGAAGACCGGATACCATTCGAATCCCTGCCCGCCGCCCATGAGCCGAGAGGACTCGGAAGGGCTAAAAGGAGTGTGGAGGTACAAAGAAACAGGAAAATAAGGCAGGATAATTCAATAATTAAGAGAAATAAATAAACAACTACTACAACAGAGTCCAGTCCAACAGAAAGTACAGTCTAAGGTAGGAAACGTACCCAACACTGAGTGAACACTCAGCCCGACAAGGTGGCAACTAAGACCCTCCGAACAGCACCCTCGAATCTCAAGGAAGAACCGCCGCACCTAAAAAGCAGGGGTGAGCCTCCTGTCACTGGCTCAGTAGGGATTTCGCGGAACCCCAACCGAGAACAACGGCGGTAGTGGAAAGGAAAACAGCTACAACTACAGCAAGAACAGCGAACCGATGGCCAGTCAAAACTCGGCACTACAGCTACTCCTACAGTACCAGAAAAGCACGCCCCGATCTCACAGTCGGGGGACTACCGAACTAAGGAGAAAACCTCTGGCTATGTCGCCAGAAGAAACCATCACAACCTCGCAGTCGTGGACCTAATACCATCTAGGGAAAACCCTCGCTGACGCTCATCGGAAAACCCCTAGACCTCTACCTCGGAAACACTCCCTAAAACAGTCGAGGGAACCACGTCTCGCAGACGGGAAATGAAACCCGAAAATAGGAGAGTCATGTCTTACGTGACAGGAGTACCTGCCCACCAGAAGTAAGGCCGGATGCGTCTATTGATGACTTAGACTGCGCCTCATGTGTCCCCCTCGACCCCTGGTGGAATGGGGACACCGTACTAGTAACCACAGAACAAGAACTAGCTGGGGTCGCGCTTGTCAGCGCGGGTCCAACTGCCCCCAACCACGTGTGCACACACAGACCATGCGTCTTTGGTCTGGCCCTCTGACGGGTTTTCCTTTCAACCGGACTCTAGCGTCAAGACGTGGGGCCCGATGGTAACCAGCCTAAAAACCGTCTCTCGGGGTAGCCTCGCCACCACTCCCTGATGGTACCACTCGCGTGTCGGAAGGCTACGACAAGTAGTGAGTCACTGATGTGACCACTCTCCGAGGAGAAACTCTGAGAACCACGCACACACCCTGCACGAAAGTCGAGAAGAACCAAGTGGCGCCGAGCCACTAGACTCTGGACAGTCCTCTAGACTCACTAAATCCAACGGTCCTTGAGTTACTAGACTCGGGGTCAAGACCGTCGTATGCAACGGCACACTGCCGTTAATCTAGCTTAATCCCTAGGTCTAAAATCACGGTAGCACGAATACCGAGATGGCTCACGAGCGGCCGAGACCATCCCCTCAAAAGGGAACTCAAGAGACCTCCAGCCCCAGGCTGGGTGACTAGACTCACAGTCCAAGGCCACACACATGGCCCACGCGGAAAGCACAGAAGCACGATTCCGAAGGCAGCTCACAAGCCGCCATGCCGATTCCCCATCCTAGGGAAAAGCGGGAAACCTCTAGCCCCAGGCTGGGCAACTGGACTCGCAGTCCAAGGCCATACATTTTGCCCACTCGGGAACCATCTTCCGGAAAAACCCACAACATGCGGGGGAAACCCCACCGCACTCACACTGATACACGGTGACTCTACCAAGCGTAACATGAAAGCCCGGAACACACACAGGGTCATTCGGACCCTCTAAATCTATGGGCACACTAATCGAGATAATATGGTACCTCCAGACACCCTCGAAAACACGGTTACAGAACCCATGGGATGTCCGGGACACTCCCGAGGCCAATTGTCGACCACTGGGTCCCAACCGGGTCAACCGGAGACCATACGACGCAAAATGGACAAAGCGAGCTCGAAGAATTGCCTAGCGATCTACCTATGGACTGCCAAGAATCCTAGTGGTCTACCCCTGGACCGCTAAGGAAAGGCTAGCGGTCTATCGCTGGACCGCTAAGCACTCTGGAACTCACGGACCCCTAGCAGTCTACCCATGGACCGCAAAGTAGAGCCTAGCGGCCTGCTACTGGACCGCTAAAGACCCTAGCGGTCTATCGCGCGACCGCAAGGTCCGAACCGACATACACGGGACGCTAGCGGTCTCCACCTGACCGCTAGCACCCTAGCTGTCGCTGGAAGGACCGCTAAGGCGCTCCGAACCCAAACCTGGCGAATCACGTAGAAAACCCCATTCCACGCCCCGTTCACGCCCACATGAAGGGGAAAATAAGGGGAAACTAGTCCCCAACCTCTCTAGCACCGAGAGGACCCATTTGGACCCCAAAAATGTAATCAAAACTCTAGATCGGGCTCACACCCCAAAATCATGCATTTTCCCCAAAATGCTCAAATAAGCCCGCTCGGCTCACCACGGCCTACAAAACTCGCAGGAAATGAATTACGCGAGCTGGGGATCCATCTCCCTACCTCCACCGAAGATTCAACATGCTGTGGATGCCGATCCACGAAGAAAACGTCACAAAACCCCTTCCGGGTCACGAACTCGCGGCCGAGCTTCACCGCGCCTCCGTCCCCCGATCCTCGACCCATCCTCGCCATCCTCCTCGCCCGCGTCGCCCCTCTCCGCCCCCGCCCTACTCCGTCGGCCGCTGGAGAGGAGAGCGTGAGAAGGGAGAGAGCGTGAGAAGAGAGAGGGAGGGAAGAGAGAAATGAGAGGGGGAGAGAGAGAAAGAGTTAATATATATGGAAAAATCTAAAAATTACAAAATTTTAAAAAATTACGAAAAATTACCTCCACGATCCTCGGGAGGAGCACAACGCGCTGGTCATGTCCTGGAGTTAGAGAACGCCACGGTTCACCCTACACAGTGTTCTGAAGGCATATCAGGGAAAAACACATGTAAAGCACAAAACACACTCCAAGACCCACGGAAATGATCTGAAACCCACGGATCCAGATCCGATAAATATCCAAAAAATCCAAGACATTACATCCCTCCCCCCTTAAAGAAATTTTATCCTCGAAATTCAGGACTAGCACCAAGTCATTGGGGAAGAACACTAAACCAACTGACAACGCTGTCAGAGTCCCAGCACAGAAAAAACCTCAATTCTCACGAAAGCTCCTATCCTGAGGGACACAGCCAGACTACAATCATGAACGACACCTCGCTCCGCACGCCACACACACCGGCCATCAGAGCAGGCACACACCAAAGGACACAGTCTGGCATCACCTCAGTCACAACAAAAACCAATCATGGCACCGTTGCCACCGTCTTGCTCACCGAGGAGACACAGTCTTCGTCACGAGAAACAGCTACCGATCCATCCTATGGTCGGCGGACAATTCACACATGACCTTCACAATCAACTGACCGGCTTCACGCCCTACTCAAGGGAACAACCAATACAAAGCCTTCATCAGCTCACACCTGGCAAGCCAAGCGCTCACAACAGCACGGGACCAACTCTGTCAGAACTCAACTTTGACAAAGCCTAGATCTCATCCGGAAAACAACATCACGAGAACGACCACCAAAGGTCTCACTGATACACGGCTCTCACAGTTCTCGATGCACAACTACCAGCATCTTCTATCTGTGAAAGACCACACGCCGGTCACCAACTGCTTGTCAACGGGAAACCCTCCTCTTGCTCAACTTCTTCTATCTTTCCTAGTCCTACACCAGAACCGATGAACACATTCCAAACCTTGATGGGCCATCTGTTGACTCACACATAGACCGATACCACTCCTCGAGTTGCACTCCTCTCGGACACCGCATCTGATCTTGATCATCGCGCTAACTCAACCCTTGCAGGGGATCACAACGAAACCAATGACAAGACTCAGGAGTCTTCGGTCATCACCTCACTCGACTCAGACTTACAGGAAATTTCTCCCAGGCTGGTCACAAACCAGGGATAACCACTCCAACGCCAACGTCCCATCAAGGACCTCCAACCACAGGCGTCACTCTTCCGTCCTGTCTCATCGAATCTTATATCAACTTATCCGAGTGGAGACCTGCCAGTCCCGATTCCGCCCTTATCACAGAGCCACGGGGCACCACCGGAACAATTCATGGCACACGTCTCTAAGGGAAGGAAGTGCCAACCAATCTTACGGCAACCTGATCGCCAACGCCGCGACCAATGCACACGGGTCCCCAAGCGACACATATTTTCATCACAATTGGGTCTTGTCCGCCACAATCCGACACGACCATAACCAACAGACGCTGCTCTGGTCGATCACACTGTTAGGCTCACTAGCCGCTCACAGCTACCAACAGGGACCCATAATCTGTCAGAGATCACTTCTCCAAAACACGATCTCATCTGAGGACACGACTGGCAACACAAGCAGGGCACCAAGCCACCGACTCTAACCAATACATCCTCGACCTCCGTCAAGCAACATCCTCAACAACCCCATCTGGGTCTAACGCCGACGCCTGACACGGCTTCCATCACATGAATAGGGTACTCATGCGACACACTTGCCAATATTTGTCCCCAACTCTCCACCTGCCAGCTGTGCCATGAACCATAATGCCTCAAGCAACGGCACGACAGCAACACGTCTCGCACCGAGGAGCCAATCCTCCGATGCTCAACGTAACCTCAGGAAATCCGCCCGTAGAAACCAATGCTACGATCCTGAACCTGTGGGTTATGGGCCCACCACGCTGCCGCTGCGCACTCTGATCCACACGCGCACAGCCAACACGGCAACTCGGGACTCATCATCCCGACAATCCACCACTCGGCTGGTGAACCTCAGAAAACAGGGTGAGGAAAGCTCCATTACCTCGAACCCAAAGCACAGATTCTCTCTATTAATCTGGCAATCCTGTGTAACTCCGCAGCCTCCGATCCGCCACGCATCGGAAAGTCCCAGCACCAGCCAAGAATGAGAACACCGCCCAACCAGCACTCATCCTTATGGAGCAGCGCCAACACATCCTCACACAGCAAGAGAATTGGGCAGGACTTCTCACAGGCAACCACCTTGCCAAAACACAGGACACGTCTTGCACGGACTTCATGGCACGCAAAGGTCAACCAATCCGGACACACAATGCAAGACAACGAACCTTAGCCAAACACAATCTCTCCAACCAAGGGAGAAACTAATCACATCTCTGACCAACGGAAAACCTCCACGTCGACCTGACCTCAAACCTCACGCATGCTGGGAACAACACCTTCCAGCACTGAGAAAACCTTTGCTTCCATCAGGTCGGCGCCTCCGACACACTCGGCGAGTGTCACGTCGGACCACAATCACAGCATCTCTCGATGCACCACCACTGCAATTCCTCAAACTGCAACATGCCACGCCAAGAGCCGCAATACGAGCCATAATCGACAACCGCCAACGCTCACCCTCGAGTCTCGAAACTCACCGCGGAACCTTCACAACTCAAGCCAAATCCAGGCGAACACAACCCATTCGCACGCAAGAGCGCAGGAGCAAGAACTCACTGGGACAACTCCACCTAATCCTGCCTCAAAATTCACAAAATAATCAGGATCGACACGTTATTCTTGACACCACAGAGCACGACGAGGACACCAGGCTTAAAAATCAGCACCTCACCGAGAAGATCCTCCGCTCACCCAAGCACACATCTCGATCAGAACACCCGCCCTGCCACCTTCAACCGCGACCTTAACACCTAAGGGGCTGGATAAACCTCAACCTGGAGTGGCCAAACTTGACAACAGCTCTCTCAGAGCACGCTCACGGCCACTCAACCACGAACAATCTGCACCAGCCACCTAACCTCGCTACAAATTCCACGAACGCAGCACCGCAACCTCACACCTGCCGGCAACCTCAGCGCAACTCAGCGCAACCAGGGCCACAACCGATCGGGAAGAAATCTCTCTATCACATCCCTTGGGCCCCACACCGGCACGAATGCCGCGAACAGCAACCACCTTTATAGCGTCGTGCAGTGCACTCAAGCTCTCAAGCGAGAAACAAGGCGGAAAATAAACATGGAATCCTATGCCAGATGCTGACTGTACTGGACCTTATGGACTCTGATCACTGCAATATCTCGAATTCCTACGTACATCCACAACCACCGCACTGATACCAACTGTAATGACCCAAGATCCAGATACCGAGAAGACTCGATACCACTCGAATCCTGGCCCGCCGCCCACCAGTCGGGAGGGCTCGGAAGGGCTAAAAGGAGTGTAGAGGTACAAAGAAATAGGAAATAAGACATGATAATTCAACAATTAACAGAAATAAATAAATAACTACTAGAACAGAGTCTAGTCTAACAGAAAGTACAGTCTAAGATAGGAAACATACCCAACACCGAGTGAACACTCGGCCCGACAAGCTGCCAACTAAGACCCTCCGAACAGCACCCTCGAACCTCGAGGAAGAACCGCCGCACCGGAAAAGTAGGGGTGAGCCTCTTGTCACTGGCTCAGTAGGGATCCCGCGGAACCCCAACCAAGAACAACGGCGATAGCAAAAAGGAAAACAGCTACAACTACAGTAGGAATAGCGAACTGGTGGCCAGTCAAAACTCGACACTACAGCTACTCCTATTGTACCGGAAAAGCACGCCCCGATCTCAAAGTCGGGGGACTACCGAACTAACGAGAAAACCTCTGGCTACGCCGCTAGAAGAAACCATCACGACCTTGCAGTCGTGGACCTAATACCGTCTAGGGAAAACCCTTGGTGACGCTCACCGAAAAACCCCTAGACCTTTACCTCGGAAACACTCCCTGAAATAGTCGGGGGAACCACATCTCGCAGACGGGAAACGAAACTCGAAAGAAGGAGAGTCACGTCTCACGTGACAGGAGTACCTGACCATAAGAAGTAAGGCCGGATGCGTCCACTAACGACTTAGACCGCGCCTCAGGTGTCCTCCTCGACCCCTGGTGGAACGGGGACACCGTACTAGTAACCACAGAACAAGAACTAGTTGCGGTTGTACTCGTCAGCGCGGGTCCAACTGCCCCCAACCACGTGTACACACACAGACCATGCGTCCTAGGTTTGGCCCTCTGACTGGTTTTCCCCTCAGCCGGACTCTGGCGTCAAGACGTGGGGCCCAACGGTAACCAACCTAAAAATTGTCTCTCGGGGTAGCCTCGCCACCACTCCCTGGTGAGACCACTCGCGTGTCGGAAGGCTACGGCTAGTGGGGAGTCACTGATGTGACCACTCTCCGAGGAGAAACTCTAAGAATCACACACGTACCCTACGCGAAAGTCGAGAAGAACCAAGTGGCGCCGAGCCACTAGACTCTGGACAGTCCTCTAGACTCACTAAATCCAACGGTCCTTGAGTTACTAGACTCGGGGTCAAGACCGTCGTATGCAACGGCACAATACTGTTAATCTAGCTTAATCCCTAGGTCTAAAATCACGATAGCACGAATACCGAGGTAGCTCACGAGCCGCTGAGACCATCCCCTCAAAAGGGAACTCAAGAGACCTCCAGCCCCAGGCTGGGTGACTGGACTCACAGTCCAAGGCCACACACATGGCCCATGCGGAAAGCACAGAAGCATGATTCCCAAGGTAGCTCACAAGCCGCCACGCCGATTCCCCATCCCAGAGAAAAGCGAGAAACCTCCAGCCCCAGGCTAGGCAACTGGACTCGCAGTCCAATGCCATACAATTGGCCCACTTGGGAACCATCTTCCAGAAAAACCCACGACATGTGGGGGAAACCCCACTGCACTCATACCGATACACGATGACTCGACCAAGCGTAACACGAAAGCCCAGAACACATAGGGTCACTCGAACCCTCTAAATCTACAGGCACACTAAGCGAGGTAATACGGTACCTCCAGACACCCCCGAAAACACGGTTACAGAACCCATGGGATGTCCGGGACACTCCCGAGGCCAATGGTCGACCACTGGGTCCCAACCGGGTTGACCAGAGACCGCATGATGCAAAACGGACACAGCGAGCTCGAAGAATCGCCTTGCGGTCTACCTATGGACCGCCAGAAAGCATAGCGGTCTACCCTTGGACCGCTAAGGAAAGGCTAGCGGTCTACCGCTGGACCGCTAAGCACTCTGGAACTCACGGACCTCTAGCGGTCTACCCATGGACCGCAAAGCAGAGCCTAGCGGCCTCCTACTGGACCGCTAAAGTCCCTAGCGGTCTATCGCGTGACCGCAAGGTCCGAACCGACATACACGGGACGCTAGCGGTCTCCAGCTGACCGCTAGCACCCTAGCGATCGCTGGAAGGACCGCTAAGGCGCTCTGAACCTAAAACCGGTGAATCACGCAAAAAACCCCATTCCACGCCCTGTTCACGCCCACGTGAAGGAGAAAACAAGGGGAAACTAGTCCCCAACCTCTCTAGCACCGAGAGGACCCATTTGAACCCCAAAAACGCAATCAAAATTCTAGATCGGGCTCACACCCCAAAATCATGTATTTTCCCCAAAATGCTCAAATAAGCCTGCTCGGCTCACCACGGCCTACAAAACTCGCGAGAAATGAAGTACACAAGCTGAGGATCCATCTCCCTACCTCCACCGAAGATTCGACGCGCCGTGGACGCCGATCCACGAAGAAAACGTCACGAAACCCCCGCCTGGTCACGAACTTACGGCCGAGCTTCACCGCGCCTCGATCCCCCGATCCTCGACCCATCCTCGCTGTCCTCCTCGCCCGCGTCGCCCCGCTCCGCGCCCGCCCTGCTCCGTCGGTCGCCAGAGAGGAGAGGGTGAGAAGGGAGAGCGTGAGAAGAGAGAGGGAGGGAAGAGAGAAATGAGAGGGGAGAGAGAGAACGAGTTAATATATATAGAAAAATTCAAAAAATTTAGAAATTTAAAAAATTATGAAAAATTACCTTCATGATCCTCGGGAGGAGCACAACGCGCTGGTCACGTCCCGGAGTCGGAGAACGCCATGGTTCACCCTGCACAGTTTTCCGAAGTAATATCAGGGAAAAACACACGTAAAGCACAAAACATACTCCAGGACCTACGAAAATGATCCAAAACCCACGGATCCAGATCCGATAAATATCCGAAAAATCTGGGACATTACAGTTGCTATCTCTGAAGCTAGCAAAGAGATGGTATGACTGAAAATTTTTCTGAAGGAGTTGGGCCAGAAATAAAGTAGTAGTGTGCTGTTTTGTGACAGTCAAAGTACAATTCACCTTGCCAAGAATCATGTCTTTCATACAAGGACAAAGCACATACAACTGAAGTATCACTTCATTCGTAGTTTGCTTGAAGATGGTGTTTTATTGCTGGAGAAGATACTTGGGGTAGAGAATCCAGCTGATATGTTGACCAAGGTGGTGACTACAGAGAAATTGAGGCTGTGCAAAGCCTCAGTTGGCCTCCATGGATGATTGATGGAGGGATGCCGCAGCAAGTATTTCCGTTGCTACAGACAGGAGGATCAACACATTGAGATGTTTACCTTTTTTTTGGAGTTCAGACTCCAAGTGAGAGATTGTTAGAGTGTGGAGCCCGAACTCGACTTCGTGCGCTCTCGCACGGGAGCATATACAGTTGCTGAGGAGCATCCATGGCCTCAGGACAGCATCCTCGGTGTCAGGGGAGTATATGCAGTTTGGGTTCAAGCGGGGAAGCACATACTGTCTCTGGAGGGCATCCACTATCTGGGGAGAGCATCTCTGTGTCAAGGGAGAATGCATTCAGGGTTCAAGTGGGCAACTTGATGACAACCCTTTGGGGGAGCATATGTACTTTCTGGAGGGCATACTTGGCCTCAGGAGAGCATCCTTGGTGACAGGTGAGCATGCATGACCAAGGTTCAGAGCAATGTATATGTTAACCCCGGAAGAGCATTTCTGTTTAATTGGGGCATTGCTGTCTTTTGTACCCTGATTAATGACGCCCTAATCTCCTTGTATAAAAGGGTGGGAACTCTCTCTTTGTGGTAGACCTCTATAATCTTGTAAGATCCTGGAGTGATTATCCTAGTGGAATTCTGTTGTGGCCGTGGACGTAGGAAGGCACTTTACCTCCGAACCACGTAAAAAATCTATGTGTTCCTGTGTGATTGTTCATTCTATCTTTTCTTTGTTTCTCTGTTCTGATCTTGGTTAGAGGATCGTGAATAAGAGAGAGGGTCGTCGTTTCATTGTTTTGCCCTAACAATCCTAAGGGCCACTTTGATAAAAGGGTAAGTCGGGTTAGGGTGGGTTATCCGGGGTGGGATGACTTAATCTTAGTTTGACTCTTTTTGTCTTAACCGGAGTCGATTAAGGATAAGCTTGAGTTTTTTCACTCCAACCAAAAAGGTGGAATAAACCATCCGGGGTGAGTTAGAGGTGGGCCACCCGGGGTTGCTTACCTTCCCCTAACCCACCCCGTTATCAAAGTGGCCTAAATGAACAACTCCATTCAAGTGCCACGAGTAACCTAACTTTGCACCAATGAAGCACTTCATTCAAGAAGTTCCATTCTTCAATATGTTAGAACAAAACATGAGCATTCAGGAGCTTGAGCCCACACTGATCATAAAATTTCCGCAGGCAACAAAACACTCTCATTTTTATGTCCTCAACTTTTTTGTGCTTTAAATTCTTCACTTCTATTTTCTATTAGAGGCACATTGTTTGTAGATTTTTTTTTCTCTTTTTGTTTAGCATTTACTGTCTACTATAAGTTGAGGATCTAAGGATCCTTGGTATGTGGATTGCCTAAAGATAGATCATTTGGTGAACTGGTTACCTAATCAAAACCCAATGTTTATGTGCTTGCAGACAATTGGTGTACTGAGTTGGTACACCTGAGCAAAATCCAACAAGTGTACTTTTTTCAAGAGAAATAATGAAAGCCGAAGTTGAGGTCTAGGTACTCGACGTCGTAGGTCACCAAAGACGATCCGAACCAATATAAATTTATAGTGTCTATGTTGTTGGATTCTTTCTCCATCTAATTGTTTTTAAATTAGACATAAATTTATTTTAAACAGTAATTTTTATCTCACACTCATTCACCCTCTAGTAGATGCTTCGCTACTAACAATGGATCTCTCAGAGTGGTGATAAGATAAGTACTCAAGATAAAATGCTACGAAGAGGAATGTTAAAGATGCCACATCTTTTTTCCATGCTTTTTTTACACTGTTTTTTTATTGCTCGAGCTTTAAATTGAATAGTAAAAAAATGGTAAACTCAAGTTCATTACTTGTAAACTCAAGGGCATTGTTCCTCGTCGTAAGTATCTGATCTTATAATTACACGGCCGATCGAGATGAAAGTGCAGAAAGAGATGAACATGGTATTATCCATCCATAAACTTAACAATCTTTCGTTCTAACTTTATCGATAAAAGTGTTCTAAATTCACAAAAGAATTAAACAACCTTCACTCATAAGGTTAAAAAAATATATAAACGACGGACGCTCCTCCCTAATCCATTTCACCTTCTCTTTCTAATCGTGCATTACCAAATCATTCCCTCGTGGCCAAGGAGAACCAATGGGGCAATAGCTACGATGTGGACTATAACAGACTCTGTAGCAAATAAACCTGTAGACTTAAAACCTTCAAATTTCATTTACTCTGTAATTCCAACTTTAACCGAACCAATAGTCCAAATAGAAACCATAGAAATAGAGGATTTGCATGATAAGTCAATCGTAAAAGAAATACAAATAGAATTAGTTAGTCCAATAGACTATCTACGGGATAGAAATATAGAAACAACAATAGTTGATCATACAGGGGTGTCAATGGATCACTAGGATCCGAAAATTCGATCCAAATCTGAATTCTTTTTAGGATTCGGATTAGACCATTGACCCGAAATGCCGTGTTTATGTGGATTCAGGTCTAGAGTTATCTGATCCGAAATCAACGAGTTTGGATCGGGTTTTCGGGGCGCCATAGGAAACCCCATTTCGGGGCAACCTTCTGCCTCGATGCAGTGCCATTCAAGTCGGCTGTCTCTTCTCACCTCCCCTCTATGCCTTGCGTCGAGGTCTAAGGTTTCTCCCATCAATAGTGATCTCTGCGACAGCGACTGCGAGGCGACGACGATCTCCTTGACGGCCACGGTGACGGTGACGGTGACGGCGATCACAGTATGCTGATCTTTCTCTCGCTCTCACTCTCATTCACTCTCTCTTTCTCTCCCTTGCCTTATCTCATCTCTCGTGCGATTGTCGGCGTCAGAGGGGGAAACCCTTCTCCGGAACCCTCTCTCCAACTGATCTCTCTATGCACCCCACCTGCAGCACCCTCTCTCTCTCTCTCTCTCTCTCTCTCTCTCTCTCTCTCTCTCTCTCTCTCTCTCTCTCTCTCTCTCTATGCGCCCCACTCGCTGGGTGGGGGTTCCGATGCCAGCAAGGGAAACCCCCCTCCGGCACCTCTCTGTTTGATCTCTCTCTCTCAGTTTCCCTCTCTGGCACTGGTAGCTTGTACAGAGAAGCACATAAGTTTTTGGTTTGGAACTTGTTGGAAGTAGGTTCCTGTTGCATTTAGCCCTCTCTACTGCTGCAGTGTTCCCTGTTTCCTGCTCTATTTATTCGGTGATCTTCCTCAAAGGACTTGACACTACTCGAACCAGTGGGTTTGCTCTTTTGCATCGTTTCCTTCATGTGATCGAACGGGGTCCTCTTCTGGGGACGTTGTTGACAGGGTTGCTTCCCATTTTCCCCCTTTCTTTAAGTGATTTTTGCACCATACTCGAAAGTTTCAAATGGTTTTTTCTTCTACATGTTTTTAAGGGTCTTCTGTGAAGATGTTTTGATGGGTTCTCCCCGTTCGCTTTGTTGTTCGCATGACCCTGATTGGGTTTTTGATTTGATGGGTTTTTCTTATACTTCTGAAATGGTCTGAACAATCATTTTTTGATGATTTTATTACACTCTCAAGAATGAGATTTGATCATCTTTCTAGGTTTGTGCACTCTTGATGACTTTTTCTTGTCCTATCCGTAGGTTGTGTGTACTATCACTCATCAAAGGCTTGTCATGTGAGTCCCCAGCAATCGGCGTAGGCCTGAGGGATGATGCAGAGCCAAACATGGTTTGCCATGTCGATGATTTGGTGGGTTGGAGGGATTTCCCAAAAGGCCTCAGGATTCTCCTCCTTGTTGAGGACAGCTCCTCTGCTGCAGACATAAAATTTAAGCTAGAGCACATGGACTTCATTGGTATACAAAAAAATCTTCATTGTTTCTTTTTCGTATCTCACACGCCAATTGAGTCCTTGTGTTATTTTCATATGGGATTTTTTTTATTGTTGGTGGGCGTGTGGGAGAAGTTCAGGGTCCTTGCTGGTTTATCATAGATTTTGATACGTCCCCCTAGTGTTTGGTTATATCATTTGAGATTTTATTTCAGGTTTGATGCTCATTGATTAGGAGGCACCCATTCAGATCTTCTGACTTGTATTGAAAAGTAGCACGAAGTAAAGAAGCTACAACAAGTCTAGCCACGAGAGCCAAACCTGATAGCACACCTAAGAAGAGAGCTCTATATAAATAATTTGTATTGAAAAAGATGACCTACAAGAAGTTTGACATCCTTTAAATACTAATCATTTATATCTTGGGCTACTTTGCAGATTCCTACTCAGGATACTCTGCAAACTGTTCTGCGTCAAGACCCCTCTGGTTGTTGTATTTGCCATCCCACCTATGAAGTAGATTGTAATTTCTAAACCAAGTGACAAATATGAATGGCCATACCTTGATTATAATTATTTCTGCCCTATCCATACTTTGATTATAATTTTTTCATAGACTATAGTTTCTATTGAGTGTTCCCTTTCACAACACTTGGCAATTAGGTATTATGTAAACTCCATTTTGTGAATCCCTTTCAAGCAGGCCCGTTACTTGTCTCCCAGCAAATGAGCTGTCTGATGTAATTGCAACATCCTACAAAGTGTAATGTTTATTTGAAATTTGTAGATACAAAGTGTAATGTTTGTATTTACGATGTAGATCTGAAAGCAGAGCTGAATTATCCAAGAAAAGTGTAAATGAACATGAGTGCACAGATTGCAAAGATTTCACTATTTAGCTAACTTTTTATACTTTCTCTAATTATACAATGTTGGTTTGGTTCTTACAAAATATATGTATTTGTTTAAAGCTATTTGATTTTATTTGCATCTAGATGCTATGCTAGGTTGTCATCACGAGTATCTAACAATAGCTAGAAAAAAAAACAAACAGTTCAGCGAGATTGTGTAAAGTAACCTTGTTTAGTTAACAGGTTGGATAAAAGTTGAAGGCTGGTCTCTTTTGGCCCACCAGTGAGGTAAAAGATATCACAAAGTTCAATTTCAGATCGGACTCGGATCCGAAATAAAAGGTGAAGATTTGGGTCTCTTTTGGCCACTAGACGTAAAACTACAAGGTGCAGTTTCAGATTTGATTCAGATCCGAAATAGCTCTGTTGACCCCTTAGTGAGTTAAGAATCACAAGCTCCAATTTCGGATCTGATCCAGATCCGTGGGTAGTACGTGTCATTATATATGCAAATTTAAATCTCTTCGTCGTTACATGTAAAAAATGTATACATAATGTGTACTTAATGTGTGGATCTGAAAATGGATCCAAAATGCAGAGATGATTTTGGATTAGTGTTTGAATTATAATTTATTTTCCATGTCCTTTTTGGATCCGAATATAGATCTTTGTATGTTTGGAAACAGTTCTAAAAATGGATCTTCCTGTAAGCAAATTCAGATCTATGTGGGCACTGCATGTAAAAAAAAGTGTACATAGGGATTTCGGTTAGATCCGAATCCAAAATTTCTTTCTATTTTGGATTCGGGTTAGATTCGAATTTTACACTATCGGATTCGAATTTGGATCACACATGATCCGACCCGGATCCGATCCGTTGACAGGGCTAGACTTGGATACGGAAACATAAATTAAGTTGGAACTTGACAGCAATAATTAATATAATTATCATGTGGGCGCAACACCACCACTGTCTACATGTGACCGAGTACATAAAACATTAGATCAGATGTTCACATGCATGATGTGCTAATAGTACATGTGCATACTAATTGTCCAAGAATAAATAAATAAATAAAAACCACAAATATTGCATGCTTAGATTGATGGTTTCCAACTTCTATTTATGTATGGTTGTCAACGACGGCCTTAGATGGGATTGGGCTTGCAGCATTCTTTGAGTAACAATGCTCGTCCACTAGATGAATAGGCTGGGGATAACCATCAAGACTTGATAGTCAATCTCTCGCGATTCTATCCAGAAAAATGTTTAGAGCAGACTCTGAGAGTTAATACATATCTTAGGTGCGGATTATTTTTAATTTTTTATATTTTTTAAAAAATATGACGTGAGACTCAAGTCCCCATAGCTTGTGGTATAAGTGACACTTCCGTCACACAATCTAAAAAATTATTAAAAAATTCATACGAAATAAATAGTGTTGAGCTTATTTTTTTTAAATCGATTCTTTTTATTTTTATTTTTATTTTTATAGTCATCGAACGAGGATGTGACTTATTCCACAATTTAAGGTGACTTAAGTCTCATGTCACAATTTTTTTTAAAAAATAAAAAATAAGCCTAGTGCACACTCGGGATGTGTAATAACCCCGGGTGTGCACTAAGCCTTAGTCTTCTGTTAATTCTGAACAATTAAAATCAATTCTGCCCTTCCCCTGGTAATCAATTTCATTAATTTATGAGACGTTTGGCCGTCATATCAAAAAACTTAATATTACCACCATCAGTGACTATTTGGTTATACCTTATTAATTTTAATGTTCATGTATAGAAATGTGATAAGTTATGTATTGTTAAGCTGTGGACTTCCCTCCTCTCTTTCCTCTAATTCTTAATTCTCTCTTTTCCCTTTCAGTATTTGCCTTTCCTTATACTCCTATATCAATTTTAAGTTTAATAACTTATATTCTAAAAATGCTAATACTAAAGCTAATTGTTTATTCAAAGCTGATGCTCCAACCAAACAAGGTACTAGAAAATGAGTCACCCATGTTTGATAGAGCATGAGTTGGAATATATAAAACAATAATATAATCAGTGGGCCTGTCTGATTGATAATGAATTCTCTCATTTAGATTGCAATCAGAGATCATAATCATTGGTCATTTATTATCATTATTTGATTGCAATCAGAGATGTAATCTTTTTCACATGATGTTGCACTCCACGGGTGCTTTCAAACGACGCCATGCCCTTTGGATAAACGGGTTCTTTATTAAGTGATATTCAGTGGATGATATCATTAAATATTAAAATGATCATGGTGAACCACGAACTTCAAAAGTAGACACCTTCGACCGGAAATCTTGTGACCTGCTGTTTGCCAATAGAAAATCTCCCACATCTTTAAGTTTATTGTGTCCTGCTAGGAGTTGCTACCTTACTAATTATTTAGCCTCGTATTTGTCCTAGTCTTCTCAAGATATAAGGAATGAGAGGCATTTATAAAGATTAATTTAGATTTTCTTTTTAAGAATGAACTCGTATAATTTACTGACCTATATTTACAAAAAGTAAGTTACCAGAAAGGTTCGATGTAAGACACATAGTTTGCCATGTTAAAAAAAATTGAGAGAGACATTAAATTTTTAGAACATGAGTTGCCCAATAATCTCCATGTCAAAACATCGAAAATCTAAAGCGGAAGCATACCTGGATCCATGGGAGACGGTCTTCCAATCTAATACGGTGTTCTCCAACAGCACTCCAAAATGATGAGATGTCCAAGAGAAAATGAGAAAAACTCGTATGGGTTGGGGACCATGACCTATACTGTTATAGCACCCTTTGGTGTCATTTTCTATTTTAGCCCATCATAAAAATAGAAATAACACCATGGTCTCTACACATAATTAAAATATGACCCATACTTTTCTTTAAATGCTTATATCCCCAAATCCTTAATTAATCACATTAATGGGGATAAACTTTATGATAGCCCATAGTATACAATTTATTATATATATGTATGCCCACATTAGATTAAATCTAACAATCTCCCACTTGGGTAACATATACATATTCACTTTTACGATTGCATACTGAAACTTTATGAGCTCAAAAAATTGATATCATCATCAAAAACATCTTCAATCAATCCGCTCTATTAATCATATCAACATAGGACTAAAGAGGTTTTCATTACATTTGACGCAATTCAACCCATCAATAATCACATATATTGATATAACGAACGACATGGATCAAGGATGGATGTGTAGTATGGAAATTACATATAATGTGATTCAATCATGTCTATTTTCAACTAGTCCAACTTTATTTTTTAATGTGATAAATAAATAACAGAGTGAGAACAAACTGAATTCTTTATTTCTGTAGAAAATATCCATAAATACAAAATATTTCCAAAATGAAATAGCATATAAACATAAACTCCCACTAAACTAGCATATCATCAAATGACAAGACACCCATATGAGTAATATGCTCATGAAAGGCCTTGGGTGGAAGTCCCTTAATAAGCAGACCTGCAATCATGGAGTTTGTACCAATATGCTCTATAAATATTTGACCACTCTGTACTCTTTCTTTAACAACCAGGAACTCGATGTCTATGTGCATAGACTTTGTACAGCTCATGTTGTTGTTGGAATACAACATTGCTGACTTATTGTCACAAAATATCTTAAGTGATCTTTCAATTCCATCCACAATTCGCAACCCGGTGATAAAATTTCGCAGCCATATCCCATGATTTGATGTCTCATAACATGCTATAAACTCCGCAGCCATGGTAGAAGAAGCTACGAGCGTCTGCTTAACACTCTTCCATGAAATAGCTCCTCCAGCCAATAGGTAGATATAGCCTGATGTGGATCTCCTACTATCTTGGCATCCAGCAAAGTCAAGAACAGAATATACAATGATCTCTAGTTGATCTGATTTTTTATATGTGATCATGTAGTCATTTGTTCTTTGTATGTACTGCATGACCCTTTTGGTTGCTTTACATTAATCCACTCTTGGATTACTTAAGTATCTGCCCAACATTCTAACAATGTACATAATATCCGGACGCGTACAAAATTGAGCATACATAAGACTTCCTATGGCTGATGCATAAGGAATCTTCTGCATCTCTTTAACTTCAAAGTCATTTTTGGGACATTGATTGAGGCACAACTTGTCACCTTTAGCAACAGGGGTGTCACCTGGTTTACAGTTCTGCATGCCAAATCTTTTAAGAACCTTTTCGATATAGCTCTTTTGTGATAACCCAAGGATATTTCGAGAGCGATCTCGGTATATCTGTATGCCTAATACAAAAGAGGCATCTCCAAGATCTTTCATCTCAAAATTTCTTGACAGAAACTTCTTAATTTCACATAATAAGTGTAACGACCCAAGATCTGGATACCGGAGAGAACCCGATACCATTTGAATCATACCCCGTCGCCCACGAGCCGAAGGGCTCGGAAGGGCTAAAAGGAGTGTGGAGGTACAAAGAAATAGAAAATAAAGTAGGACAATTCAATAATTAATAGAATAAATAAACAACTACAACAACAGCAGAGTCTAGTCCAACAAAAAGTACAATCTAAGGCAGGAAACGTAACGAACACCAAGTGAACACTCGGCCCGGCGAGCTGGCAGCTAAGAACCTCCGAACAGCACCCTCGAACCTCGAGGAAGAACCGTCGCACCTGAAAAGTAGGGGTGAGCCTCCTGTCACTGGCTCAGTATGTGTCCCGCGGAACCCCAACCGAGAACAACGGCGGTAACCAAAAGGAAAAATAGCTACAACTATAGTAGGAACAGCAAACCGGTGGACGGTCAAAACTCGGCACTACAGCTACTCCTACTGTACCGGAAAAGCACGCCCCGATCTCACCGTTGGGGAACTACCGAACTAACGGGAGAACCTCTGGCTACGCCGCCAGAAGTGACCATCACGACCTCGTAGTCGTGGACCTAACACCGTCTAGGGAAAACCCTCGGTGATGCTCACCGGAAAAACCCCTAGACCTCTACCTCGTGAACACTCCCTAAAATTATCGGGGGAACCACGTCTCGTAGACGGGAAGCAAAACCCAAAAATAGGAGAGTCATGTCTCACGTGACAGGAGTACCTGCCACTAAAAGCAAGGCCACATGGGCCCCCTGGCGTCTTAGTCCATGCCTCAAGTGTCTCCCTACAGCGCCTTTTGCGGAGACTGAGACACCGTACAAGTAACCACAGAACAAGGGTCTAGGCGGGGTCGTGCTCGTCAACACGCGTTCGAAGTCCCCGACCACGTGTGAACACACTGACTGACTGCGCTACGTCAGGCCCTCTAGCTGGTTCTTCTTCCCGGCCCTGACTTAAGCCGCCACAGTAGGAGGCCCACGGCAACCAGCCTAAAATCGTCTCTCTCAGGTAGCCTCGCCACCACTCCCTGGTGGGACCACATGCGTGTCGGAAGGCTACGACTAGTGGGGAGTCACTGATGTGACCACTCTCCGAGGAGAAACTCCGAGAAACACGCACCCACCCTGCGCGAGAGTCGCGAAGAACCAAGTGGCGCCGAGCCACTGGACTTTGGACAGTCCTCTAGACTTACTAAATCCAACGGTCCTTGAGTCACAAGACTCGGGGTCAAGACCGTTGCACCGAACGGCTCTACGCCGTCAATCTGCCCTAACCCTAGGGTCAGAACCACGGCACGATGACTCACGAGGCAGTTCACAACTGCTGAGACCACTCCCTCGAAAGGGGAACTGAAAAACCCTCCAGCCCCAGGCTGGGTAATTAGACTCACAGTCCACAGGCCACACACACGGCCCACGCGGAAAACACAAAAGCATGATTCCCAAGGCAGCTCATAAGCTGCCAAATCAATTCCCCCATCCTAGGGAAAAGCGGAAAACCTCCAGCTCCAGGTTGGGTGATTGGACTCGCAGTCCAAGGCCATACACTTGGCCACTCGGGAACCATCTTCCGGAGAAATCCACGACAAGAGGGGAAATCCCCCCGCACTCGCACCGATACACAGTGACTCGATCAAACGCAACATGAAAGTCCGGAACACACACAGGGTCGCCCGAACCCTCTAAATCTATGGGCATGCTAATCGAGATAACATGGTACCCCCGGACACCCAAGAACACGGTCACGGAACCCCCGGGGTGTCCGAGACACACACGGGCCAAGGGAGGTACGCCCGACGGCCTCCCACGGACCCTGACCTGCCCGACAAGTTGCCTACAGGAACGCGCTCACCCAACAGGGCGCATTCCTGAACGCGCTGCCCAAGCACGGCGCGTTCCCACCTGAACGCGATGCCCAAGCACGACGCGTTCCCACCTGAACGCGGTAAAAAGCTACGGCGTGATCTCCTATTAACGCGGTAGGTACCCCAGACGCGTCATTGGGACTGACCGTTGACGTGGCGGGTAGCTATAGCGCGTTAACAAGAACACGACCGAAACCCCAAGCGCGTCAACCCATTGACAGGATGGGAATCATCGGCGCGTCAAACCATTGACGCGACAGGAGAGGTGGGTGCGATCTTAGTCGCGGCCGGTCAGACCGGCGCAACTCCGACCGCCTTACTGTTCATCTTCTCCGATGAACGCACCCTATCGGGGCGTCATGTTCTCCAAGAACGTGACCCCTACGTCGAGCGCGTTCTCGACCCGAATCGGGAACGACGTAAATCATGGGAAAAATCCATTCCATGCCCCATTCACACCCGTGTGAAGGGGAAAACAAGGGGAATTCATTCCCCAACCTCTCCAGCACCGAGAGGACCCATTCAAATCCCAAAACGCGATCAAAACGCTAAATCCGGCTCACACCTCAAAAATATGCATTTGCCCCAAAATGTAAGAATAAGTCTGCTTGGCTCACCACGGCCTATCAAACTCATGGGAATGGAAGTACCAGGGTTAAAGATCCATCTCCCTACCTCCACCGAAGATTTGACGCACCGTGGATGTTGATCCACGAAGAAAATGCCGTTAAACCCTCGCCGAGACACGAACTCGCAGCCGAGCTTCACCGAGCCTCCGTCCCCTGATCCTCGACCCCTCCTCGCCATCCACCTCGCTCGCGTCGCCCCGCCCTGCTCCGTCGGCCGCCGGAGAAGAGAGGGTGAGAAGGGAGAGCGTGAGAGAAGAGAGAGGGAGAGAGTGAGAAAATGAGAGGGGAGAGAGAGAAAGAGTTTAATATATAGAAAATCTGGGAAAATCCAAAAAATACGAAAAATAGGAAAAAATCACCTCCATGATCATTGAAAAACGCACATCGCTGTGGTAACGTCCCGGAGTCGGAGAACGTAACGGTTCACCCTACACGGGGTTCTGAAGGTCCGACAGATAAAAACACGCGTAAACCGCTCAACTCAATCTGGGACTCACGAAAGCGGTCCGAAACCCACGGATCCTGATTCGAGAAATATCCAAAAAAACCCGGGGCATTATAGCCCTCCCCCCTTAAAAAAATTTCATCCTCAAAATTCAGGACAAACGCGGGAACATAGGGGAAGAATGCCTTAACCAACTGACAACGTCGTCAGTGCCCCAGCACAGAAAACCTCGATCTCATGAAAGCTCCTATCCTGAGGGACACAGCCAGACTACAATCACGAACGACACGTCGCTCCGCATGCTACGCACGCACACCGATCAACCGAGCAGGCATACACCAAAGGACACAGTCCGGCATCACCTCAGTCACAACAAAAACCAATCATGGCACCATTGCCACCATCTCGCTCACCGAGGAGACACAGTCCTCGTCACGAGAAACAGCCACTGATCCATCCTATGGTCTGCAGATAATTCACACATAAGCTTCACAACCTACTGACTGGTTTCACACCCTGCTCAAGGGAACAACCAATACAGAGCCTCCATCAGCTCACACCTGGCAAGCCAAGCGCTCACAACAGTACGGGACCAACTCCGTTAGAATTCAAACTTTGACAAAGCCTAGATCCCATCCGGAAAGCACTACATAGAATGGCCACCAAAAGGCTTCACTGATACACGGCTCTCGCCATCCTCGATGCGCAACCACTAGCATCTTCCGTCTGTGAAAGACCACACGTCGGTCACCAGCTGCTCGTCAATCGAAAACCCTCCTCTTGCTCAACTTCTTCCTTCTTTCCCGGTCCTACACCAGATCTGAAGGGCACATTTCAAACATTGATGGGCCATCCGTTGACTCACACACAGACAATTACCACATCTCGAGCTGCACTCCTCTCGGACACCGCATCCGATCTCGATCATCACGCCAACTCTACCCTTACAGGGGAGCACGATGAAACCAATGACAAGACTCAGGAGTCTTCGGTCATCACCTCTCTCGACTCAGACTTATAGGGGAGCCATCCCATGCAGGTCACCAAACTTGGGATAACCATTCCGACGCCAACGTCCCATCAAGGACCTCCAACCATAGGCGTCACTCCTTCGTCCTGTCTCACCGAATCCTATCTCAACACAACCAACCCAGGTGGACACCTGCCAATCCTGATTCCGCCCTTACCACAGAGCCACGGGATACCACCGGGACAATCCATGGCACACGTCTCTAGGGGAGGAAAGTGCCATCCAATATTATGGCAACCTGGTCGCCAACACCACGACCAACGCACACAGGTCTTCAAACGGCACAGATTTTCATCACAGTTGGGTCCCGTCCGCCACAATCTGACACGACCATAACCTACAGACGCTGCTGTGGTCGATCACACTGTTAGGCTCACCAGCCACTCACAGCTACCAACTGGGACCCATAATCTGTCAGAGATCACTTCTCCAAAACACGATCTCATCCGAGGACACGACTGGCAACACAAGCCGGGCACCAAGCCCCCGACTCTGACCAACACATCCTCGACCTCCGTCAGGCGACATCCTCAACAACCCCATCCGGGTCTAACACCGACGCCTGACACGGCTCCCATCACATGAACAGGGTATTCATGCGGCACACTTGCCAACATTTTCCCCTAACACTCCATCCTACCAGTGCCAAGAACCACAATACCTCAAGCAACGGCACGGCAACAACACGTCTCACACAGAGGAACCAATCCTCCAATGCTCAACGCAACCTCAGGAATCCGCCCGTAGCACCCAAGCCTACGATCCTGAACCTGTGGGTTATGGGCCCACCAGACTTCCGCTGCGCACTTAGATCAACGCGCACAGCCAAACACGGCAACTCGAGACTCGCCATCCCAACAATCCACAACTCGGCTGGCTAACTTCAGAAAATAGGGTGAGGAAAGCTCCCTTACCTCGAACCACAAGTACAGATTCACCCTCAAATCTGGCAATCCTCTACAACTCTGCAGGCTCCGAACCGCCACGCATCAGAAAGTTCCAACACCAGCCAAGAATTCTCGCGGACACGGCCCAACCGGCACTCATCCTTACGGAGCAGTGCCAAAGCACCCTCACACAACAAGCGAATTGGGCATGACTTTTCACAGGCAACCACCTTGCCACAACATGGAACATGTCTCGCACGGACTTCATGGCACGCAAAGGCCAACCAATCCGGACACACAATGCAAGATGATGAACCTTAGCCAAACACAATCTCTCCAACCAAAGGAGAAACCAACACACCCCCAACCAACAAAAAATCTCCACGCACGACCTGACCTCGAACCTCGCGCATGCTGGGAACAACACCTTCCAACACCAAAACCTTTGTTTCCATCAGGTCGGCTCCTCCGACACACTCGGCGAGTGTCACATCGGACCACAATTACAACATCTCTTGATGCACCGCCACGCAATTCCTCGAACTGCAACACGGCACGTCAAGAACCGCAACACTAGCCATAATCAATAACCGTCAATGCTCATCCTCGAGTCTCGAACTCAACACGGAACCTTCACAACTAAAGCCAAATCCGGGCGAACACAACCCATTCGCACACAAGAGTGCATGAGCAAGAACTTACTGGGACAACTCCGCCCAATCCTGCCTCAAAATCCGCAAAAATAATCGGGACCGCCACGTCCTTTCTAACGCCACAGAGCACGATGATAACATCAGGCTCAAAAATCAACAACTCGCCGAGAAGATCCTCCGCTCACCCGAGCGCACCTCTCGATCAGGACAGCAGCTCTGCCACCTTAAACCACGACCTTAACACCTCAGGGCTAGATAACCTTAAGCTGGGGTGGCCAGACTCTATAATAGCTCCCTTAGAGCACGCTCACGGTCACTTAACCACGAACAATCCTCACCGGACACCTGACCTCGCTGCAGATTCCTCGAACACAGCGACGCAGCAACGCACCTGCCGGCAACCTCTGCCCAACGCTGGACAACCGAGGCCACAACCTATCCGAAAGAAATCTTTTTATCACATCATTTGGGCCCCACACCGACACGAAAGCCGCGAATAGCAACCACCTTCATAGCGCCAACGCCGCGCAGTGCACTTAAGCTCTCAAGCGAGAAAAAAAATGGAAAACATGCACGAAACCCTATGCCAGCTGCCGATTGTACTAGACCTTACTGACTCTAATCACTGTAATATCTCGAATTCCCATGTACGTCCACAACCACGCTCTGATACCAACCGTAAAGACCCAAGATCCTGATATCGGGAAGAACCCGATACCATTCGAATCCTGACCCGCCACCCACGAGCCAGAGGGCTCGAAAGGGCTAAAAGGAGTGTAGAGGTATAAAGAAATAGGAAATAATGTAGGATAATTCAACAATTAACAGAATAAATAAACAACTACAGCAACAGCATAGTCTAGTCTAATAAAAAGTATAGTCTAAGGTAGGAAACGTACCCAACATCGAGTGAACACTCGGCCCGGCGAGCTGGCAGCTAAGAACCTCCGAACAGTACCCTCGAACCTCGAGGAAGAACCGCCGCACCTGAAAAGTAGGGGTGAGCCTCCTGTCACTGACTCAGTAGGGGTCCTGCGGAACCCCAACCAAGAACAACGGCGGTAACAGAAAGGAAAAATAGCTACAACTACAGCAGGAATAGCGAACCGGTGGCCGGTCAAAACTCGGCACTACAGCTACTCCTACTGTACCGGAAAAGCACGCCCCGATCTCACAGTTGGGGAACTACCAAACTAACGAGAGAACCTCTGGCTACGCTGTCAGAAGTGACCATCACGACCTCGCAGTCGTGGACCTAACACCGTCTAGGGAAAACCCTCGGTGACGCTCACGGGAAAAACCCCTAGTCCTCTACCTCGGGAACACTCCCTGAAACTATCGGGGGAACCACGTCTCGCAGACAAGAAGCGAAACCCAAAAATAGGAGAGTCATGTCTCACGTGACAGGAGTACCTGCCACTAGAAGCAAGGCCGGATGTGCCCCCTGGCGTCTTAGTCCGCGCCTCAGGTGTCTCCCTACAGCGCCCTTGGTGGAGACTGAGACACCGTACAAGTAACCACAGAACAAGGGTCTAGACGGGGTTGTGCTCGTCAGCACGCGTCTGAAGTCCCCGACCACGTGTGAACACACTGAGTGACTGCACTACGTCAGGCCCTCTAGCTGGTTCTTCCTCCCGGCCCAGACTCGAGCCGCCACAGTAGGAGGCCCATGGCAACCAGCCTAAAATCGTCTCTCTCGGGTAGCCTTGCCACCACTCCCTGGTGGGATCACACGCGTGTCGGAAGGCTACGACTAGTGGGGAGTCACTGATGTGACCACTCTCCGAGGAGAAACTCCAATAAACACGCACGCACCCTGCGCGAGAGTCACGAAGAACCAAGTGGCGCCGAGTCACTGGACTCTGGACAGTCCTCTAGACTTACTAAATCCAACGGTCCTTGAGTCACAAGACTCGGAGTCAAGACCGTTGCACCGAACGGCTCCACGCCGTCAATCTGCCCTAACCCTAGGGTCAGAACCTCGGCACGATGACTCACGAGGTAGTTCACAACTGCTGAGACCATTCCCTCGAAAGGGGAACTGAAAAACCCTCCAGCCCCAGGCTGGGTAATTGGACTCACAGTCCACAGGCCACACATACAGCCCATGCGAAAAATACAGAAGCTTGATTCTCAAGGCAGCTCATAAGCTGCCAAACCGATTCCCCCATCCCAGGGAAAAGTGGGAAACCTCCAGCTCCATGCTGGGTGATTGGACTCGTAGTGCAAGGCCATACACTTGGCCCACTAGGGAACCATCTTCCGGAGAAACCCATGACATGCGGGGAAATCCCACCGCACTCGCACCAATACACGGTGACTCGATCAAGAGCAACACAAAAGCCCAGAACACACGCAGGGTAGCCCAGACTCTCTAAATCTACGGGCATGTTAATCGAGATAACATGATACCTTTGGACACCCAAAAACATAGTCACGGAACCCCCGGGGTGTCCGGGACACATAAGGGCTAAGGGAGGTACGCCCGACGGCCTCCCACGGACCCTGACCTGCCCGGCAGGTTGCCTATAGGAACGCGCTCACCCAACAGGTTCGTTCCTGAACGTGCTACCCAAGCACGGCGTGTTCCCACCTAAACGCGGCAAAAAGTTACGTCGCGATCTCTTGTTAACACGGTAGGTACCCCAGACGCGTCATTGGGATTGACCGTTGACGCGGCGGGCAGCTATAGCGCGTTAACAAGAACGTGATCAAAACCCCAAGCATGTCAACACATTGATGCGACGGGAATCCTCGGCGCGTCTAACCAGTGACACGACAGGAGAGGTGGGCGCGATCTTAGTCATGCCCGGTCAGACCGATGCGACTCCGACTGCCTTACTGTTCATCTTCTCCGATGTCGAGCGCGTTCTCAACCCTAACCGGGAACGTCAGAAATCACGGGAAAAATCTATTCCACGCCCCATTCACACCCGTGTGAAAGGGAAAACAAGAGGAATTCATTCCCCAACCTCTCCAGCACCGAGAGGACCCATTCAAACCCCAAAACGCGATCAAAACGCTAAATCTGGCTCACACCCCAAAAATATGTATTTTTTCCCAAAATACAAGAATAAGCCCGCTCGGCTCACCAAGGCCTACCAAACTCACGGGAATGGACGTACAAGGGTTAAGGATCTATCTCCCTACCTCCACCGAAGATTTGACGCACCGTGGATGCCGATCCACGAAGAAAACGCTGTTAAACCCTCACCGAGACATGAACTCGCGGCCGAGCTTCACCGTGCCTCCGTACCCCGATCCTCGACCCATCCTCGCTGTCCTCCTCACCCACGTCACCTCGCTCCGCCCCCGCTCCGTCGGCCGTCGAAGAAGAGAGGGTGAGAAGGGAGAGCGTGAGAGAAGAGAGAGGGAGAGAGTGAGAAAATGAGAGGGGGGAGAGAGAAAGAGTTTAATATATAGAAAATCTAATAAAATACAGAAAATAGGAAAAATAGGAAAAAATCACCTCCCTGATCCTCGGAAAACGCACATCACAGTGGTAACGTCCCGGAGTCGGAGAACGCAACGGTTCACCCTACACGGGATTCCCAAGGTCCGACAGACAAAAACACGCGTAAACCGCTCAACTCAATCCGGGACCCACGAAAGCGATCCGAAACCCACGGATCCTGATCCGAGAAATATCTGAAAAAACCCAGGACATTACAATAAGCCTACATCATTGCTGGCAAGCTCATCGACATATAAAACCAGAAAAATATGTTTACTCCCACTGAACTTATGGTACATACAATCATCCACTATATTCATCCCAAAACCAAATGAGATGATAACTTGATGAAATTTGTAATACCATTGATGTGAAGCTTGCTTAAGTCTATAGATGGATTTCTTTAATTTGTAAACCATAAATTTTCTGGCTGCACCATATATATCGTCTCATCAATGTCACCATTGAGAAATACAGTCTTTACATCCATCTGATGAAACTCAAGGTTAAAATGTGTCACTAATGTCATTATTACTCTAAAAGAGTCTTTAGATGAAACTGGAGAGAAAGTCTCTTTATAATCGATGCCTTCCTTTCTGAGTAAAGCCCTTAGCGCAAGACGAGCCTTATATCTTTCCACATTACCTTTTGAATCCCTCTTGGTTTTAAATATCTATTTACAACTAATAGGTTTCGCACCTTCAGGTAATGGGACAAGATCCCAAATATTATTGTCTTTCATGGAGTTTATTTCCTCATTCATAGCATCTGTCCACTTTTGAGAATTAAAATTTTGCATGGCTTGATGGAAGTTGATTGGATCATCTTCCACTACCCCAATGTTAACCTCATGTTCTTGGAGAAATATAATATAGTCATCCGGAATTACACTTCTCATTTGTTTAGTGGATATCCTTAATGGCATTGGTTCTTGAGAGTGTTGAGTTTGTTCTTCTGAAATAATCTCATCATTTTGAATGAGAGATACTTAAATATTATCTTGATCTGGACGTGCTTCTTGAATAATGTCAGGCAAAGAAATCTGATCCTGATTATTGTCAATAGCAATTGGAGGAATAGTGACATACTCCTCCTCAAAGATAAAATCTCAAATCTTATCCCCCTTGGCAAACTCAGCATCCTCAAAGAACTGGACATTTCTCGTCTCAAAAATGGACTTAGTTGTTGGATCATAAAACTTGTAGCCCCTTGACATTTTAGGATATCCAACAAAATAGCTGTTGACTGTTTTGGAGTCCAGTTTCCTTTCATTAGGCTTATAAGGCCTTGCCTCATCTAGACAACCTCAAATGTGTAAATGCTTTAAACTATGCTTCTTACCTGTTCAAAGCTCATAAGGGGTTTTCACAGTTGCTTTTGTTAGAACCCTGTTTAGCAAATAAGCTGCAGTTTTTAATGCTTCTCCCCAGAGAGATTCTGGTAAGGTAGATTGACAAATCATACTCCTTACCGTATCCTCAAGCGTCCTATTTCGTCTTTCAGCAACACCATTCATGTTAGGAGATCCCGACATACTGTATTGTGGGACGATACAGCATTCCTCTAGGAATTTAGCAAAAGGTCATGGACGTTGTTCATCGGATCCATCATATCTACCATAGTATTCTCCACTACGGTCTGATCTGATGGTCTTTATCCTTTTGTTGAGTTACTTCTCAACTTCAGCCTTAAAATTTTTGAACACATCCAATGACTGAGACTTCTCATGAATGAGATACAAGTAGCCATATCGAGAATGATCATCTATGAATGTAATAAAATATTGCTGACCATTCTAAGAAGCCATAAGAAATGGTCCACAAATATCTGTATGTATTAATTCTAAGACATCTAAAGCTCTATTGGCTCATGTTCTCCTTATGTTTATTCGTTTCCCTTTATACAATTGACACACATGTCAAAGTCCTTAAAATCAAGTGGATCAAGAACACCGTCAAACACAAGTCTCTTAATTCTTTGTTTAGAGATATGACCTAATCACTTGTGCCATAATGAAGCGGAATTCTCATTGGTTAATTTTCGTTTTGTACCACGTGAACTTATATGCAAGGTTTCATTAAATGAGACTATAATATCAAGCAAATATAGGTTATCATTAAAAACAAGGAACCGGTACCAACGACATTTGAATTGTGAAAAAGACTAAACTTGTTATTTCCATATGAATAAGAATAACCAGATTTGTCCAACATAGAAATAGATATCAAACTCCATCTAAAAGACGGTATAACATAAGTCTCATTCAAATCCAAATAATGACCAGTCTTTAACAATAACCTAAAAGTCCCTATAGCCTCAACTTCCACACTTTTGCCATCGCCCACGTAGATGTATCTCTCACCATCATTCGGCCTTCGGCAGTGGAGGCAACCCTGCATTGATATACTTATGTGAGTAGTAGTACCAGAATCTATCCACCAAGTGTTTCTAGGTACATAAGTTAAATTAACCTCTGAACAAACCAAAGTGAGAAGTGTACCTTTCTTTGCATGCCAAGCATGATACTTGGTGCAATCCTTCTTCTTGTGTCCACCAAGTTTGCAAAAGAAACATGCAGATTCCTTATTTTATTTCTTTTGTGGTGGTCCACCTACAGCTTCATTGCCCTTTTATCTTTTCTTAAGTTTAGCCTTGTCTTTAGAGGTTATAGCCAAATGAGCACTTTCAGTCTTCTCTTGTTTTACCCTTTCCTCTTCTTACACATAATGTGAGATGAGCTCATTAAGGGACCATTTGTCCTTTTGACAGTTATAGCTCACTTTAAATTGACTGAAGTGTGCTGGAAGAGAAATTAAAACTAAATGCACAAGTAGATCCTCAGATAATTCTAACTTAAGTGCCTTTAGTTTTGAGGCAAGATGAGACATCTTTATAATGTACTCCCTTATGTTTCCTTTTCCCTTATACCTCATGAAATTTAGATTTGCCAAGAGTGTACTTGTTTCAGCCTTATCATTCTTGGCAAATATTTTCTCAATCTCCCCAAGGAAACCCTTAGTTGTAGTAACCTCTTCAGGCATAGTGCCCTTGAATGCCTCTAGAATGGCACGCTTCATGATCATAAGACTCATGCGGTTTGAACGGTCCCACTCTTCCATGTCTCTCTTTTCCTCAGTAGAACTGGATTCTGTAACCTCATTAGGCCGTTCAAGTCTTAATGTAAGATCTAGATCCATAACACCGAGAACAATCATCACGTTCTCCTTCCATGTCTTGAAGTTAGTACCATTAAGCATTGGAATTAAATTAATGCTGGCAGAAATATTATTAGCAGAACTTGTAACTGTAACAAAATAAAACAATAGCTCACATAAGTTTCATATTATGCTGAAAATAATTTTCAAATAATGGTATAGCCCATCACAAGATATCTAGTACAACATTAATATTTTATCTTTGGACAAGAATATTAACTTACAAATGATACTCTTGGTGTAACAGTCAAATATTGACAATAAATTCTGTCAAATAATAAGTATTTCTTTGCACCGACTTATTATTCACATGAAATATGAAATAATTGTCACATATTTACTATTACAAATGTGCATATATGTAATTCGGTCAAATATTAACTATCCTTTGGGCTAGTGAATATTTACATGAATTACATAAATACAATCATCTTGACATTCTAAAAGAAATTAATTTTCACAAGAGAGGCTACTTTGGTAGCATGTTGTTTCAATTAATCTAATTCAGAATATTATACATCCTAAATATATCAAAATTTGGAGCCAAAATATTATCCGGATCTTTCTACCTAGGTAACAGTCAAATATACCCAATGTATATAACTATTAGGGAATCAAATGATCCAGATAGTTCACAAAATAAAATTCTGTGATAAGCAGTGAACGAAATCACGAAAGCATGTTGTATCAAAGAAGACCAATTTAACTTAAGAGTATAAGGTCTTATGTTCACATAAAATCTTGTAAACCAAACCTTACGTTTACATAAGAGCATACTTTGCATAAAAGATAATAGTGTACTGAGTTAAAAAAAATGGCTCATAACCCACAGGTCTCAGGATCGAAACTTGGGTCTGATACCATTGTTAAAAAAAATTTGAGAGGGAGATTAAATTTCTAGAACATGAGTTGCCCAATGATCTCCATGTCAAAACACCGAAAATCTACAGCGGAAGCATACCTGGATCCATAGGAGACGGTCTTCCAATCCAGTACGACGTTCTCCAACAGCACCCCAAGATGATGGGATGTCCAAGAGAAAATGAGAAAAACTCGTATGGATTGGGGACCATGACCTGTACTGTTATAGCACCCTTTGGTGTCATTTTCTATTTTAGCCCATCATAAAAATAGAAATAACACCCTAGTCTCTACACATAATTAAAATATGACCCATACTTTTCTTTAAATGCTTATATTCTAAAATCTTTAATTAATCACATTAATATGGAGATACTTTATGATAACCCATAGTATATAATTTATTATATATATGTATGTCCACATTAGATTAAATCTAACATGCCATGCTGCCAAGTAGGGGTGACCTAGTTCCTCGACATCACAATACGGCCGTGTTGTGCCCTTCTTAATTTTTGCCCCCTCTGATGTTGGTCGGTCGGCATACCTAGATCTAAATGGTCGTGATGTTGATCGAGGAGAGGGCAGATCGAGGGGGTGGGAGGAGGCGACTGCCGAGGGGGAGGCCGGTGGAGGAGGGGGGGTTGCGGCCGAGCCATGGAGGGAGGAGGGGAGGTGGCTGCGGTCGGAGGCGTAGGTGTCTGCAGGCGTAGGTGGGAGGTCGGGCTTGGTCTGGTCATCGACAATGGCAAGCGAGCTAAGATCTCAACCGTTGTCTCTGCTAACGACCCGTCGACTCAACTTTTGAGTGGTACGAGAGAGAGAGAGAGAGAGAGAGAGAGAGTAAGGCTTTGAGAAGAGAAGGGGTAGAGAGAGAGAGCATGCAAAGATCACCGTGGCTGAAGAACACTGCCAGATGGGAGAAACCCAAGAGAGCGAGGGGTTTTGAGAAGAGAAGGGGTTCAAGAGAGAAGGCCACCCTGAAATAGGGCTTTCATATGGTGTCCCGATATCTGATTCGAAATTAAAGTCATGTCTCGATCACAGAAAGTTGAATCATTTCAGGTTAAAGTCCAATCCGAATCTAAAATAATTCGGATCTGAATCAGGGTTGTCGGATCCCAATGATCCTATGTACATGCAACTTTTCATAATATGTAAAAGTATTAAAAATTGCAGACTGATTTAGAATAGGGATGCAAATAGGATACATTATTAATTGTGGCATATTTGCAAAGACTTTAAAATTTGAAGAGTATAATTATGATTTCCTCATTACTAATAGGTAAATTCATGGGATGCATAGTAGCCTAAATAGTAAAACCATCCTTACGTGTTGACCGATAGTTAAACTCTAGGATGGTTAATCACACGGACGACCATGCCTCAGGAAAGTTCACTTATATGTTCATGATATGATTAAGTGTTGTATTATTTGCATGGTTTCTGAGAGTAGAAATCCATAAACACATAGTATATCCCAATCCAAAATGAAACATTTTATTATATGAACGAAATATTTTATTATATGAACGAAATATTTTGTTTGACTACAGAAATAAACGAATGAAATATTTTGTAGAAATGAAACATTTGTTACTGGAACAAAATATTTGTTATAAAGATAAAACACTGTATAAAAGAAATATTTTATTATAAATATAAAATTTAACAAAATGTTTCAATTCTATACTAAATATTTTACTCTTGTGTTTTTTCGCTGAGCGAAAAAGTAGGCCGGACCGATCTGACACGGGGCCATACGTGTCTGACGTGGGATGTCCTTTTTGCAGCGAAAATTACTATTTCAACTTTTCTTGGACCAATGAGAGGGAATGTTACGATTTGAGTTGACTTTGTGCACCAGATTCGGTGCTAATCCGGTGGACAAAGCATTACTCATTATGATTTCCTCATTACTAATAGGTAAATTCATGGGATGCATAGTAGCCCAAATAGTAAAACCATCCTTACGTTTTGACCAATAGTTAACTCAAGGATGGTTAATCACACTGGCTGTTATGATAGATGGAGGAACTCTATTACCACGGAGAGTGGATCTAGAGGGAGGTGAATAGATCGATTGCCTAAATTAAGAACACAGTTATACTCTAATGCGGAATTAAAACGAGCAGTTGTTGAACAAACGAAGGAGCACAATGAAATCACAAGATCCACAAGCAATCGCACAGTAGACATCAATTTTAAGGTGGTTCGATCTCAATCCAGAGATCTACGTCCACCCCACACTCCAACTAGAGTGTGGATTCCGCTGACTCACAGCTTGAACAGCTGGGCTTCACAGCTTGCCTACAGACCGCTGAGCTTCACAGCTTGTTGTCCGAGACCTAGTCTCGCCTGTTGAGGAATTACAGCTTCACCTGTCCAGTGGAATCCTCCACTGCAACCGCTGGGGTTTACTGCTTGACCCGTCCAGTGGGATCCTCCACTGCAAGCACTGGCACACAGCTTGAACACAAGAGTTTCAAAAACAGGAAAAATAGAATCAAACGAAAATAGAAAACTCAAAAGAAATGTAGCTCAGAATGAGCAGTATCAGCTCTGGTATCTGAACCAAGAGACTGATTCACACGCTCTTGAACAAACTCTTCTCAACTGATCTCTCTCAATCTTCTCTTCTCTCTTTTTCTTCTTCTCTCTGGATCGTGAATTTTCTTCTCTGCTCTCAGTGGCTCTCTGCTGCTTCAAGCTTCTCTGCTCTCTAGCCTTTTCTTCTTGATCCCGCTTCTTCTGATGGAAGAAGATTCATATATATACCAGCAGCAATTTGGAGAGCGTGTGGCTTTCAAATTCCCGCCCAATGACTTGGACCACGTGGCAGCATGTTGCTTTACACGTGTCACATTCTGGACACCTCGTCCATCCTTGGATCACGAGCCATGTCATCAATCTCTGCAAAGAGTCCCTGTCAGACAATCGAACAGAGTTATCAGTTTAAGGTTGAAACCTTGTACAGACTATATGAAGACAGCGCTGAAGCATGTATAGACTTTGTGAATGCGAAACTATGCCATGTACAGACTTTATATATGCAACGCTAGAGCATGTATAGACTTCATATATGCAGTGCTATGGCATGTGCAGACTTCATATATGCAAGGCTGAGGTGTGTACTGGCTTAGTGAATGCAACACTGAAGCATGTACAGACTTCACGTATACAAGACTATGAACATTACAAATGGATGTACTGACATGCCAAATGAATATGCAGACTCAACGTTCATCATTGTGTAGACTTACTAAAATGATGTATGAGCACAGCAATACACAATGTGCAGACACTACCAGAAAAAGCGGGATTTCAGACGGAATTTTCAGACTGAAATTTCAGACGGAAATTTCCGTCTGAAATTTGTGACGGATTTTTTTCCGTCACAAATTCCATCTAAAATATGCAATTACACACCGAATTTCAGACGGAATTTGTGACGGAAAATATTCCGTCACAAATTTCAGACGGAATTTGGGACGAAAAATTTAATCTGTCAGAAATTTATGACCAAGAATTTGTGACGGCCACATTTGTGACGGATCCGTCTGAAAATCCGTCACAAATGTGTCTTCTCACGGATTTTCAGACGGAAATTAATCCGTCACAAAAATTTTCCGCCCCCAATCCGTCGCAAAGGCACATTTGCGACGGATTGGGGGCGCAAAAATTTTGTGACGGATTAATTTCCGTCTGAAAATCCGTGAGAAGTCACATTTGTGACGGATTTTCAGACGGATCCATCACAAATGTGGCCGTCACAAATTCTTGGTCATAAATTTCTGACATATTAAATTTTCCGTCCCAAATTCCGTCTGAAATTTGTGACGGAATATTTTCCGTCACAAATTCCGTCTGAAATTCGGTGTGTAATTGCATATTTCAGACGGAATTTGTGACGGAAAAAAATCCGTCACAAATTTCAGACGGAAATTTCCGTCTGAAATTTCCGTCTGAAAATTCCGTCTGAAATCCCGCTTTTTCTGGTAGTGAGACTTCGTGCAATGCATGAAGCAGTGTATAGACAAGGAGTGCAATGTGCAACCAATGTACATACTTTACAATGCCTAGTGTTAAAGCATGAGAGCACAATGCATCATGTACAGACTATACGTTATGCAACCAGACGATGTCTAGACTTTGATAAATTGATGCACAACAAAAAAACGCCTCCTTCCTGGGCGTCAGTTTCAGAAGTGACTCCCCTTTTGATGGGCGTCAAATTTCAAGCATAATAGAATGTATAGACTTTCTACGGCATCAAGGCAACCATGATGATGTGCAGACTCACTGTTTGTGCAGCAAGCCAATGTATAGACATTGCGATGTGAAGCACACAGGCTGTACAAACTTGTGCTAATGCTGCAAGTGGACAATGTACAGACTTTGGACATGCGTGCATGCTATGCGATATACAGACTTGAATGCGTGCATACAACATGATGTATAGACTTGCTCATGACTGTCTAGACTCTGCATACGTGCTATAGCAATGTGCAGACTTGCTGACAAAGCGTTGTGCAGACTTGCGAGTGTGTGACATGCACAAAGACGCTAAGTAAGACGGTCCAATGTATAGACTTCAAGTCCACGTGAGACGCTGAGTGAGACGGACCTCACAGGCTGTACAGACTTGCTGAACTATCAACAGATGAATGTATAGACTTTGCATATGCATGATGGCGAGTGTATAGACTTCATCTATTAAGGTTCAGATATGCTGTCAAGGAATGTATAGACTTGATGCATAAACACATCTCTGCGATGTATAGACTTAATGGAGTGAACGATGCACAAATGCATGAGACACAGACTGTACAGACTTAGTGTTATGCAGCTAGACAAATGAGTGCACAGACAATGTATAGACTTGGGTGTGTGTGTGTGTGCATGCTAGACTTGCTCATGGACTATGCACAGCGAATGTATAGACTTGCTATAAGGAATGTGCAGACTTGGTGCATGAAGCAAAGCAATGAGGAATGTATAGACTTTCTATGCCTGCGTCAAATGCGATGTACAGACTTGCTATATCTGCTACACATGCAATGTACAGACTTTGAGTGTGTAGACTTGTGTATGTGTGCAATGTGTAGACCTGTGTTTGTGTGCATGACGATGAATAGACTCTGACTGCATGGAACACATCGACAATCTGATAAAGACCGTTTCATCAAAACATAAACAGTTGCCAATCAATCAAAATAAGCTGTTGCCAATGAAGTAAAGCTTATTGTCAACATCATCAACACAGAGGAGTCACAACAATCTCCCCCTTTTTGATGATGGCAACATCCTATCATATAGAATAGCAACATCCTGTCATACAGATGTATTTTTGATGAAAGACATGATTTGTTAGTCAGATTTGTCATGCAGATGCTATGAATGCATACTGAGAAATGAAACTAACTCCCTCCTAACAAGATCTCCCCCTTTGCCATAACATGATGCATACACTCCCCCTGGAATTCACCAAACAGACAATATATTCTCCCCCTTTGCCATCAACAAAGAGGAGGGATAGAAAGTGTAAGGGAAGAAAGATATCTGACTGGCATTCTGAGCAAGTAGTCCAGGAATTAAGCATTCTAAAGCACAGAGTCTTCAGTCATATGAATTCAGAAACTGCTTAGAGGTTGAGTTCTGGTTTGAAGGTTATAAAAAATAGAGTTCATGCACTACAATCATTGAATGAGTTTGCTATGCATGATAATAGCAATAAACCAGAATCACATTTGAGCATGAGAGATTCAGTTTCAAAGTATCTTACATTCTTAGACTCAGTAAAATTTGTTAAGAGATACCAGGTCATGTATTGAATTAAACAATTTGGCATACCTGAATTTTCTTTTGAAGGAACAACATTTTCAATTTTATTTTATTAAGGGCATTCAGGTACCATTTATCTTTTTACGTAAGGGTACACGTTTATCAGACGCCAGTACCCCTAGATACTCAACATGATGGACCATTCTGCCTATGATCAAATTCAACAGGACTGATTTGCACCTTTTTGTGTGAAGGTACACGTTTATGAGACGTAGGTACCCCCAGGTACTCAGTGAAACCACCCTACTGTTTTGATCATTTTTTACAGAGATAACTGATACACATCATGACATAAGTGTTATCCATTTCTTTGATGGATCACTCAGTTTCTCAATGCTTTACCAGTCATTGCTCTGCCAACACTATTTTACAATTATTTTTCAAGATTTTCAACATTTTCTTAGCTATCCTTTATTTGTTTCAGAATAACTTGTTTAAGGACAATACACATACTTAGTCTTCTCTAACAGGATTTCAGGTGAGTTTTCAGATTTCAGATACAGTTAACTTTGTCTGACATGTAATGAAATAAGGGTTGAGAGCTTTATCAATTATCAGCACTTTTATTTACTGATTGTAATCTTTAAACTCTAAAGTTTATAAAATTTAAACCATTAAGTCAGTCCTTAAGCAATTAAGATTCTTATAAAGGAAGAAGTCTATTTTCTATTGCTTAAAAATTAGAACTGACTAACAAATTGTCATATTGTCAGACTCAACTCATTCAAGGTCAAGGGGTTTAATGAAATCAAGAGAGAAACGAGTTTGAGTATCAATGAAGTTGATGACCTCTCTGAATTACATACAACACTCCCCCTGTCTATATGCATGTGGTTTTGCAAATGAATGGGAAGAATTAGAGGAAAGAGAGCTTAGACATAGTCATGGCTGAATGATATGCAATGAGGATCATGAGTGTGATGCCAATTGATATGTCATGAAAGATATGAATGTTATGCATGTATGGTCTGGTGCAACACTCAACAACCACTGAGTTTATTCAAACCACCTGAGAGTTTATTTATCATGCTGAAATTTACACAAGCCAAGTTCTCTTCTAAGATATTTGAACCCTTCATTCCCTAGTGGCTTAGTAAAGATATCAGCAATTTATTTTTCTGTTTCAATAAAGTTCAATTCAATTTCCTTTTTATTGACAGCATCTCTAAGAAAATGGTGTTTGATCTCAATATGCTTAGTCATGGAATGATGAACAGGATTTTTAGCTAAACATATAGCACTAGTATTATCACACAAAATTGGAATACATTCCAGTTTTATTTGATAATCAGCCAGTTGGTGCTTGATCCAGAGTACTTGGGCTGCACAGTTACCAGCTGCGACATATTCAGCCTCAGCTGTGGACAAAGCTACAGTGTGTTGCTTCTTAGATGCCTAAGATACTAGACAGCCACCAAGGAATTGACAGTAGCCACTAGTGCTATTTCTCTCTACTCGACACCCAGCATAGTCTGCATCAATGTAGGCTAGAAGTTCTAACTCACACTTGGCAGGATACCAAAGACCAAGCTCTTGGGTGCCTAGTAGATACCTAAAAATCTTTTTCACAGATTTAAGATGTGACTCTTTAAGACTAGCATGAAATCTAGAGCATAAATACACTGCAAACTGAATATTAGGCCTAGATGCTGTAAGATATAAAAGGGATCCGATCATACCTCTATATAGCTTTTGGTCCACTGGTTTACCTTGAGGATCTTCATCTAGCTGATCGAGGTACCCATTGGAGCAGCAATTTCTTTGAGGTTGTCCATCTTGTATTTCTTCAGTAAATCCCTTATGTACTTGGACTGAGAGATGAAGGTTCCATCTTTTGACTGTGTCACCTGCAGTCCAAAAAAAAATTTTTGCTCGCCCATTGAGCTCATTTCAAACTCATTAGTCATAATCTGAGAAAACTCCTCACACAGTTTGGGGTTAGTTGACCCAAAAATAATGTCATCCACATAAATTTGAATAATAAGAATATTTGAATGACTTACCTTAGTGAACAAGGTTTGATCAACTACACATCTTGTGAAGTTCTTATCTGTGAGGAATTTGCTCAACCTGTCATACCAAGCTCTAGGAGCTTGCTTAATACCATAGAGAGCTTTACTAAGTTTAAACACATGATTGGGGAAGTCTAAACATTCAAAGCCAGGAGGCTGCCTCACATAGACATCCTCACTGATTTCCCCATTTAGAAAAGTAGATTTTGCATCCATCTGCTGGAGATTTATTCCTAGGGAACATGCATAAGCCAATAGAATTCTGATTGCTTCTAACCTGGCTACAGGGATAAAAGACTCTTCAAAGTCTATTCCAAATTCCTGATTATACCCCTGAGCTACAAGTCTGGCCTTATTCTTAATCACATTCCCTGATTCATCAGTTTTATTCCTGAAGACCCATTTAGTCCCTATGACTGTCTCATGATCAGGAGGTGGGACCAAGTGCCACACCTTATTCCTGTCAAATTGATTGAGCTCCTCATGCATGGCATTAATCCAATGCATATCCTTGAGAGCACAGTCAATGGACTTGGGTTCTACATGTGAAACAAAATCATATGCATTCAGTTCATTTTGAATTCTTAAATGGCCTCTAGTCCTAGGAGGGTCATGCAAATTGCCAATCACATTATCTACAGGATGATCTTTTAGATATCTAATGTTGACAATTGCATCATCATGATTTTCATTTATCTCCCCCTGAACTGTAGGCTCTTCTCCAATAAGCTCTTCATTTTCTTCCTCATCTTCGGATTTGTCTGCAGGATTCCCTTCTTTCAGAATATCACCATTGTCTTCATTCCTGCATTGACCAATATTAGTATTTACCAAAGATTCATCAAAAATAATATGTGGAGATTCTTCAACAGATTTGGAATTCAGATTATACACTCTATATGCCCGGGTGTTTTCAGAATAACCAAGAAAAATTTCTGGTTCACCTTTAGGTTCAAATTTATCAAGGTCTCTTTTATCATTTATGTGAATAAAGCATTTGCAACCAAAGACCTTGAAATGAGCAATTGAAGGTTTCTTACCCTTTATGATTTCATAGGGTGTTTTCTGGGTAGAAGGTCTTACCATAGCTCTATTAATTACATAATAGGCAGTATTTACTGCTTCAGCCCATAACTTCCTTGGCAGACCACATTCAACTAAGAGTGTATGATCCATCTCCACCAAGGTTCTGTTTCTCCTCTCCACAACTCCATTCTGCTCGGGTGTTCTTAGTGAGGAGAACTTGTGATGAATTCCATTTGTCCTGCAGAAATCATCAAACTGTGAGTTTTCAAACTCACCTCCATGATCAGTTAAAATATTTTCAATTTTCTGGTTTATTTTAAGACAGAACTCCTGAAATTCTGTGAATGCATCACTTTTATGTGATAAGAAATATACCCAAGTGTATCTAGAGAAGTCATCTACCATGACAAACCCATACTTCCTCCCTGATAAGCTGACAGACCTGGTTGGTCCAAAGAGGTCCATGTGTATCAGCTCATAGGGTTTAGAAGACATATTTTCTGTTCTAGATTTGAATGACTTTCTAATTAACTTTGAGTGAGTACATGCATCACATAGTTTATTTTCATTCTTAAAAGAAACTTCAGGTAGTCCTCTAACCATGCTATGCTTATTCAGTTTATGCAATACTGTGTAACTAGCATGGCCTAACCTACGATGCCATAAGAATGCTAAGTCCTCTCTGCTGGCAGTAAGGCATAGGTTAGAATGTTGTATATCATCTAAGTCTATCATGTAAGTATTATTTATTCTTTTACCAGAAAATTTAACAATTTCGAAATCAGGTTCAAAAACTTTACAGCATTGAGAGTCAAAAAGAACTTTATATCCTTTATCACATAGCTGGCTGATACTAAGTAAATTATATGCTAAACCTTCAACCAGCATGACATCTTCGATGCAACAGGTAGTACACTTACCTACCTTACCTGTCTCGACAATCTTACCCTTTGTGTTGCTACCAAAGGTGACAAGGCCTCCATGTTTCTCTGTCAGCATGCAGAACTTGACCTTATCTCCTGTCATATGCCTGGAGCAGCCACTATCCAAGTACCACAGATTGTTCTTGGCTGTCAGGCATATCTGCACACACAATCAGGTAGAGAATTTTGGAACCCAAGTCTGATTGGGTTCCAGAGAAAATGAAATGCAATTAAAACATGAAAGCAAGCTTTTAGGAATCCACATTTGTTTGAAAGAGTTCTGTTCAGTGGATTTTTCGGATTTCTTTTTGTTGTGTTTCTTCTTATTTGCACTAGCGGGATTATTTACAGATTTGTTGCTTCTGTGTCAGTGCCTTGGCCAGGGTGTATTCACGAAACTTTAGCCATAGTAATTTTTGGGCTGGCTGAAGAAATGTTGGTTCCTAGGTGTCCAATTGCCATACCCACCAACCCAATTTCTGGTGTAAGGTCTATAAGACTGTGTAGCCTGATGTCCATGACCTGTAAACCTTCCCTGAGTCCTAGTCCACCCTGACCTATTTGGATAGGTTGACTGTGCAGTGTAGTAGGATTGGGCTCTAGATTGGTAGAAATGGTTGGGTTGTGCTCTAAATGCATTATGTCTCCCCTGCACCTTGGACCCTGCTGACCTATTCACAGGTGTGTATTGAGTCTTCTTCTGAGATGGTGGTGGTGGTGGAGACTTGGTGACCTTAACATGGGGTTTATGTGCATGTATAGGCTGACCCCTAACCTGAGACTGAGCCTTAGAATTTGGCTTGGATGTACCAGCTCTACTAGGCTCACTAATCTTTTGTTTGCCCTTCTCCTCAGCACTGGGCTTCTTCAGATTTCCAGTTTTGTTCACAAAAATTTTTGAATTCATGTTAATCAGAGGTCCTTTCTCTTTTTGTGCTACAAATGAAATGATCTTCATTCCAAAAAATTTTGTTGCACTAGAATTAAATCCAAGGCCCTCTCTCCTGAAATTTACTTTTGACCCTAACAATGCATTTAGGTTCTCTGAACCTTGGGTCATTTTCTCAATAGTTTTCAGCTTGTCCTCATTATCTTTCTGAATATATTCAATGGATTTCTTCAGTTCGGTGTTCACACTTAGGACAACTTCATATTTTTCACTCACAATTTTCATCTCACTCTCATATTTCTGAATTTTCAATTTCCATTCATCAGTTTCTTTTTCTAACCTCTCATTATCTTCTTTAGAGGCTCTTAACTCATGCTTGATTTCTTCTATTTCAGAGCATGTGAGTTTCAGTTTATTTTTCTCTGATTCAAGGCATGCAATTTTATCAGTTAGAGTTGTGTCATTTTGCATGGAATTTATCTTTCTTCTTAGATACCTATTTTCTTTTCTGATATCATCTGCTTTATCAGCTATGTCATGATAGGCATCTACCCAATCAACAATAGTGAAATTATCGAATCGAGAGGATACCTCATCTGAGTCTTCCTCTCTGTCTTCAGAGCTTGTTTCCATAAGGCAAATGGGCTTTTCAGCTTCTCCCTCACTGTCTGAGCTGCTGCTGAAGGAGCCTTCGTCCTCATCACTCCAGGTACTCACCATGGCTTTCCCTTTAGTGTTCTTTCTCTTGGACTTGTCCTTGTGCTTCTGGTTCTCTGGACAATCAGCTTTCAGATGGCCGGTCTTCCTGCATTGGTAACATGTATTAGTTTCACTTTTCTTTGCAGGATTATATTTATACCTTGTATCCCGTCGGCCGCCACCATGGTTCCTTCGGTTGAATCGCCTTCCTTCTTTCCTGAGGAACCGCCTGAATTCCCTGGTGATCATTGCCATCTCATTACGTTCTATATCTTCTCCAGTCAGGCTCTCCTCGGATGATGATCCACTAGAGCTGGATCAACTGGATTTGCTGGCACCAGCTTTCAGAGCAATTGGTTTCCTCTTCTTCTCAGCTTCCTCTATCTTTGGCAGATTTATTTCATACGCCATCAGCGAACCAATTAACTCATCTGCCCTGGTGTTACGCAGATCCCTTGACTCTTCCATCACAGTAGCTTTGGTGTGCCAAACATGAGTCAGGGAATGCAGAATCTTCCTTACTATATCATATTCTGTCTGTGTCTTCCCAAGACCTCTGAGACCGTTAGTAATGATTGTCAATCGAGCGTACATCTCCTTGATGGTCTCATTGGGCTTTATCTTGAAGGCTTCATACTCTGACACTAGGAATTTGCCTTCGTCTCCCTAACCTGAGAAGTCCCTTCATGGATAACTTCCAGTGCATCCCACATCTCCTTAGCTGAACTGCAAGCCGATACACGAGAAAATTCTATGGGGTGCAGAGAGCACTGGATAGCATTTATGGCGCTCCAGTTCAGAGTGGACCTTCTGATCTCTTCCTTGGTCCAGACATCCTAGTTAGGGGACAGCTCATAAGGTCCCTTACTGACTACCTTCCAAATCTCGTAGTCTTTCACCCTCAAGAAGACTTGCATACGGTTCTTCCAGTATGCATAATTCGATCCATCAAAGAAAGGGGGGCTTGGTGGTTGAGTGTCCTTCAGCGATCATTCCTCTAGCATCCATCTGTGCCTTTCCTCTTCGGGCGGTAAATCCCTGTAGAAGAGTTAGGCTCTAATACAAACTGTTATGATAGATGGAGGAACTCTATTACCACGGAGAGTGGATCTAGAGGGGGGTGAATAGATCGATTGCCTAAATTAAGAACATAGTTATACTCTAATGCGGAATTAAAACGAGCAGCTGTTGAACAAACGAATGAGCATAATGAAATCACAAGATCCACAAGCAATCGCATAGTAGACAGTAATTTTAAGGTGGTTCGATCTCAATCCAGAGATCTACGTCTACCCCACACTCCAACTAGAGTGTGGATTCCGCTGACTCACAGCTTGAACAGCTGGGCTTCACAGCTTGCCTATAGACCGCTGAGCTTCACAGCTTGCTGTCCGAGACCTAATCTCTCCTGCTGAGGAATTACAGCTTCACCTGTCCAGTGGAATCCTCCACTGCAACCGCTGGGGTTTACAGCTTGACCCGTCCAGTGGGATCCTCCACTGCAAGCGCTGGCACACAGCTTGAACACAAGAGTTTCGAAAACAGGAAAAATAGAATCAAACGAAAATGGAAAACTCAAAAGAAATGTAGCTCAGAATGAGCAGTATCAACTCTGGTATCGGAACCAAGAGACTGATTCACAAGCTCTCGAACAAACTCTTCTCAACTGATCTCTCTCAATCTTCTCTTCTCTCTTTTTCTTCTTCTCTCAGGATCGTGATTTTTCTTCTCTACTCTCAGTGGCTCTCTGCTGCTTCAAGCTTCTCTGCTCTCTAGCCTTTTCTTCTCGATCCCGCTTCTTCTGATGGAAGAAGATTCATATATATACCAGCAGCAATTTGGAGAGCGTGTGGCTTTCAAATTCCTGCCCAATGACTTGGACCATGTGGCAGCATATTACTTTACACGTGTCACGTTCTGGACACCTCGTCCATCCTTGGATCACTAGCCATGTCATCAATCTCTGCAAAGAGTCCCTGTCAGACAATCGAACAGAGTTATCAGTTTAAGGTTGAAACCTTGTACAGACTATATGAAGACAACGCTGAAGCATGTATAGACTTTGTGAATGCGAAACTATGCCATGTACAGACTTTATATATGCAACGCTAGAGCATGTATAGACTTCATATATGCAGTGCTATGGCATGTGCAGACTTCATATATGCAAGGCTGAGGTGTGTACAGGCTTAGTGAATGCAACACTGAAGCATGTACAGACTTCACGTATACAAGACTATGAACATTACAAATGGATGTACTGACATGCCAAATGAATATGCAGACTTAACGTGCATCATTGTGCAGACTTACTAAAATTAGTATGAGCACAGCAATACATAATGTGCAGACTTCGTGCAATGCATGAAGCAGTGTATAGACATGGAGTGCAATGTGCAACCAATGTACATACTTTGCAATGTCTAGTGTTAAAGCATGAGAGCACAATGCATCATGTACAGACTATGCGTTATGCAACTAGACGATGTCTAAACTTTGATAAATTGATGCACAACAAAAAAAACGCCTCCTTCCTGGGCGTCAGTTTCAGAAGTGACGCCCCTTTTGATGGGCATCAAATTTCAAGCATAATAGAATGTATAGACTTTCTACGGCATCAAGGCAACCATGATGATGTGCAGACTCAGTGTTTGTCCAGCTAGCCAATGTATAGACATTGCGATGTGAAGCACACAGGCTGTACAGACTTGTGCTAATGCTGCAAGTGGACAATGTACAGACTTTGGACATGCGTGCATGCTATGCGATGTACAGACTTGAATGCGTGCATGCAACACGATGTATAGACTTGCTCATGACTGTCTAGACTCTGCATGCGTGCTATAGCAATGTGCAGACTTGCTGACAAAGCGTTGTGCAGACTCTGCGTGTCACAATGTGCAGACTTGCGAGTGTGTGACATGCACAAAGACGCTAAGTAAGACGGTCCAATGTATAGACTTCAAGTCCACTTGATACGCTGAGTGAGACGAACCTCACAGGCTGTACAGACTTGCTGAACTATCAACAGATGAATGTATAGACTTTGCATATGCATGATGGCGAGTGTATAGACTTCATCTATTAAGATTCAGACATGCTGTCAAGGAATGTATAGACTTGATGCATAAACACATCTCTGCGATGTATAGACTTAATGGAGTGAATGATGCACAAATACATGAGACACAGACTGTACAGACTTAGTGTTATGCAGCCAGACAAATGAGTGCACAGACAATGTATAGACTTGGGTGTGTGTGTGTGCATGCTAGACTTGCTCATGGACTATGCACAGCGAATGTATAGACTTGCTGTAAGGAATGTGCAGACTTGGTGCATGAAGCAAGGCAATGAGGAATGTATAGACTTTCTATGCCTGCGTCAAATGCGATGTACAGACTTGCTATATCTGCTACACATGTAATGTACAGACTTTGAGTGTGTAGACTTGTGTGTGTGTGTAATGTGTAGACCTGTGTGTGTGTGCATGACGATGAATAGACTCTGACTGCATGGAACACATAGACAATCTGATAAAGACAGTTTCATCAAAACATAAACAGTTGCCAATCAATCAAAACAAGCTGTTGCTAATGAAGTAAAATTTATTGTCAACATCATCAACACAGAGGAGTCACAACACAGACGACCATGCCTCAGGAAAGTTCACTTATTTGTTCATGATATGATTAAGTGTTGTATTATTTGCATGGTTTCTGAGAGTAGAAATCCCTAAACACATGTAGTATATCCAAATCCCAAAACCTCGAGGGAGGCTTTGAAAACGGGGTGAGGTGACTTACTCGCGCCCCATTACCCGAGTAAGTCACCCGACCCCAGTTAGAGGGGGTTGGGTGTGAGGAAAGCGGGTGAGACCCGTCGCTCTCTCTCATCGGATGAGACAACCCAAACGATTATCAAACCGCCCTGAGTATGTGATTTGGAAACAATAACAATTAGACGACCAAATTATTGTGACAACACTTTGACAGATTCCATGAAATGGTAAATAAAGTTAAAATGCAAGACAAAAAGAAGATTGCTTGAGGGACGTTTTCCTTGAATCATTTCATTTTAAAGTTGTATAATTTGCACCACCCGGAACTCCAGACGTTTAGATTAGATCTGAGAATGGGTGAAGACACAAATGCTTAACACGTGAGTATCACCATCACTGTCTGTTTTCCGGTACATCTTTGTCTGGTTGCCCCCATCAAAACGAGGACGGATTCTGTGCTCTTCAGAGCCTTCTTTGTACTGATATTAATTTCAAAGAATGCGTGGTCCTCAATGGCCACCATTCATCGGGGCGGGGCGGCGGGAGGATGGGTTTTGAACGTGACATCCTCCCTGCCCTCCAATCAACACTCGTTTGGATTGGGGGGGGGGGGACCAAAAGGGTGTAATGGTTGATGGGACAACTAGTCCCCACACGCACATGAGATAAGATTCTCTGCTTCATGTTTTATTAGCGTCCTTCCATGAGTCAGATTAAGTAGACAACGACTGGTTCGTACGCCGTGGCATGGTGGCATGCAACTGCTCGGACACCCCTGCCTCTGGTGGGGGAGGGTGTGGGTTCGTGCACCCACCTCCCCATGCGGCACGAGTTGTCCATTGGGATGCCCCCCTCTCCTTGACGGTGTGGCATGGCGTGTGTAGGTGGCAGCGCCTCCCAGAGGCACTCGGGGATGACGTTCGGATGCCCCTTAGATAGGCTCTCCCCTAACCCCCCCTTCCTAGTCTCCCCTCCCGACTCCCCTACCCTAATTCCATTTCCCCGACCAAATAGACTATAACTCAATATTGAAAATTTGTTTACACAGCTTAAAAGGTGCCCATATTAATATTATGATTTTTTATTTGGAAAATATTGTTAAAATGATATTTGTAAAAAAAATCATTCTTAAAAATATATTTACATACGTATCACTGTACAAATCTATATTGTGCAAAAAATGTCATTGTTATAACCTCTTGTTACCGGGCGTGAAATTAACCATAGTTAAATTTAACTAGACTTTTGAAATGTCAATAATATCCGTGGTTAAGCAAAAAAAGACTTGTCTCCCTCCCAATTTTATTCTCCTCCAAACCCTAATCAACTAGGGAAGAGAGGGGCGTTCTGGAGGGGAGGTTGTAGGGAGGGGGGTGTATTGGAGGGGCCTCTGTAACATCATTGTCAAGAGTAAGGGGGCATATCGGTGTAGCTTTCTCCTATCCACCATGGTCGGGTTTGTTTGGAGGGGGGTTGCTGCGAGAGGAAGGGGGCATTCGGGGACAAGGAGGGGTGTATACGATGGGGATCAAGGGGGATTTGGGGGAGGGAGGTCAAAGGGACAGGGTCCCCGGGGAGGGAGAGGCGGGGGGGGGGGGGGGGTCGTGGTCAGGGGGTGATCCGCCAAGGGAAGAGAGAGGGGGCTCGGGGCACTAGGATCACAGGAGGTTGCTCCCCTCGCTCAAATCCCTCATGCTTCCCCGTTCTCATCCCCACCCCCTCCACCACTGCCGTCCTTCGCACCTGAGAATTCCCTCTCTTGCCTCCACAAGATGATTGCCACCTAGCCCGACCCCCTCCTCACCAATGACATATTCGACCTCGTCGCCTCCCTCCTCTTGTAGGACCACCTCTGTGCCACCCTCGAGTTGCTCAGGTCATCCCTCCCCAATATGTGCCCTCCCTTTCTCTCTTGATCCCCTCTCTCTCTCTCTCTTTACTTTCTCTCTCTAACCCTCCTCCCAATAGGGTGGTTGTCAGCACCGGAGGGAAGCGCGTCCTGCAACCCCTCTCTTTGCTCTATCTCTTTCTCATCTACTCAGGTCCTCCACCTCTCTTTCTCTCTCTCCTCTCTCTCTATCCCTCTATCTCTCTTTGCTCTCTCTCTAACCCTCCCAAGAGAGGGTTGTCAGTGCTAAAGGAGAGCGCCTCATGCAACCTCTCTCTCTCTTAACCTCCCACGCAGTTGCAAGAGTCTGATCGTTGTCCTGGTGGTCTCTCTCTCTATTAACCTACCACTCAATGGCTAGAGATCATTTGTGTCGATGCCATTGGTGAGGGACTCTCTCTCTCTCACATCTCTCTATTGTAAGTGGGGGGAAGTTAGAATTGTGAGAAAATTATTTAGGTCATTTTTCATCACCGTAATGGGAATATTATAATCTTTTTAGAATATTCACCTTCTCATGGACATAAGTTAACCATGATAATATTTTTGCACTGCACAATATAGATTTACACAGTGATATGTCAGTTAATGCGCGTATTTTTAGAAATAATTTTTTACAAATTCTATTTTAACAATATTTTTCATACATTTTTTTAATATTATAAATATTTTTTTACAAAATAAATTATTATAAAATGAATTTGTAATAAAATTAATCCTTAAAATATATTAGTAGACATATTACTACTTAAAATCATATTGTGTAAATATGTCATTTTTATTTATAGACGTACCATATTTTTTATTAAAAAATTACAAAAAAATCACATTTAGACGGTATTACATGGTATTTATGTATTATTTGATGTAACATAATATTATATTTGTTAATATATTTTGAGGAATGATTTTTTTATAAATTCATTTATAACTGAAGAGGCAAGATCTCGTGCCAAGTCTTGAGCCGTCTGATTCACGGTGTTCGTAAGGTGTAGCCACTCCTGTACTGGATTATGCAAAGAGGGAAGAGAATGATCAGGGGGCCCAGGGTTGTAACCCCGGGAAAAATCCTCTGATGCCTAAGTCAGCGAGAGGGTAAGAGCAAGATGCGAGCGGGGGCAAGAGAGGAGAGAGGTACGAGATAGCTTTCCACCAGTTGAAGTGGCTGAGAGTAGGCTTACCTTTTCGGAGAGATTTTTTGAGTTTATATAGTAGCGGGCTCTCTCCCCAGGGTAGAGGAGAAACGAGGCCTGGGGGAGACTACGTCCATCAGCGGAACTCTTCCTGGTCAAGGACTCTCACCTCCTCCTTATCCCCTTGGGGTTTCTTCTTCCATATAACAACGTAACCTCCACTTGGATAGGCACTAGCATCCAGGACTTCGCCTTAGCCCGCCAAGGAGTGTTGATACCGAGTTAATCCACAAAGGATAAAAGGGGGGGCACCCTTCTCCTAGGTTGGGGGCCGAAGAGCATCCGCCGGGGGCATTCCCCCGACCTTGGGATGGCTCGGTAAAACTGTCTGTAGGTATTTCACGGAAACGGGGAGGCCAATCGGTCGGGCGATCGAGCTAAGGCTCGATGGGTTACGTAAGCCCTGGGCGAGTGGGGCCTTATGGTAAGTGAGCCCTGCAGGGGCTGTCACTTGTTGGGCCTGGCAGGCCTCGTTGGGTTACTTGGGCCGAATACATAGTGGGCTGCATGCGAATCTTTCCCTCTCCAATAATAATAATTTATTTGTAAAAAATATATTATAAAAGTTGGATAAAGGTGGGTCCCACGTTGCTCGTCTTAATATCAGTCCTGAGACTTGTCGATCAAACTCATCGTCCAATTAAATCATGTAATCTAATTTCTGTTATATCCAAGATGTGACACACGTGAGGCACCCATTTCTTCTCTTGACGTGTCTTTTCTGGACGGCGGTTTGATCGTATGCCATGCCATGGGCGCTGTGGGTGGAGAAGGACCGCTGGAGGAGGTGAGAGCCGTTGGGAAGGTTTGCAACTCAGACCTTTCAGGTTATCTCTTATCACACGTTTGCATCAAACCCTATCAAACCATTGCCAAATCCGCGCTCCTTAATCTCATTAAGGAGCTTCATGTTTGAGTGGTGATATTTTGCCTGATGACCTAATTTAGAAAAAAATAATAGCACCCAAATACAATAAAATTATATTTAAGTTAAGAAAAATATACTTTGTACTTTCTTAGTTAAAACACTCGGATGAATATAAACTTAGTTGAAATACTCCAGCGTAATGTCCAGTAGAATACTCAATTAAATCACTCAACCAAGGTCTTTTAAGTCAATGCAAATCTGATTGATAAGCACAGTCGAAAAGCAACTTTAGTCGAAGAATTTCAACAATTTTTTTTCAACTGATATATACTCTGACAGAGTCTTAAGTCTCTTAGTCAAAATGCAGTCGATATCATTCTAAAGTAGAAATGCAGTCGATATATTTTGAGAGTCACTAGTCTTTTAGTCAAACAATTTCCATCCTGCGCCCGTTCTAAATTAGTGACGGAAATAATCTGGTCTCAAATCTGTCTAAAAAGTTAATAAGTTATTTTTTAAAAAAACAAGATAGAATTAAAAATTTGTCTCGAAAATTTTAGATGAAATTAAAAATCATCGCAGATTTCATCCAAACTAGCCAAATTATTATTTAAAAAATAATAATCTAATATTTAGTGACAGAATTTAAAATCTGTCCCTAAAATCTGGCATGGAATTCAAATCCGTCACAGATTCTGTCTCAAACTGAGTAAATTATTATATTAAAAATTAAGACAGAATTTAAAAAGCAATCCCTAAATCCGTCTCTAAAATTCGGGACAGAATTTTGAATCCATTCCTAAATTTTTAATACTTTTTATAATAAATTTAAGGTTTTTTTGCATGAAAACTAGTGTTAGATGTTAATTTACAAAAAAATTATTCCTAGAAATGCATTAACAGATATATCACTATGTAAATCTGAATTGTGTAAAAATGACATATTTATTTGCATGCATATCACTTCTTTTTATCAACAACTTACAAAAAAATCACGTTTAAATGGTATTTATGCACTATTTGAATTAACCCAGTGATATGTCTGCTAATGCATTTGTAAGAATGATTTTTTTACAAATTCACCTTTAACAATGATTTTCATGCAAAAATTCTTAAATTTAAAAAAGTTAAAAAATATTTATTTAAATATAAAACAATACACAAAGTATACACATCACAATATATAACTAATAAAATAGCAATCACATTCCACTTAAAATTATTTAAATATAATATTTTAAAATGATCAATTATTATAATATGATAAAAAAATCAAGAAATGTCCTTAATGTTCTCATCATCTCCATCCTGCTCGTCTCCTCTGTCACCAATCGCTAGATGATCCTATATTAGAAAAAAACTAACATTATATATATATATATATATATATATATATATATGAATAAAAATTTATTTAAAATTTAATTAAATAAATTATTTTATTTTATAAATTCAAAACAAGATGATATATACGTGAATTCTTTAATTAACCTGATCAGCCTGGTATTTAAGATTTTGGACCCCCCAACCCGAGTTCTTTGATTTTAAATTAAGTTATAATGAAGAATGTTATTTTAAGCGCCGAGCCCAAACCGGATATCTGATTTAGATTATGTCAGCTCTCTCAGGTCACTCCCATCACCCAGGTCGTGCTGGAATAATCGGCACGCAATCAGGCGGTTATTTCTCATTTTGGACACCCCAACCCGATGTCTTTGATTTTAACATTGTTTAGAAAATGGCAATTTGAGCGCCGAACCCAACACGGGTATCTGATTTGGATTCTGTCAGTTCTCCCAAATAACTCTCACCACCCATGTCGTGTTAGAACAATGAACACATCGATGAGACGGGTATTTCAGATTTTGGACCTCCAACTAGAGCTCTTTGGTTTATTTTAAACTAAGTTACGAGGGAGAATGCTATTTTGAGTGACGAGCCCAAACCACGCATATGATTTTGATTTTGTCAGCTCTCCCAGGTCACTCTCATCAACTAGATCGTGTTGGAATAATCGACACACCGGTCAGATTGATATTTCAAATTGGATCCCCCAACCTGAGTTCTTTAATTTTAATCTAAGTTAGTTTGGAAAAAGATAATTTGAGTGCTGAGCCTAAATTGGATATCTAATTTGGATTTCGACAGCTCTTCCAAGTCACCCCTACCAGGCAGGTCATGTTAGAATAATCGGCACACCGATCAGACCGACATTTTAGATTTTGGCCCCCCTCAACCCGAGTATAATCTCATTACTAAATAGCAGTATTATAACTCTAAATAGTTGTATTATAACTCTAAATTCTGTGACATTAAAAACTAGAATAAACACTCATATGAGGGGGTTGTGCAAAGGTCGAGGGTGCTCTATGAGGCAAAGTACCCACCTGGGTCTGCGTAAAGCACGCCTAGACACTCGACATCTCTGCCTGGACGGTCAACATCTATGACTGGACACTCGATGTAATCCGTGACTCCAAATGTGGCATCTCCCTTTGGATGACGTCTCGGATGTCTCTCGAAGTGTTGGGGCCGGCAGGGGGCATAGTGAAGGCACTGGCACTGGTCGAGATATAGCCTGAACTCGCACAAGATGACATCACCCTGCTAGTGTCCAGGCTATACCCATGTCACACCCCGACGCAGAATATCGAGGCGCGACGAGTCGTAACACTCGTGTCAATCAGAGCATGTATATAAAGGGGAACCAATTACAAAGGAGATAACTGTAAATGCCTAATTTCGGACATCCCGTGGACCCTCGTCTAGCCATCATAGAAGTGACACTTCCTCTTGGTTGATTGGTAGTGTGGAGTCTCACCCTTCGTGGATCCAACTTTGCGGTAAGTTGGCGGGGGGTTGCAGGAGCTGCCCCCCTGCCCGTAAGGTAGGGAGTTCGGGGCGTGAGCCCCCGAGGCAATTTTTTGAGGTTTTATATGCTTCTTTCCCCTGATCCCTAGGCGGCCAAAGTGTTGGCCGCCCACAACTCAAGGCGGCCAGGCTCCTAGCATCCTAGCCCATTCTAGGGCGGCCAGAGAGCTGGCCGCCCACATCCCAATGCGGCCACACAGTTGGCCGCCCACCTCTTCTGGATGGCCATCGACCTGGCCGCCTAGACCCTCAAGAAGGCCACTGCCCTGGCTGCCTCCTGTCAACCACCCGTCAACTCCACGATCCGCCCACTCTGGGCACGTCCTTCGCAACTGCTCCCACTCCGGGGGGGTTCGAGACTCACGTAGCTTACACGTAATCTATTTTTGAATGGTTTTGATGGAGGGAGATCCCCCACATACAAAACCCCATTCCGAGCAATCTCATGGGAGGTTGGACATTTTTGGAGGAGGAGGTTCTGTCAGTTTGGTGAGCCCGAGAAAGAGCTGTGAGGACGAGAGTCTCCCTTCCCGACCTTCCCCTAGAAGCAGAACCTGAAGTTGAAGAGCTCCGTTGCGGAAGAGTCCTATTTCCAGAGGGCGACCATCGACATGGCCGCCCACCATCTCTAAGCGGCCACCTTCTTGGCCGCCCTCTATTGGTCTACGGGCAAACCCCATCGTTCTTCCTTGTTCCTATATCTTGCTATGTTTTAGTTCATTCTATTGCATTCATGCATGCATATTAGCCTTGCCTAGATCCCTTTCTTTAAAGAGGTTTTCTCAATCCAAAACATAGGGAAGGAAGATGGTTGAAAGTCTCGGCCATCCCCCTTTCTGCCCCCCTTCCCCGTACGATCACCTCCATTTGCATGTTTCTTTACTGCTCTGAGCATTTACTACACTTCTACAGTCTAATGGGTTTATTCTCTTTATTTGCTGGTTGATTTGCATGATCTTCATCACCGACTCGCAGAGCTCCGCGTTCTTGGCCGACCGAGAGAGAGGAAAGGAAGAATCCACATCTCCCACTTCAAGGGTATTAGCCTCTGGCGATCACTCTATTTCCATTTTTCTAACCTTTGCATTATAGGTAGTAGCATAGTTCGGAGGGAGGACATACACACGCCATCGCACGCGCACCTACCTACCTTTTCGGCGCCTACAAGGGGGAACATGGTCATTTCAACAAGTAGAAAATGGTATGCACCAATCAAATAAAAGTGGAGCGTATGAATCAAATGCAAACTTGCCAGGACCATTGGGGAAGGGACTTATGAGATTAGTATCGCCCATGAGGGCATGAACCAACAGTAAAGACTAGAATACTCCTTTGAGAGTGATCTAGCATGCCAAAGGATCAGAGTGAGGTACAGACAGAGGGCCTCATCTCAGGAGCAGAAGAGCAGATTCAAGAGAAACAACCCACTGTAACTGGGTAGCCTCTGAATCCCAATCATCCTACTGGCAGAGCATCGTTTCAGGGTTGGGAAGGGTAGATGAATAACATAGATGAAAGAATCATAATGTCATCATGGAGACTGGGATTAAAAGGATTTGGTGTGGATAAACACATGGCATTTAGAATGCAAAAAACATCTATTTTATTCATCTCAAAGCATAAAAATATACATCGTCCAAAGACCATTTCATCTGGGAAACCATTGAAACAGAAAACAAGGGGATGTATCATACATAGCAGAAAGAAAGGAAAAAAAAAGAAGGGGGAGGGTGGAGCATTGACTCCTCTCCCTCCCCATGGACAACACACCTTCTCCCTATCTCTCTTTCTCTCTTCTCTTCACGCACAAGAGCAGCAGCAGAAGACTTCTAGGATAGCCTTCAGGGGTCCTCGAATAGCACCAGCAGGGGAAAGCAGAGCCGCTGGAGAGAGGAAGGTCGGAGAGAGCTTCAGCAGGGCGTCCGTCCCTTTTTATAGTAGCCAAAGGCCCCTTTCCATCTTTTCCAAGGCAAGGAGGGCCTGGATAATCTCCAATGATTGGAGAATATTGTCCCCCACGCATCCTGTACGGTCGTACGGGCCGCTAGAAGGTGCTTCGATTGTGCTTTTGAAAAAACACGTGTCACGCTCGTGACACGACCGTACGGGCATGTCTGCGTCTTGAGGGTGCGCCGATGCACCTTGCAGGCTGCGTCGACGTAGCCTTTTACTGTCAGGAGCCTTTTCTTCCTCTCTTCTTCGGGTGTATCGACGCTATTGACCTCATGCATCAACGCAGCCCATCATCTAGAGCCTACGCTCGTTTCCTATCTGCAGCTGTGTCGATGTACTATTACATGGCGTCGACGCAAGCAGTGAGCCAGAATGGCCTTCACCATTTCATCATTTAGGGGCGTCGACGCGTCAGGGAGCTGCGTCGATGCGACCTGTTACTCGGGCTTTTCTTTCTCTTTTCTCTTGAGTTGTCTTTGCGTGGCTTACCTGCCATCATATTTTGGGTGTCCACACCTGTCCGACCCCAACCTCGGAGGCCTAATTCCACGCCCACTCGATCCTGATCGAGGGGGAAAATAATGGGGACCATTCCCCGGGTACCAAACCACAAAATGCATAAAAGAAAACGGTGAAACGTTGCCTGATCGGGCGAAAACCATCACTCGCCCTAAAATCATGCTTTTAAACCCCCGACGTGAAATAAACCACTTTTGGCTCACCTCGGCCTACAAAACCACGGGACAATGAACTACACGGGTTAGAGAACCATCCCCCTACCTCCACCGAAGATTTTTCGCGTCGAAGACGCCTGTTCCTCACAAAAACGCCTCACGAACAGCCGTCGGGTCCCAAAATCTAGGGACAAAGCCACATCGCGCCACCGCCCCGATCCCCGCTCCATCCTCGGCCGCTCGCCGCCTGTGTCACCTCTGCCTCACCCTCGCCTTCCTCCATCGGCTGTCGGAGAAGAGAGGGGGAGAAAGAGAGAACTAGAGAAGAGAGAGGGAGAGAATGAGAGAAATGGGGAGAGAGAGAGGGTGGGGTTGATATTTATAGGAAATAAATCAGGATTTTAAAAAATCCAGAAAATACAAAAATAGGGTAACATCATTTCCACGATCCTCAGAAAACGCACAACGCCCCTGCAACATCCCAGAGCCCGAAAACACGTCGGTTCACCCTACACAGGGGTTCGAAGGCTAAACAACCAAAAATCTGATTTAATCGTAAAACACGATCTGGGACCCACGAAAGTGCTCCGAAACCCACGGATTCTGATCCGAAAAATTTGGGGTGTTACACGCTATGAAACCATTAGCGTGTAACCGGTCGTGGACACAAGCACGTCGCATGAAACACGAGTCTAAGTTTGCAAGGCACAAGGCTGCCGAGGTTACTATCTCGGAAAAATATAAACTATTCACATTTCCCAGCCATGGGATACACCCACATATTTTAAATCAAGTCATCGGGCGTCCCACCATGAGACATCCCTGGCGGAGTGAAAAATATCTCTAATTAAGTTTCAGAGTGAAAAAACCAATTTCTGAGGACCTCGGTGGCTGAGGTTGAGGAGAGGGCCTAGGCGGCGGAGGCTCGAGTTGTCGGGGTGAAGGCAATGATGACCACGGTTGGAGTGGAGGCCGTGGAGTGCTTCTGGGCATCCTCGGAATACCAGGATGAGCTGAACGTGGCCGCTGTCGAAGTCTATGGTTCGGTGAGGGACCTTGGCTTCCAGGAGGGATGGTCGGCCGCCCTCCAAGCTGCTGCTGACAGCATGGGCGTCCCGGTGCCGACCCTGCCGCCACCACTAACGTTGTTCGAGCCTATAGCTAGCCAGGGTGAGGAGGAGCTTGGCGAAGAGGGACCAAGCACCGCGGAGCACGCCGTCGAGCACTTAGGGGACATAGAGTTGGTTGACCTGACTAATGATGCTCTACCCCCTGCGGCCATTCCTGAGGATGTGCCCGGAGCTGAGGACTTGGCGTCAGTCCCCGCCACTGAGGGGCAAGAACTTGAGGGAGTGCTCGCCATCGTTTGTACATTGCCTTTCTTTTTCTCTTTTTTTTTTTATCGGGGTACGTCCGAGCAGACGTAGCCCTTTCCTTGCGTGCTTTTTGCTTCATAAAGAATACTTGTATTTCCTTTTCAAATTCTGATTGTCTGGAGCATTATGTACTTTCCACATAGTCTTCATGCTTTCTTTTCCCTGCTTTAAATCTTCCTTGGGATATGAATTGACGATCGAAGTCTCATTGAGGGCCACGAAAAGGCACGATCTTTGGGATCTCGTCGCTTCGATTCCCACAAAGTTGGGAAGGCGTGAGGACTCTTTTGCCCCTCCTGGGGGCTTCATCTCCTTCCTATAAATGGAGACCCCGTGGGGAACCCTAAAGACATCCTGAGTTCCTTTGATGCCCAAAAGTGTGCTCAAGAAGATGTCGTCTGAGAAATCACAATCTTCGCCGGAGGAGGCCCCCTACAAGAGATTCTGCTTTCAGAAGGAGGTACTGCCGGCATCGGACCAGCCGTCGGGGGAGGGTAGCAGCGGCGAGTGTTGCATCCCTACGGTTTTGATGATGTCTCACACTATAAATCAGTCTGTTTCTATCTCTAGATCAATTCATGCTTCATCACTTGGGACAGTGCAGTTCATGTGGTTGTCATATAGACATGCATTATTTGATCAAGTCTATACACTGCCAGCATACACGTTCAAAGTCTCTGCATTGAAGTCTGTACATTGGCCATCTCTGTACAGAGTCTTTTGCATTCCTTCATATCAAGTCTATACATTGTGCATTCCTTCATATGAAGTCTATACACTGCATGCTACAAAGTCTGCACATCCCTTTTGCACTAAGTCTACACATTGGCAAAGTCTATACATCGCTTATGCAAGTCTGTACAGCCAGTGCATTCATTGATATCAATTCTACACACTGCATATAGGCAAAGTCTGCACATTGGTAAAGTCTATGCATCGGCCTGGCGCTCGCAAAGTCTATACATCGCAGTCTTCAAGCTTTCCAAGTCTGTACAGCCTGCATTGTTGCTACAAAGTCTGCACATCCCGTTTGCACTAAGTCTGTACATTGTCTGAGCATTCACGTGTCTGGTTGCATGAGTCATTGAAGTCTGTACATCGCTTGGCGCTCACCAAGTCTGTACATTGCTTGGCGCTCACCAAGTCTGTACATCGCTTGGCGTTCACCAAGTCTATACATCGCTTGGCGCTCACCAAGTCTGTACATCGCTTGGCGTTCACCAAGTCTCTACATCGTTTGAAGTCTGTACAGCCAATAGATCAAGTCTATTCATTGGTAAAGTCTGCACATTGTGCTTTGAAGATGCATTCAAAGTCTATACATCGTGGGGCTTCGAGTCTTCAAAGTCTGTACATTCTTCAAGGGGTAAGTCTATACATCGTTCGCTTAACTCCAGCCTATGCATCGAAAAGTCTTTACATTGGTTATGGGTGTGCATCATGAAATCTATACATTGTTTGTCTAACTCAAGCCTTTACATCAAAGTCTATACATTGGTTATGCTTGTGCATCACAAAGTATGTACACTGCCTTCTCATGCACGCATTCATCAAGTCTATACACTCCATTGTTTTCATGTCTATACATTCGATTGCTTCATGCTTTACACAGAAGTCTACACATTCCTCTCTGTTATGTTAATGCATCATTCTGCAAGTCTGTACTTTGAGGTCGCATGAAGGCTTTCAAGTCTATACATTCTCACGTTGTACATACTTGCTTATTTACTGCTTCTAAAGTCTATACACGTTGTGTTAAAAGTCTGAACTAACTAGTTATATTTCTTTTGTCTCTGCCTGCAGATGATTCAGGTTGATGATTGGGCACGTGATCCGAGGATGATGCTTGGCACGTGATTCGAGGATGCTCTGGAAAAGGAGGGAACGAGCCCCACTCACGCCACTCGTGTGAAGTCATGGTATTCAGGTCGGATGCCATATAAAAGGTGTCTTCTGCGAACAGAAGGACAGAACTGGAGGAAAAAGCTGAGAAGAAGAATCCCTGAGCAGAAGAAGAAAAGAGAGAGCCTCCACGTTCCATAGAGAAGACAGAGAGAAAAGATTTGAGAGAATTGTTCTAAGAGAAAAGTCTGAGTGAGAGAGAAGTGTCTAATTTGCTTCTTCGGAAGCTACATTGTTTTGTTTTTCAGAAACGATTGTCTTCATCGATTGTCTTGTTTTTCAGTTTCTTTCTTCATATTTCTGATTCCGAATTGTTACCCTCCAGTGTTTTGAGGAAGGGAGAGTTACTCCGGTTTCCCTCTGGGCTGCAGAGGAAGAGAGATCCGTGATCTCTGGTTTTGCCAGTGGCGGGTTGTCACTAGCAGCTTCCCTCCGGGTTGGAGGAAGGGAGATCCATCTCCGGTTCTGGTCTTGCGGGTAGTAGGTCCAGGTGTCAAACTCTGTGGGTAGCAGAGTTTGGGTTGAGGGATTTGTTTCCCTTGGTTGGTCAAGCTGTGTGGCAGCATATTGTTCGCAGACTGATTCTGCTATTTCTAGCCGTGGCTAGTGGAAGCCTCACTCTAGTTGGAGTGAGGGGTGGATGTAGATTGTGGACTACAATCGAACCACCTTAAAAATTCTTGTCTCCTCTGTGGTTTGCTGTTATCGTTTGTGCTCTCCATCTGCTTGGCATTTTGTTTGATTGTGGACAGCTCTTTCAATCGCTCTTACTTATTCTATCTTGGTTATTGATTGCGTTAGCAATACTCTTAGTGCTGTTTCTGAAGGGTTGAAAACCGTAGAACTAATTTTCTACTGAAGTTTTAAAATTGGGAGTGATCTATTCATCCCCCCCCCTTCTATATCACTCTTCGCTGCGCATAATATTTGGTATCAGAGCAGGTTGGCATCATGTGGGCCAACGGTCAGGGTAATCCTAATGGTCCTCGAAGTTTCATGCCTGAGGGTCAATCCATTAGTCGCCCTCCATTCTTTGATGGTAATAACTATCTCTTCTGGAAAAACAGGATGGAGGTGTTCATCAGGGCACAGAGCCACAAGCTGTGGAGGGTAATCACTACTGGGCCGTATGATCTGCCACCGAACGAGGACGCGTGGACAGATGATCATGTCAAGCTATCTTCACTGAACTGGACGGCCCTGAACATCATCCAGTGTGCTTTTCACCCAGATGAATACGCCCGCATATCAGCCTACAAGATGGCCAAGCGAATGTGGGATGAGCTGCAACTAATCTACGAAGGTATAGCTCAAGTGAGAGCCTCGAAGGTAAATCTCTACACCTCTGAGTATGAATTGTTTAAGATGAAACCAGAGGAGAACATCACTGAAATGTATGTTGGGTTGTCTTTGATCACGAATACTCTTAAGGGGCTAGGGAAAGAGATGGCTGAGGCAGATGTAGTCAGGAAGATACTTATGTCTCTAACCCCAGCATGGCACACTAAGGCCATCGTGATAGAAGAGTCGAAGGATCTGACGACTATGACAGTGACTGAACTCATAGGATCCCTCATGACCTATGAGATGAACTTTAAAAGAGGTGGTGAAGGAAGTGACAGGAAGGGTAAGAATATTGCTCTCAAGGCATCCCGCAACAAAGGTAGCAGCAGCAGTAGCAGTAGCCCCGAGTCCGATGATTTTTTCGATCTCGATCAGGAGGAGCAGGCAATGCTCACTCGACAGTTCAGTAAAATTTTAAGGAATAAGGGGAAGATCTTTAGGAGGAATAAGCCATACTCCTTCAGTAAGAATGTTGAATACAGCAATGATAAGAACCGAAATACTAAGAGAGTGACTTATTTTCATTGCAACAAACAGGGACACATGAAAGGGGACTGCCCAGATCTCCAGAAGAAGGGTCCCTACCTTCAGAAGAAGAGCTCAAAGGTGCAGAAAAAGAAGAAGCCACAGGCAATGGTCTGCACGTGGAGCGATGAGGAAGAAGATCCGGAAAGCACTTCCTCGGAGGAATATGAAGAAGGGATTTGCCTAATGGCAAACAGCGAAGAAGAGGTAACAAATATCTTTGAGAATTTTTCTATTGATGACTGGGAAGATGCCTATGCTGAATTATTAGATAAGTTCAATTCACTTAGTAAAGAGCATAGGGTTCTGAAGAGAAAATTCAATACCAATATTGAAGAACAAACCCAATTCTGTGAGGAAAATCAGAAACTAAAAGAAGAACTATAAGAAATGACTTCCCTAAGAAAAGAAAATGAAAAGCTCAAGGAAGAAAATCAGGAGAGTCACAACCAGCTTAACGAAATCAAAATCAAAATTGAAGAAAGCCTGAATGAAAATAGAGTGAACTCAGAGAAATATGAAGCTGTTAAGAAAGTGAATGCTGAACTTCTAAAAAATTCTGAGTCACTTCAAAAAGAGCTGGAAGATAAACAGAAGGTCTTGGAAAAATTTTTCCAAGGAAAAATTAGTCTGGATGCTATACTAAGGACAAGGGTTAACTTCAATAGGGAGGGTCTAGGCTATGACCCAACTAACAAGAGACCATTTCAATTCAAAATCATCACCTTCTGCCCAGAGAAGGGAAAAGAGAAGCTGGACACACCATCCAGCTCAAATAGCAGTCAAGGAGCTCAATGCCAGAAAGAAAGTTCAACAAACAATGCTGGTCGACCATTTAAAATGGGAATGAATTCTGTAAAGAACTTCACTAAGCCCACTCACCAGAACATAAATGGTAGATGGACCAAGCAAGTGGTTCAGAAGAAAAGCTGGAATTACTATCAACAGATGGGTCCAAACAGGATGCACTGGAGAAATAACTATAATCCTAAAAAATCTGCTAATCAACAAGCTCACAGAAGATATCCCAGGAATGGGAAGCCTAATGACTGGAATAGAGCTTACTTCTCCAGACCAGCTGGACATAACCCCGGCTATAATTTCAATAAACCAGAAGTAAAGGTGCCAGAGAAAACCATGTTGAAGCAAATCTGGATTCCTAAACATTTGCTTAGAGATTTGAATAATGTCTTTGGACCCAACTCATCTTGGGTTCCAAATCACTTTGCTTGACTTTGTTTGTGTAGGTCTGCCTGGCAGCTGAGAACAACAAGTGATACCTCGACAGTGGCTGCTCCAGGCATATGACAGGAGACCGATCCAAGTTCAGCAAGATAGAAATGAAGGTAGGGGGTCTGGTCAAATTTGGAGGAAAGGACAGAGGTAGGATCATTGGAGTTGGCACAGTAGGTAAGTCTTCCACAAACTCTATTGAAAATGTTCAACTTGTGGAAGGTCTTCAACACAACCTGATTAGCATTAGTCAATTATGTGACAAGGGTCACAGGGTTGTATTTGATGATAACTCATGCAAGATTTTTGAAATAAATTTCGATGTGGTTAAATTTGTAGCCAACATGGTGAATAATGTCTACATGGTAGACTTAGATGCTGAATTTGAACCTAACCTTCGTTTATCTACTGTTGTGTCCCTGAAGTCATTTGAGTCATTCTGTGGTCACTTGGGTCATTCGACATCATTCTATGGTCATATGCATTCTGTGGTATTCTTGGTTTTGATAATGGCTAAACACTATTAGTCATTGTTGTTCTTCACTCCTATATAACTGACATATGTGCTGTTGTGTTCATGACAGATATGCAAATGAAGGCTCAATGTTGCGCCCTCGCACGCAGATCGACCTGCGCGGTCAGGTCGCGGGGATCGACCTGCCCGGTCAGGTCACGGGGGTCAAGGGGGCAGCGCCCCTTGCGGGGGTTTCCGGGGGCGGAGCCCCTGGAACAAAAATATCATTGAAGACTCAATAATAAAATCTTCAAGACTGTCAAGGGCGATGCCACAAACATGCACGGGCTGCTAATGGAGTTGAACGACGAGGCTAGAACGGAAATTGGACCGACCCGGGATAAGCCGGGTTCTGCCCAGCTGGCGGTCGACCGCCAGCACAGGGGCGGTCGACCGCCCCAGCCAGCAACTGCCAGCGTGCATGAGTTTCAGTAGCGGTCGACCGCCAGCCAGTGGCGGTCGACCGGAAATCCCAGGGGCCATTCGTCTACAGCATTTCACAGTAGCGGTCGACCGCCAGGAGCTGCAGGTCGACCGCCAGCCCCGAGCCTTCAATGTTGACTTTGTTTCCAACTTCGAAAAGGGCCATTCAACATGGATTTGTTTAATCCAAAAGTCACCTAAACACCCACAAATTGTGGATCTGGTCTGAGGCTTGTCTATAGACCATTCAAGGTCTATAAAATCAATACAAGAGGGTTGGAAACCCTTATGCTTCAAGGCTTCAAGAGAGATCAAGAGAGGCCATTTTCGAGATACTGTAGCACCTCCGTGAATAGTGTTTCGGGAAGAGTTCTTCATCCATCCAAGGTGTTTCAAGGTGAGATCTGAAGCAAGCAACCTCCACCAAAGCTAGAAGCACTCAAGGATAAGAAGGGTGATCAAAGGAAGCCACAAGGAGGGTGTTTCAAGAAGGAAATCAAGCTACTCCGGGAAGAAGTTCTTCATCAAATCTTCAAGTGATTGAAGCTACTTCAAGAGGAAATCAACTCCAAGCCAAGTGAAGAAAAAGCTGCAATCATCTTCCTCTTCCTCATCTCAAGGTGATCCATAGAAGCTGCAAGGGTGTGTTCAAGGGAAAGGAGTTCGAAGTACTGTAGCTGTGAACAGTACTCCGAGAAGAAGTTCTTCATCATATCTCCAAGTGATTCAAGCTACTTCAAGAGGAGATCAACTCCAAGCCAAGTGAATCATCAGATTCAAGCTCCAGCAAACTCAGACAAGATCTTTTCTCTTTGAACATATTTCATATCTTGTTTGAGTGTTTTCATATCTTGTTCTTTTCCATTTCATTCAAACATTTGGAACTGAAGATCGTCCCTACTGGTGGTTAGTAGGAAGGCAATCGGAAGCTGTCCGATCTGCGATGTTGACGTCCCTACCAGGCGGTTAGTAGGAAGGCAATCGGTGGTCTTTCCGATTTACGGTTCAGTGCGTGGCACTAGTGGAGCCTCACCGGATTTGGTGAGGGGTGGACGTAGGACTGGGGATTCAGTCCGAACCACCTTAAAATCTCATGTGTTGTGGTTTGTTCGTGTGATTGCTTCGTTCTAAATGCATGCTTAGGTTCGAATCGATATATTAGTAATCATCTTGCTAAGCAAATCGTTGTGTCCTTCGTTTAGCTAGTTATATTCCGCAGCAATTTGTTCCATCTAGCTATATAGAGGGCTGCATTGCGAAAAGAGGGGCAGATCTATTCACCCCTCCCCTCTAGATCCGCTGTCCACTACATAACATCTGCTAATTCTGAAAATGATGCTTTTGAATGGCATAGACGTCTAGGCCATGCTAGTTTCTCTACTTTACATAAATTGGTCAAGCATGATTTAGTTAGAGGCATGCCTAAAATTAAGTTCAATTCTATTTCAAAATCATGTGATGCATGTGCTCTAGGCAAACAGACTAGAAATTCTTTCAAGCTAAGATCTGAGCCATTGTCCTCTAAACCAATGGAACTTCTCCATATGGACCTCTTTGGTCCTACTAGGACTCAGAGTCTTAATGGGAACAGGTTTGGCTATGTGATCATTGATGACTTCTCTAGATTTTCATGGATCTTTTTCTTTGCCAATAAAAGTGATGCTTTTCAAAAGTTTAACCAGTTTTTCAATAAGGTCAAACAAGAAGGAAAACACAAGATTTGCTCTATTCAATCTGACCATGGAGGTGAATTTGAAAATTCCATGTTTTCTGATCTTTGTGAAAGAGAGGGACTAACACACAGGTTTTCTTCTCCCAGGACACCTGAACAGAATGGAATTGTGGAGAGAAGAAATAGAACTATTGTGGAGATGGCCCGAACCATCCTGATTGAGAGTCAATTATCAAGGAAGTTCTGGGCAGAGGCGGTCAATACATCAACTTATATAATCAACAGGGCCATGGTAAGACCTATTCACAAGAAAACACCCTATGAGCTACTAAAAGGTAAGAAACCAAACTTGGTTCATTTCAGAATTTTTGGAGCTAAATGCTTTATTGATAACAATGACAAGAAAGACTTAGATAAGTTTGAAGCTAAAAGCTCCCCTAGAATATTTTTAGGATACTCTGAAGTATCAAGGGCATATAGGGTCCTTAACAAAACAGACCAGAAAGTTGAAGAGTCTCCACACATCATCTTTAGTGAAAAGAAAGGTGTTACTAACATTGAAAATGTTGACAGGGATTCCAATCACGATGGGGAATTCCTAGAAGACCAAGAAGAAGAAAAGACTCAGCCGAGTGGAACATCAAATCCTCCCAACCAGGAAGGGCCAAGAAAAACAGGTGAGTCTTCAATAAATGTTAGATTTCTTAAAGATCATCCGATAGATAATGTCACAGGCAACCCTGAAGATCCTCTTCGGACTAGGTCTCATTTTAGGAATGTTAATATTCAAGACCTAATTGCTTTAGTCTCACAAATTGAACCCAAATCAGTAGAAGAGGCCTTGGCTGATCAAGCTTGGGTCAATGCTATGTGTGAGGAATTAGGTCAGTTCAAAAGAAATAATGTCTGGGAGCTTGTTACGAGACCAGAAAGTGTGAATATCATAGGAACTAAATGGGTGTTTAAAAACAAAATGAATGAAGATGGAATCATTTCCAGGAATAAGGCCAGACTAGTAGCCAAGGGCTACTGTCAGGAATTTGGTATAGACTTCGATGAATCCTATGCACCTGTTGCTAGGATGGAGGCAATAAGAATATTGCTAGCATTTGCATGCTCTAAGGACATAAAACTCCAGCAAATGGATGTGAAGAGTGCCTTTTTGAATGGCGTCATCAAGGAAGAAGTGTTTGTTGAACAACCCCCAGGTTTTCAATTTTCTCCTCAATCTAACCAAGTTTTCAGGTTAAACAAAGTCTTGTATGGTCTAAAACAAGCCCCTCGAGCTTGGTATGAAAGACTGACTGAATTTCTGATCAGCAAGGGCTACAAGAGAGGTAAAGTTGATCAAACCTTATTTACCAAGAGTACAAATACCGATCTCATCATAGCTCAGATATATGTAGATGACATTGTGTTTGGATCAACTAGCTGTGAATTATGTGCTAAATTCTCTAAAATGATGTCTGCTGAATTTGAGATGAGTTTGGTAGGTGAACTAAAGTATTTTCTTGGCTTACAGATACAACAATTGGAGGATGGATGCTTCATCAACCAGACCAAATACACAATAGAACTATTCAAGAGGTTTGGTATGATCAACCTGAAGCATATAACAACACCTATGAGTACCAACACCTCACTGGATGCAGATGAGACAGGTAAAGAAGTAAATGCCAAACTCTATCGAGGTATGATTGGTTCTTTACTCTACTTGACAGCTTCTAGACCTGATATACAGTTCAGTATAGGAATGTGTGAAAGGTATCAGTCTAGACCCACTGAATCACACTTAGCTGCAGTGAAAAGAATTTTTAGATATTTTTCAGCTACACCCTCACTTGGTCTATGGTTTCCTGCTACACACTCACTAGATTTAATTGCATACACAGATGCAGATTATGCAGGATGTAAACTAGACCGAAAAAACACTAGTGATCACTGTGAATTTTTAGGTGGGTGTTTAGTCTCTTGGAGATCCAAGAAACAACACTCTGTGGCCCTCTCCACTGCTGAGGCTGAATATGTGGCTGCAGGGAGTTGTGGTACACAAGTCATTTGGATTAAGCACCAGCTTCAGGACTACCAAGTAGACCTGGGGTGCACACCTATCTATTGTGATAATACCAGTGCCATTAATCTAGCCAAGAACCCTATTTTGCATTCCCGTACCAAACACATTGAGATAAGGCATCATTTCATAAGAGATGAGGTCTCTAAGAACAACTTTGAACTGATTCATGTAGGCACTGACAATCAGATTGCTGACATCTTCACTAAACCTCTGGATAATGAAAAATGCACTACACTGAGAAGAGAATTAGGCTTATTCAAATTGTCTTAATTGTGAAGTATGCTCATTTTGTGAGGGCGAGTTCTGTGTGTCTGATGGTTAGCTTTCAGTAAGGCCATGTTTAAGGGGGAGCTGGTTGAGCTATAAGAGGGAGAGTTCTTTGACAGATTCAAAAAGACTGACCAGATGTGTGTCTTTGCTGGTTCACATGACTGATTAGTGTGGTTCTCTCAGACAGTAGAATCTCACTCATCTCTTAAGTCTATAAGTCAGTGATACTAAAGTCCAGCTAGAATCTTTCCTCTGGTATTCCTTCAGAGATCTGGATTAATTGTATAAAGTATATCTTCCTACATTGTCAATGATTCTGGTTCAGGCCAAAACCTGTATGTCTTGATATCTGACCCAATCAACTTGAAATCTAGACTTCAAGATTCACTTCAAGAAATAGTCCTTCTGGTATTATTTTCAATCATTCCATCTCCTCAACACAAGGGCTTAACTGAATAAACATGTCTTGTTTTGGTCACTGAGAAACTGGGAGCTTCATCAATGAAATGAAGTTTTCTCCTATGTCATGAGGTGTCAAATGCTTAAAATGAATGAAAAGACATGACAGAGCAATGGTGGCTAGCTGGTGAGTAACCGGGGACTCTGGCCTCTAATCAAGATGTTTCCTCATGTCAAAAGCCACAGTTACTAACTCTGTTCCTTTAAAAAAAAGGGGGAGGAGGTAATGAGGTATTCACACCGAGTAACTGGGGATTCAGACCTCTAATCAAGATGTCTCCCTAATGTCAAAAGAGTGAATTACCATCTTACTCATTGGTCTTCTTGAAAATCATCTCAAAAATCCCTTGTTGTTATGCACTAATGGATTGCTTGTCCTCAATACCTTGAGAACACCTTCTCTGACTTTGTCTCTTGTTGTCTTTTGGGATAGTTGCCTGTTCAGCTAAATCATGCCATACTTGTTAACTCCTTCTCTAAATCATACACTATATATGCTGATAAACTTTTCTATCATTCTATTTCTCTATTGTTTACTGGAGATCAAGAATCTTCACTTGAGTTTAGCACCTAACTTATTCTCTTAAGATTTGCTCGTGTCTTTCTGCACTAAGATGTTACTATACTTCTTCCTCATGTCCCCAGCACTTTCATATATTCTTCATTTCCTTTTGCTGATGTCAAAGGGGGAGAGAGGTTTTGCAATATCAGTAGGTCATGAGTTCATGAGTTTTGGAAGTTTGGGGGAGAATTGTTCATGAGCTGTGGGGGAGAATATCTGAGAGTGAGTTGTGGGGGAGTGGTTATGGAGAAAGAAGAGTTTCAGCAGTAGTGTTTAATTTCTCTTCATGAGCTTGCCTTGAATTTGCTTTGATTGTTAAAGCTGCAGTTAATTTCTTGTTAAGCCTTGATATTGCTTGATTCATAGTGTTGCCATCATCAAAAAGGGGGAGATTGTTGCATCCCTACGGTTTTGATGATGTCTCACACTAATTCAAGTCACGAGTCCTTCTATAAATATCTTCCTCCACCTGTCCTCTTTCTGGATCAAGAAGAAGAAGTGCGTTCGGCGTCCGGAGGTCAGAGTTTTCGTTTTTCTCCCTCGACTGGTCGGGTCTGCCTCCCACAACCTACAGCGACCTGCTGCCACTCATCGGCGTCCCCCAGTCCACCCCGACCTCAGACGGCTTCCCCACCAGTTTTCCCGCGAAGAGGGTCCGTCCACGGTTCCAGCAACTTTGATGGTTCAAGATTTGGTGCCCGGGAGCGGCCGGGACAACTTCTGCAAGTCACTGTTCGTGTCAAGTAGCTATTGCGGCCAGAAACTGCCACCTTGTTCTAAGCTCGACCCAGACCAGCCACTGCAGCCGAAGAAATTGAGAAAATTCTGAAGCATCCTGGTTCCAGATACGAAGATTCCCCAGCTGGTCTCGTCTTTAGAGAAATTCTAGAACGTGATCTACGGCCTCTACAGCGACTGGCAGTCAGCCATCACAGCAAGCAGGGAGTTTCCATTTCGGCTACACCGGCGCGTCCTCCGGCGAATCTCCCTCTCCCGCCTGGCCGGCTTACCGCCCCTCCCTGCGTGGAGGTAGTGTTTGAGTGTACTTAATTGTCCCCACCCTAAGTTCACCCTCCTGCACGAGGTGTAGTGATTGTAATCATTCAAAACAGGATTGAAGCTTCACCGGCGCAGTGTGCGGGGAACCACACTTCCCCGCTCGCCCTCGTCTCCGATCGGGGTTGGTTTCTTCAAACCAACCAGGTGAGCTCCTGCCCTTGCTCCAGTTATTTCTGTTCATTTCATATCCGTAAAGCTTGTTCGCTGGTCGGTGAGAGAGCGCCCGTTCCCGGAGCCACTAACTCTTGTGTGGTCACCGTGGCCATAGTGAGTGAGTGACCTAGTGCTCCCAAGGCACCCGGCCGCCCTCGTTTGTGGGCTTCATACCTTCGGGAGGGTCAACCTAAGTGGTGCTGGCCCTCTAGCCAGCCAGGGGCTTTCTCCACTACCTCGACTCGGCATCACCGAGTCACCACGGGAAGCGGGTGTGTGCGGTGTAACGGCGACTCTCGACTTGCTCTCGACTCTTGTGATTGTTATTGCGAATTAAGTCCAAGGGATCATTGTCATTTGCTACCTTTGCATCATTGTGTCACATCAACTTGGTATCAGAGCAAGTTCTAGACTTGTCTCTACAAGCCTAGGTCCTAGGGTCTTTGCATTTTCATCATCCGTATGCATGTCCACCCGTAGTGGTGCCTTGTACCGAGCCGACCCCTCTACCTCGGTTCCCCCATGAATCCCATTCCCCCAAGGTTACCCAAACATCCCTAGGGAGGCTTCCCAAGCTCCAATGGATCGACTTGAGACTGCCATTCAAGCCCTCTCGGAGAAAATGACTGGGATTTCCACCCGCCTAGAGAGACTCGATGAAGCTAGGGCCCCACCTAGGAACCATGCCCAAAGGGCACCCCCTCCACCAGTTGAACTTGATAGGGAGGACCTTGAGGATGACTTCCACCGTGAGTATGAGAGGCCCCGCCAACCTAGACATTTTGAAAGGCGACCACGGGAGGACCCGGATGACTACCTCTTGAGGATGATTAAGGTTGAGGCTCCTAACTTTGATGAGTCACATAATCCACATGTCTACCTAAAATGGGAGAGTGCTATGGACCGATACTTTGGTTGGTACCCTATGACGGAAGATAGGAAAGTTAGGCTCGCAAAAATGCACCTTACCAACCTTGCTAAGACCTATTGGATGAGTGTGGAAACTAGGAAGAGGATTAGGAGGGAAGAACCAATCCATACCTGGGAAGACATGAAGACCGAACTTAGGTTCCAATACCTCCCCAACTCCTACCGTGAGGACCATAACCCGAAGAGCACTCCCACTCCCCTGTTTCCTCCCAGTCAACCCAAGACTTCCCTTAGGACCCAAACTCCACCACCCCAAATGATTCCTATCCCGATCACCACCACCATTCAAACCAAAGTGACCCTCACTCCACCTAGGCCCATGACGGCCATCACCCAACCTAAAATTCTCCATCAAACCCACACCCCACAAGCTTCCACAGTCCCCACCACTATCCCTCCATCTTCCCCTAAAAGGGACACACCTCCCAAAATCAATCAACCCAATCCTCCTCGACCCACCCATCTTCCACTACCAACCCCAATCCTACCCCAACTTAGGTCTCCACTTCTTCCACTCCCAAACCCAACCCAAGTTCAAGCACCCTCACCACCCCGGGTGCACCATACCCCAACCTTCATCACCCCATCCACAAAAGACCTTGCCATTCCTTTGGAAAGCAAAACCCCCACACCCCAAAAGGATGAGAGCATGATTGAGGAATATGAGGCTTCCCTAGATTGGGAGGAAGAATATGAAGCCCAATGCCAAAGGTTGGGTCAAGAAGGCTCCTCTTTATCCAAAGAGACCACAACGAGCCTAACTAGGAACATCCTCCCCCTTGAGTTACCAGATGACCAACCAAGTCCCCCCACCCACCCTTCCATAAGAACTGTGATTTTAGGGGAACCTCTCATTGAGTGGCTTAAGCAAAACCTCCCCCTCCACATCATGCACCCCTCTATGGAGAATCATTACCCAATTTTGCCCACTCCTCCATTCCACACAACCTACCAATCGTTCTCCTTTGTGGGAGCCATGAGGGACTTGATTAAGAGTGTACTTTGGCAAATAGAGGTGACAAACATGTGGGCCTTAGAAGCAAGTCACATGGGGTACCTTAGTTTCTCACACTCCTCGCTCGGGACCATCACCTCCATTTACACCAAGGGTCCTTGCATGAGTAAACTCCTATTATTTCTACCCGAGCCTAATGAGTCTTACATCACCCCCTTACCCTCCTACAAGGAGCATTGCATTGGGTCCCACCAGGGTCATGACTTCCACTTACCTATGTGTGCTAGGGACCCTAGGGCAATCACTTGGATTGAAACCCCCCTCCACGTCACTCACCCCTTAACCCATCTTGATCTGTTTGGCCACCCCCTATGGGCTTCCAAGTACCCATCACTCACCACCCACTCCCTCCTACCCTCACCCACCATGTCAGTCCTAACCCACCCATTCCGAAATTCCGCCCACACTATGAGAGTCAATGCCAAGGGTGACATGATGTGACACAACCTCGGACTTAAGCAAGCAATCACAAATAGCATTCAAATGGGCCTTAATGGGCCACCGCTCTCCCGTCGCACTCTATACCCGGAGTGACTTGGCGATGCCAAGTGTGAAGTATGGGAATGGGCCCTTGCTGGTAGAGGGCCAGCAAGGCCAAGGTTTGACTCCCAAAGGTTGGATGCCCAATTCAATTGGGGCCGACAAAGTGCGCAAAGGCACCGGTTCACACTACCCCACGGCGGTCACTCTAAGTCATGGACTTGAGGACCGGGCGCTCCCTCACAAATTCAGCGGCGCATGAAGCAAATATTGAAAGAGCAACACTATTGAGCAAGGATGAGACACTTACTCGACCGGTTTGAAGAAACCGGTCCCGGTCGGAGACGAGGGCGAGCGGGGAGGCGGTGGTTCCCCACACGCCGCGGTGGTGTCGCTTGACCTGTCCAAAGAAGTACAAAACTACACCTCACGTAGGAGGGGGATCTTGGGGTGGGGGTTAAAATGTTACAACCAAAACTACCACCACGCAAGGTGGGGCCTTCAGCCGGCCAAGCGGGGAGGGGAGGAAAGCTCTCGACTACTAAGTGGCGCCCGGTGCGATATCAGCCTTGTTCTGGCCTGCAGGACAGGGTGATGAGATTGAGGTTGCCACGGACTCGTCCGGACTCCAAATTGAGTGAAACCACCTCCTACAGCTTCCTGACTTGAAGGGGATAACTGCAGAATTTTTAGGAACGCTCTGTTGGTCAGTGGTGACAGCTCCAGCAGCAGGAAAGAGATCGCTCTGTCTGGCCACAGGCTGATCTGGACTGGAACAACAACTTGCAGAGGTCACTGTGCGCTCTCCCGACCTCTGAACATCACGAAACCAGCGGTGACGTCTTTGTGGTCGAAGTAGCTTTCAGACGAAAGTGACGGGGCAGCGTTCCGATGTCGATGGCGAGCGGGACACCCTAAACGGCGCTCACTGGTCGAAACAGACTGCAGAAGCAGGGCTGGACAGATGGGGAGAGAAAAAATGATAACTCTGTCCCCCGGTGGCCGAATGCAGTTCCGCTTCCTGTTCTTGAAGGAGGACTGGACGGGGAAGAACTTTGTTGAAGGAACCTGGGCCTGATTCCGCCTGAGTCAACCGGGGTACGGCAGTCTTCTAGGTTCTGGTTCTGGATGAAGGCTTTCTTGCGCGATGGTGGGAGAATGGCTCTATCTGGCAGCTCCGACCTCGGATCGTGTTGCTTCCACCTCGCTTACGAAGTAGACTGGAAGGCCTTTCCAGAAAGGTAGGCCACGCTTTCAGGAACACCAGGATGAAGCCGTGGTCGATGCTGCAACTCGGGGCTGAGCTGTTGGTCTGCACAGCTCCAACCTGAAACTGAAATGAGAGGGAGAGGTGGCTTCTTTGGTGGAGGGAAGTGGTAGGGGCGACCTAAGGGTGAGTGGGGCTTTAGTGGGGTGGAGAAAAGAGCTAATGGTGATGGTGGAATGAGGGGGAGAATGGCTGGAAGCAAATGCTAGCAGGTGGAGGAGGAAGATGAGGGTGTGAGAGAGGGAATGGGGGAATGAAGGGGGCGAACTTGGCAAGAAGGGAGGTAATGGAAGGGGGCGGCCAAAACAAGTGGAGGGAAGGGAATTTCAAATTTGAATTGGCCTAGGAAGGTGGAGGATTGTGTGGGAACTAGTGGGATTGCCTTGGGAGGGAGGAGATTGTGTTGGAAGTGGAGAAGATGCCACCTAGGGACAATGGGAGTGGAGTAATGGCAACTTGGGGAAGTGGAGGGGTATTGAATGAGGTGGGTGGTGGTTGGGAGTTGAAGGGGAAGGGAGGAGAGAGAGAAGGGGGCGAACCCCTTAGTGGGAGGAGAGAGAAGAGAGAGAGGAGGGGGGTATGGGATTCACTCCCTAGGGTATCTCACCCTATCTTAGTGGAATCTCTCCAAATTGAACAAAAGTGTAGACTTAACTCAAAAGGATTCATTTCTTCATTAACTTCAAATGAGGGGGAGTGGGGTCCTATTTATAGGCAACCCACTCTTTACAATAAGTCCCTGACAAAATAAGCAACTACAAATAACCAAGGGGGTGGGGGCACCAATGGGCCTAGCCCAACGAATTGGGCCCAATAGCCTCATTAGACAGCATGATGATACAAAAACTTAGGAAAATAAGTGCTAGACCTAGGGAAATGACTCAAATAAAATGATAATACATCAAAATGACACAAAGGAAAGCTACTAAATGGATAAGGGGCCTTAATAGAGTGAGGCCCAAACTCAACCAGCTCCCGAATGTGAAGAAGTGGACCCGAGCCAAAGGGAATCGTGGGTGATGCCTCCATCAAATCCCCTGGGCCGCGAAGAGCTCTACTCCGTCGAGTAAGGATCCATCCGACTAAGGTACCGCTCGAGGAGGTCCGGATCCAATCGCTGGAGGTCCTCCCGACTCACCCATGAGTCTTCCGACGGAGGCCGATCCTTCCACCTGACGAGATAGCGCTCATATACCTTGCTCCGGGTGGTAGTGACCTGCTCATCCAATATTCGTTCAAAGCGATCGCGCTGAGCTCTCTTGGCTAGTGGACTCTCCTCACGGGTGGGTACTCTCTCAAAGGAAGAAGTAGGCTCAATCTCCTCACTAGGTCCCACCGTGGGGCCCTTGTATGGCACTAAGTCGGCGACATTGAATGTAGGACTTATCCCATAATCCTCAGGGAGATCTAACTCATAAGCATTTGCACCAATGTGCCTCAAGACCTGGAAGGGCCCAGTCCCACGTGGCCTCAACTTGGAGTTGGCTCCTAGGGAGAGCCTCTCCGTCCTTACCATCACAAAGTCACCCACTTGGAACTCTAAGTGACGCCGGTGAGAGTCGGCCAACCTTTTATAAGCCTCATTTTTCATGCTAATGTGCTTGCGAATTTCCTCATGCAATTCCCTAATATGTTGTGCAAAAGACTCGGCAGAAATGGACACTCTAGCATGCTGGGGAAGGGGAATGAGGTCGGATGGCTTTCTTGGTTTGTACCCATGCACGGCTTCAAATGGACTCATCCCTATTGACTTATTGACGGAATTGTTGTATGCAAACTCAGCCTTTGGTAAGATGAGATCTCAATTTCCTGGCCGATCCTCAACAAGACTCCTAAGGAGGTTCCCTAGACTCCGGTTGACCACTTCAGTTTGGCCATCCGTTTGGGGGTGGTAGGCAGTGGAGAATTTGAGGAGGGTACCCATCATGTGCCAAAGAGTCTTCCAAAAATAGCTAGTGAATTTGACATCCCTATCGGAGACTATGGTCTTGGGCAGCCCATGGAGGCGGACTACCTCATCAAAGAATAACCGGGCTACATGGGAGGCATCGGATGTTTTGGAGCATGGGATGAAGTGGGCCATTTTGGAAAATCTATCAACCACCACATAGATGGAGTCATGCTTCCTAGAGGTCTTGGGTAAGCCTAGCACAAAGTCCATGCTCAAATCTTGCCATGGTCGATCGGGAATGGGAAGTGGGGTGTATAGGCCGGTGTTTTGCTTCACCTGCTTGGCCGAAGCACACGTGCGACATTGACCCACTATCTTGCCTACATCTCTCTTGAGGCTCGGCCAATAAAATTGACCCTCAACTAAGGCAATGGTTTTGTGGACCCCAAAATGACCGACTAACCCTCCGGCATGTAATTCCCAAACCAAGAAATCTCGAAGAGAGGTCCGGGGAATGCAAAGCCTTGGCCCCTTGAAGAGGAACCCATCCTCTAAAATAAATCCCTCATGCTCCTTGCTAGAATGAGTGGTCAAGTTGGCATAGATTTGCCCAAAGTCGGGGCAACCAGGATACTCGTCCTTGACCTTATCAAAACCAATCACTTCCACTTGGATAGTGGATAACAAGGACATCTTCCTACTAAGGGCATCCGCGGCCTTATTCTCACTCCCGGCCTTGTGTTTGATGACAAAGGTGTAGGATTGGATGAACTCAACCCATCGGGCATGTCGGGCATTCAACTTTTGTTGGGAATTGAGGTATTTGAGGGCCTCATGGTCGGAAAAGATGACAAACTCTTTGGGAAGCAAGTAATATCTCCAGTGTCGGAGGGATTGGACCACGGCATAGAACTCCTTGTCATAGGTGGAGTATCTAGTCCTACCATCACATAGCTTCTCACTAAAGTAGGCGACCGGGTGTCCCTCTTGACTAAAAAACCCTCCTATCCCTATCCCGGATGCATCACAAGTGACCTCAAAAACTTTGGAGAAATCGGGAAGGCATAGGACCGGGGCTTGGGTCAACTTTTCCTTTAGCTCAAGGAAGGCTTTAGAGGCGGCTTTGGTCCAAACAAAGGTTCCCTTTTTGAGACAATCAGTTATTGGGCCGGTGATAGTGCTAAACCCTCGAATGAATCTCCTATAGAATGTGGCCAACCCATGGAAACTCCTAACCTCATGAAGGGTGTGGGGCTCCGGCGAATCAAGAATAGCTTGGACCTTGTCGGGGTCCATGGAGACTCCTTTGGTTGACATCACAAATCCTAGGAAGGTGATGGAAGTGGTCATGAAATGACACTTTCCTAGGTTGGCAAATAGGCTTTCTTGCCGGAGGACGGTGCAAACCTTCCTAAGGTGGTCAAGGTGGGCCTCATGGGTTTGGCTATAGATGAGAATATCATCAAAGTATACCACTAGAAAATTCCCAATGAAAGGCCTAAGTACCTCCATCATAAGACGCATGAAAGTACTTGGGGCATTAGAAAGCCCAAATGGCATGACTAACCACTCAAAGAGACCATCCTTGGTCTTGAAGGCCGTTTTCCACTCATCCCCGGGCCTTACCCTAACTTGGTGGTAGCCACTCTTGAGATCTATCTTAGAGAAGATGGTGGCTCCGGCTAGCATATCCAACATGTCATCAAGCCTAGGGATGGGGAACCTATACTTGACGGTAATCTTGTTAATGGCCCGGCTATCCACACACATCCGCCATGATCCATCTTTCTTGGGGGTAAGGAGGGCCGGGATGGCACATGGACTCTTACTAATGCGGATGAAGCCCTTCCTAATGAGTTCCTCTATTTGCCTCCTAAGTTCGGCATGTTCCATGGGATTGAGGCAATAATGAGGAAGGTTTGGAAGGGTGGCTCCCGGTACTAGATCGATTGCGTGTTGCACATCACGCAGGGGAGGGAGTTGGTCCGGGAGCTCTTCCGGGAACACATCATGGAATTCTTCCAAAAGTTGTTGGATTTCTATGGGATGGGGGTTAGAAGGGGTAGGTTCCCCTAAGCATATGACTACCGCACACAATGGCACCCCTTGAGCAATTTCCTCTTCAAGCTCTTTCCTAGTGATGAGATGAAGACCTTTGGTCAACCCCGTGGTTCTACTTTGTTTTGGGGTTTGGATAAGGGCTTGGGTTGGAGGGGTGGAGTTCCCCGAGACTTATGGAGTGGTGGGGTGTGATCCTTGAGGGAGAGGGTCCTTCTTGGGCATGGGTCGAGGTGGGGAGGGGTTAAGACGGATAGTCTTACCCTCATGCTCAAAGGTGCATATGTTGCTTCTCCCTAAAATGGTGGCATCCACATCATAGAGCCAAGGTCTTCCTAAAAGGATGCTACCCACTTCCATGGGTATGACGTCACACCATATTTGGCCATGGTAGGAAGAGAAAGTGAGAGGCACTAGGCATTGGGTGTTGACTGGGATGGAGTTGTTGTTGATCCATGAGACCCGGTATGGACTTGGGTGGGGAGTGAGAGTAAGCCCAAGGAGCTTGACGGTGTCGGGTGACACGGCATTAACACAACTACCACTATCCAAGATCACTTTCCTCACATGGTTCTCTATCTTGATAAAGGTGTGGAAGATTGAGGTCCGACGCCAATCCTCTTCTTGAGGTTGGGTGAGGATGCACCTAATGACTCCTAGATGGGAGTTGTTTGAAGGAGTGGAGTGATCTAGACCCGACTCTAGATATTGGGCTTCATACTCCTCTTCCCAATCTAGTGAGGCTTCATGTTCTTCAACGTCATTTTCTTGTTCCTTTTGGGGTTGAACTTCTTCCTCAATAAGCAAACTAGATAACCCCTTAGATGGACATTGTCCCGCAAAATGACCAAACCCTTGACACCTATAGCATTGTTGGCGCCCTCTTCCCGGGGTGGCTCCTACACTTGGTCCTTTGGGGTTGTCATCCTTCCGTGGGAGAGGATGACTAGGAGCGGGCTTATTTGGAGTGATGGGTGGGGGAGGATTGTAGGACCTTAAAGGGGCATTCCCACTTGGGCTAGGAGCTCTCATGGGAGTGGGTGGAATGGGACGTGGTCCCAAGTTTTTGGGATCGGTTGGTCGGGGAGTGATAAATCGGGAACTCCTAGAAAACCTTTCCACATCTCTAGCTACTTGGTAAGCTAGCTCAAGGTTGTCAACGTCTCTCATGAATAGTTCCCTCTTGATGTGGTTTTGAAGCCCATTCCTAAGGCGGGATAAGGTGACGTCCGGATCCTCATGGACTCCACACTTTAAAAGATAGGAGTCAAATTTTTCAATGTACTCTACCACGGTCTTCCCTTCTTGGGTGAGGCTTTGCCATTCATCTAGGAGCATTTGGTGGTAGGTTCGGGGGAGGTATTTGTTCCTAAGTTAGTTTTTCATATCCGCCCAAGTGTCAATAGGCTCTTCCCGCCTAACCCGTCTTAGACCCTCTTGGTTTAGCCAATAAGTTTTGGCCAACTTAGTGAGATGCATCTTAGCCAATCTAACTCTCCTTTGGTCGGACATGGGGTACCATTCAAAGTATTGGTCCATGGCGGTCTCCCATTCTAGGTAAACACTAGGTTCATGTGAACCATCAAAATTTGGGGCCTCTACCTTGATCATCCTTAAAAGGGGGTCATCCGGATCATCCCGTGGACGCCGGTCATGGTTTTGATGGGGGCGAGGCCTCTCATAGTCATAATAATGGTCATGGTCCATATCCTCCCTATAAAATTCAGCATGTGGGTGATGGGCTCTTGGGCCGTTGTTCCTTGGGTGGAACTCATCCCTATGAGGCTCTACATGTGGAGGGTGGACTCTTGGGCCTTAGTTCCTTTGGGGAAAATCATTCCTATGGAACTCACCATGTGGTGGAGGGGCTCTTGGCTCATTGATCCTTGGGTGAGGATCTTCTCTATGAGGCTCATCATGCGGAGGGGGAATTCTAGGCTCATTGTTCCTTGGGCGGAACTCTTGGTCTTCTAACCGAGCAATTCGGTTGGTAATGGACTCTAGTTGGGAAAGGATGGTTGTGAGGGCAGCATCTACCCTATCCATGTGGCCTTGGGGTCCCTCCCTAGGAACATCTTGGTTGAGTTGGTGAGGATTGGGATCCATTGGTGGAGCCGAAGACGATGAACCGGGTTGATAGCTAGCACCACTACGGGTGGACATGCAAGATAAAGGGCCAAAGTGGTTGGACACACTATGCAAAGGTCCTAGGACTTAGACTTGATAGAGACAAGTCAAAGACTTGCTCTGATACCACTTGATGTGACACAACCTCGGACTTAAGCAAGCAATCACAAATAGCATTCAAATGGGCCTTAATGGGCCACCGCTCTCCCGTCGCACTCTATACCCGGAGTGACTTGGCGATGCCAAGTGTGAAGTATGGGAATGGGCCCTTGCTGGTAGAGGGCCAGCAAGGCCAAGGTTTGACTCCCAAAGGTTGGATGCCCAATTCAATTGGGGCCGACAAAGTGCGCAAAGGCACCGGTTCACACTACCCCACGGCGGTCACTATAAGTCATGGACTTGAGGACTGGACGCTCCCTCACAAATTCAGCGGCGCATGAAGTAAATATTGAAAGAGCAACACTATTGAGCAAGGATGAGACACTTACTCGACCGGTTTGAAGAAACCGGTCCCGGTCGGAGACGAGGGCGAGCGGGGAGGCGGTGGTTCCCCACACGCCGCGGCGGTGTCGCTTGACCTGCCCAAAGAAGTACAAAACTACACCTTACGCAGGAGGGGGATCTTCGGGTGAGGGTTAAAATGTTACAACCAAAACTACCACCACGCAGGGTGGGGCCTTCAGCCGGCCAAGCGGGGAGGGGAGGAAAGCTCTCGATTACTAAGTGGCGCCCGGTGCGATATCAGCCTTGTTCTGGCCTGCAGGATAGGGTGATGAGATTGAGGTTGCCACGGACTCGTCCGGACTCCGAATTGAGTGAAACCACCTCCTACAGCTTCCTGACTTGAAGGGGATGACTGAAGAATTTTTGGGACGCTCTGTTGGTCAGTGGTGACAGCTCCAGCAGCAGGAAAGAGATCGCTCTGTCTAGTCGCAGGCTGATCTGGACTGGAACAGCAACTTGCATAGGTCACTGTGCGCTCTCCCAATCTCTGAACAGCACGAAACCAGCGGTGACGTCTTCGTGCTCGAAGTAGCTTTCCGCCGAAAGTGACGGGGCAGCGTTCCGATGTCGATGGCGAGCGGGACACCCTGAACGGTGCTCACTGGTCGAAATAGACTGCAGAAGTAGGGCTGGACAGACGGGGAGAGAAAAAATGATAACTCTGCCCCCCGATAGCCGAATGCAGTTCTGCTTCCTTTTCTTGAAGGAGGACTGGACGGGGAAGAACTTTGTTGAAGGAACCTGGGCCTGATTCAGCCTGAGTCAACCGGGGTATGGCAGTCTTCTAGGTTCTGGTTCTGGATGAAGGCCTTCTTGCGCGATGGTGGGAGAATGGCTCTATCTGGAAGCTCCGACCTCGGATCGTGTTGCTTCCACCTCGCTTGCGAAGTAGACTGGAAGGCCTTTCCAGAAAGGTAGGCCACGCCTTCAGGAACACCAGGAGGAATCCGTGGTCGATGCTGCAACTCGGGGCTGAGCTGTTGGTCTGCACAGCTCCAACCTGAAACTGAAATGAGAGGGAGAGGTGGCTTCTTTGGTGGAGGGAAGTGGTAGGGGCGACCTAAGGGTGAGTGGGGCTCTAGTGAGGTGGAGAAAAGAGCTAATGGTGATGGTGGAATGAGGGGGAGAATGGCTGGAAGCAAATGCTAGCAGGTGGAGGAGGAAGATGAGGGTGTGAGAGAGGGAATGGGGGAATGAAGGGGGCGAACTTGGCAAGAGGGAGGGTAATGGATGGGGGCGGCCAAAACAAGTGGAGGGAAGGGATTTCAAATTTGAAATGGTCTTGGAATGTGTAGGGTTGTATGGGAACTAGGGGATTGCCTTGGAGGGAGGAGATTGTGTTGGGAAGTGGGGAGATTCCCTCTTGGACATGGGGTGGAGTAATGGCAGGCTTGGGGAAGTGGAGGGGTAATGAATGAGGTGGGTGGTGGTTGGGAGTTGAAGGGGGAGGGAGGAGAGAGAGAGGGGGCGAACCCCTTAGGGGGAGGAGAGAGAAGAGAGAGTGGAGGGGGGGTGTGGGACTCACTCCCTAGGGTATCTCACCCTAACTTAGTGGAATCTCTCCAAATTGAACAAAATTGTAGGCTTAACTCAAAAGGATTCATTCATTCATTAACTTCAAATGAGGGGGAGTGGGGTCCTATTTATAGGCAACCCACTCTTTACAATAAGTCCCTGACAAAATAAGTAACTACAAATAACCAAGGGGGTGGGGGCACCAATGGGCCTAGCCCAACGAATTGGGCCCAATAGCCTCATTAGACAGCATGATGATACAAAAACCTAGGAAAATAACTACTAGACCTAGGGAAATGACTCAAATAAAATGAAAATACATCAAAATGACACAAAGGAAAGCTACTAAATGGATAAGAGGCCTTAATAGAGTGAGGCCCAAACTCAACCAGCTCCCGAATGTGAAGAAGTGGACCCAAGCCAAAGGGAATCGTGGGTGATGCCTCCATCATGACATCAACCTTGGAAATAAGGGAGTGACCCATCCCAAGAACCGCTTCGATCCCCATGAGTGGAAACCCCCAAAACTCACAAATGGGACCATCTTGATAGGAAACCATGTATCACAACCTTTCGCATCATGTGGTCAGACTAGTCACATCATTTGCGTCACTCACGCACTAGGACCGATGCATGATAGGTTTACATCTGGATGTCCAGGCCCCCCAAAGTCAGTCATCGTGAAGTCTAAGCATGAAGGAAACATTCATGGATGTCCGGGACCCCCTACATCAAACACCCTTTTGCATAATAGGTTCACCTATGGATGTCCCGGTCCTCCTAGGTCCATCAAAGTCTACGTAGCACCATGGCATGCTAGGTCAACTTTTGGTTGTCCAGGACCCCCATTATCCACTGGGAGTCAACACCTTAGAGAGTTGCATGAGGATATTCACAAAAACATCAACAAGAGCAATGAGATTTACAAGAAGTCAGCTTATTCCCACCGCCGCCACCAAGAATTCCAAGTTGGTGATTTTGTGATGGTGAGAACTGAGAGGTTATTCCCTGGGAATGTCTCAAAGTTGAGGTCGCGTGGAGTCGGCCCCTTTCAGGTGTTGAGGCGCCTTAGCACAAATACTTATGTGTTGGACCTTCCTGAAGAGTACGGAGTAAGCCCCACTTTCTATGTGGCTGACCTGGTGCCCTACAAGGGTCCCACGGTGACACCCAGTGAGGAGATTCAGCCTACCCCACCCCTTGAGAGCGTCCCCACACCTCAGAGAGCTCCATCCAGCCTGAGATACCAGCGTGATCAAGTGGAGCGGATATTAGATGAACAGGTCACCAACACGCGGAGCAAGGCGTATGAGCGATATCTGGTTAGGTGGAAGGGACGGCCACCTTCGGACGATGCCTGGGTGAGTCGGGAGGATCTCCAGCAGCTGGATCCTGACCTATTGGAGCAGTACCGCAGCAGGGAGGACTCTCACTCGACAGAGTCGAGTTCTCTGCACCCCGGGAGTATGATGGGGACATCGCTTACCACTTCCCATTCCTCCATGGGTCCCGATGATCGCCAATGTGTTCGTCTTGATTTCTTGAGTCAAGTTATGTAATTTTCATATTTTTCTGGAGTCATATCATTGTAATTTTTCTTTTATTTGAGTCAAGTCCCTAGGTTAATGAGTCTTCTACCTAAGTTTATTATCATTACGTCAGTTAGATTGGTTAATGGGCCCAGTTATATGGGCTTGGCCCAGGGGCGCCCCTTTCCCCCTTGGTTAGTTGTCATTAGTCTAAGAGTCAGGGACTTTTGTTGAATTGTGGGATTCCTATAAATAGGACCCCAATCCCACCAGTTGAAACTAATGACTGAATGAAAAATTTGAATATCTTGAGCATAAGTGCACCTCTCCCTCTCTCTCTTTCTCTCTCTCTCTCTCTCTCTCTCTCTCTCTCTCTCAAGAAGGGGCGACCCTTTTCTCTCTCCTCTCCCCTCCCTCTCTCTAGGCCGACCAGCCCCCTCTCTCCTCACCTACCCACTCTCCACTTGCCACATCACCCACCCTTTCACCTCCCAAGGCCACATTAACTCTCCCATTTAATCCTTCCCTCTTCCAAGGCACCCCTTGGTATTCCCCATACACCCCCCTCATTTCCCCAAGCACCCCCTTCACCCCTCCCAAGCTAAAATTCAAATTTTCCTCCCTTTGGGGACTGCACCCATTCATTCCCAGCCCCTTCACCTCCCTAGGTCGCAGCCCCCCTGTAATATCCCGGACCTTTCGGATCCTTCTTCGTGGGTCCTGGATCTGGTTTTCGGAGCGTTCGGCTCTGTTGTGTCTGAAATTTCGTTTCGGACATCTTTCGTGTTCTGATCGGCGCGATCCGGAGTCGTTTCGGAGGCCCGGAGGCGTTCCGCGGCTTTTCCGTGCGTGATTTCCGATTTCCGGTACGGGTTTCGGCTTTTCTCTTCGGACGCTCGCTGCGGGTGAACCGGGCTGTTCACACGGGCACGAGTGGTACCGTTGCGATCGGTACGTTCCGAGGATCGTGGGGGTGTAATTTCCTAATTTTTGGAATTTTCTGGATTTTCTGGGTTTTTCTATAAAACCCTTTTTCTTTTCTCTCTCCCCCACCATCTTCTTCTTCCTCTCTTCTTCTTCCTCCTTCCTCCTCCACCGTGTCTCCCTCCCTCTCCCTCTCTTCCTCCCGGTTGGCCACGGCGAGCTCCCCTCCGGCTGCAGACGGCGGAGGGGCGACGGCGCGGTGACGTGGGCGGCGGCGAGGCGGTCGTGGGGGCGTGCGGCGAGCGTGGGAAGCTTAAGGAAGAACGAGGGTTTTCAAGCGTTCTTCGCAATTCGTGGACGATCCGGCGGAGCATTTGCTCCATTGAGGTAGGGTGACGTTCCCTAGCTCTTCGCCGTTCTTTTCGGTGGTTTGTAGGCCGCGGGGAGGCCGAGAGAGGCATGTTTGGGCATTTTTGGGGTTTTTCCATATTTTGGGGTGAGCCGCCCGATCTATGGTTTTAGCCCACGAAATTATGTTTTGGTGGCTTAGGTGCATGCTAGGGGTCCCCAAGGGTCTTCCCCCTTGTTTTCCCCCTCTCCGGTGGAGGTACGGGGGCGTGGTTGGCGTTTTTGGGGTTTTCCCGCCGTAGCGTGCTCGGAGGCAAGCGACGGTCCTTCCAGTGACCGCCACTTGCATGTGACGCCCCTAGGCAGGAGCGTTACTTCTCCTGGGTGTTAACCCTTGGGGTCAGAGGGCAGCGACGGCCCTACGACTGACCGCCGTTTGGAGAATGACGCGCCAGGGCAGGGCCGCCGCTAGTTTCGACCGTTGGTTTTTGACCGTTGGGGGTCAGGCCATGTAACGCACCAGGCTAGGCGCGTTACATGCGTGTAACGCGCTGGGGCAGGCGCGTCACTTCCCCTTCCCACCCCGAGTGTAAGGGCCATGTGACGCGCTGGGCTAGGCGCGTTACATGTGAGTAACGCACTGAGCCGACGCGTTGCTTGCAAGCGACGCGCCGGGGTAGGCGCGTTACTTTCCCTGTGGTTTTGGAGGGTGTGGGGCGCCGTGTGACGGCCTGTCTCAGGCGCGTTACTTTCAAGCGACGCACTGGAGCAGGCGCGTCACTTCCCCTACCCCTCTGGCCGTGTGACGGTCTGCCTTAGACCGCCATTTTCAAGTGACGGCCCTAGAGTGGACCGCCATTTGGCTGTGACGGTCCAGGGACGGACCGCCACTTCCTGGGTTGCCCCATGTGGGTGGCAACCTTACTTTTCTCCGACCGTGGTCTCCGTGTGACGGGACTAGTGCGTGGGGTGATTCCCACACTTTGTCGGGCTTGGGCGTTGTTTTCCGTGACTTGAGAGTCTACTCCTTTAGCGACCCTCCACTAGTCGTAGCCCACCAGTACGCGGTGCTGGTCTCACCTGGGAGTGGTGTACGGGCACCCACCTTTCGAGACGGTTTGTGGACCGGTTACCGTAGGCCCCTCGTCGTAGCCAGAGTCCGGCTGCGGGGGAAAACCGGTCAGAGGGCCAGACCTAGGACGCGTGGTCTGTGTGTGCACACGTGGTTGGGGGCGGTTGGACCCACGTCGACGGGCGTGACCCCAGCTAGTCACTTGTTGTGAGTTACTTTTCGGTGTTCGCGCCTCGGGTAGGACCTACCACGTCAGGCGGCTCACCTACGGCGCGGTGTCAGACGTCAGGGGACGCTACTGGCTGTGCTTCTAGTGGGTGGTACTCCTGTCGAGCACGGAGTGACAGACTGTCAGTCGTGTGTTTCCGACCTTCGGGTTTGTCGGTGACCGTTGAGCTTCGGTCTTCTCTTCGTAGCACGTGTGTCGATTTGCGTGCCGTAGAGTCTTGCTTTGTAGAGTACAGGGCTTTCCTTTCCGAGGTACTCTCCTACCGCTAGAGTAGTGGTTTCTCACTTTGCGAGGTAGGGTTCGAGTGATCCCTACTGAGTCTTGTTCCGAGACTCATTCCCTGCGTGTTTTCACCGTGTTTCAGGTGAGACGCCACCTTCGGGGAGCGCGTCAGGAGCGCAGCGTGGTGCGGGTACCCAGAGGTAGTGCCAGAGGTCAGAGCCGGGGTATGCCCCGTGTAGCTGTACTTTTCTTTCTTGTCACTGTACTAGTCGTGGACTGTTGTTGTGGTTTTATTTTGTGGACCATGTAAATTATTATCTTATTTCCTGCTTAATATTATAACTGTTTATTTTCTGCAATTACTTGTGATAACTATGTAGTTTCCACACCATCCTTTTAACCCTTCCGAGTCTTCGGACTCGTGGGTGGCGGTGCGAGTCTCGGGTTATCGGGCCTTCCCGATAATCGGATTCTCGGGTCGTTACAGCTGGTATCAGAGCGCGGTTGTGGAATTACATGGGAATCATAGGTAATTGTAGTGGTCCACTAGTCCATGGCGATGATGTACAGGTGACGCTGGCCTTGGGCACCGCGTGTTTTATTCTGACATTGCCGTTTCCATGTTTTCTGTCTTGTGCTTCAGGAGCGAGGATGGTGCCGAGGAGGAGTTCTCGCTCTCAGCAGGGGCAGTCGGCTGGAGGTCAGGAGATCCAGCAGGGGGTCCAGAGGGACCAGGAGGAGCATAGCAGAGTTCCGGGAGCTACCGAGGCCGCGGATGCTGCGAGAGCTCCGAGGGCCGAGGATTTCTTCCGTGGCATGTACCATCTCATGTCTCAGCAGTTTGGCGGAGAGACTGCTGAGGGCTCGTCAGTCAGGGGTGGGCCGGGCCGAGCAGTGAGGGACTTCATGCAGTTCCATCCACCTTACTTTAGCGGCCAGGCAGACCCTGATGCGGCTCGTGATTGGCTTGATGAGATGGAGCGGGTGTTCAGTTCTGCGAAAAGTACTGCCGAGGACAGAGTGGTGTTGGCCTACAACCAGTTGCAGGGTACGGCTCGGAGGTGGTGGTCTTATGAGTGGAAGACGTCCTTTCAGCTTCGTCCACTTGAGCAGGTCGAGTGGGGTGACTTTGTCAGTGCTTTCGAGCGTACGTACTGTCCAGACGTCGTTGCTACACAGCGGATGCGAAAGTTTCTGGAGCTGGTGCAGGGTGACATGTCCGTGTTGCAGTACAGGGCCCGATTTGTCGAGCTGGGTCGGTACACACCTCATGTCATGGAGCATGAGAGGGTGAGGACCACGCAGTTTGTACAGGGCTTGAGGCTGGAGCTGAGGCACCATTTGATCGCGAATGGGGCCACTGATCTAGAGACAGCGTCTCGTGTTGCGATTTCCTTGGAGATGGATATGCAGAGGACTCGAGGACCGATCAGCCAGGGGCAGTCCGTGTCAGGTCACGGCCAACCGTCGGCTACCCAGCAGCAGGGTTTCTTCCAGCATGCGTCGGGTGGTTCAGGAGTACCGGCATCGGCAGCTTCAGTGACAGGATCTGCGTCTTTTAGCTCGAAGGTCAAGAAGTTCTTGAAGAAGGGTTTCCGTAAGAAGCCCAAGGATCAGGGACAAGCTTCATCGGGCAGTGTACAGCAGCCGATTCCTTTTCAGCGTCAGGGATCAGGGGGTGGATCACGAGGACCTTGTCCACGGTGTGGTGGGGCCCACCCAGGCAGGCAGTGCACGGCGCCGATTATCTGTTTTCGGTGTGACCAGCCAGGGCACATGGCGCGTGACTGTCCACAGAGACCGCCGCAGCAGTAGTTTTCCCAGCAGCAGAGGCAGCAGCAGTAGCAGGGACAGTATCCGCCGCTACCCAGGTCAGCCAGCGTGGGAGGCAGGCAGAGGGCTCGAGGCCAGATCACGCACTTGACCAGGGCAGAGGCATTGGCGTCGCAGCTCGTGGAAGGTACCGTTCAGATTTTAGGTTGTGCGGCTCGGGTTTTGTTTGATTCTGGCGCGTCTCATTCGTTTATTTCGGAGGATTTCGCGTCGAGCGTCGAGGAGCCGGTGACCCAGTTGTCCTGTGATTTGGCAGTGGAGTTGCCTTCGGGTGACTTTATGGTCACTCCGTATTGCTTCGACCAGGTTCCGGTGTGGATCGATGGCCGGAGTATGCCAGGCAGATTGTATGCGTTGCAGCTTCGGGATTACGATGTGATTCTAGGCATGGATTGGCTCGAGACTCATGGAGCGGTGGTGGATTGTTGGATGAAGAGGGTCTACTTCCAGCATCCGGGCAAGAGGACCTTCTATTTCCAAGGTATCCGTTCCACCTCTTCTCGATTCCTTATCTCTGCTATTCGAGCCGGTCGGTTGCTTGATTCAGGTTGTCAGGGTTTTCTCGCGTCAGTGGTTGTGTCTGACCGGATGGAGCCGGATGTCGAGGACATCGCGGTGGTGTGCGAGTTTCCCGATGTTTTTCCTGAGGAGTTGCCTGGATTACCTCCCCAGCGGGAGATCGATTTTGTGATCGAGGTTGTACCTGGTACGGGACCTTTGGCGAAGGCTCCCTACCGTATGGCCCCCGCTGAACTGAGGGAGTTGAGGGCGCAGTTGCAGGAGCTGATGGCCAAGGGGTACATTCGTCCGAGTTTTTCCCCTTGGGGTGCGCCCGTGTTGTTTGTGAAGAAGAAGGACGGTAGTCTGCGGCTGTGCGTTGACTATCGGCAGCTGAATGAAGTGACCGTTAAGAACAAGTATCCGTTGCCGCGGATCGATGACTTGTTCGACCAGCTTCAGTCTGCGCGAGTGTTCTCGCGGATTGATTTGCGGTCAGGTTACTATCAGCTGAGGATTCGCGAGTCCGATGTGGAGAAGACTGCATTCAGTTCGAGGTACGGGCATTATGAGTTTCTGGTGATGCCGTTTGGGCTCACCAATGCCCCAGCTGCCTTTATGGACTTGATGCAGAGGGTGTTTCATCCGTATTTGGACCAGTTCGTGGTCATTTTCGTGGATGACATCCTTGTTTATTCGCGGTCTGCTGAGGAGCACGCGTACCATTTGAGTGTGGTATTGCAGACGTTGCGAGATCACTAGTTGTATGCGAAGCTCAGCAAGTGCGAGTTTTGGCTCAGCGAGGTGCACTTTCTGGGGCACGTGATTTTTGGTGATGGCATTTCCGTGGATCCCGCCAAGGTCGAGGCTGTGATGCAATGGCCGAGGCCGAGGTCGGTGACGGAGATCCGGAGTTTCTTGGGGCTTGCGGGTTATTATCATCGGTTTATCCAGGATTTTTCCCGCATTGCGACCCCGATGACTAGGCTCACGCGGAAGGATATACCTTTCGTTTGGTCCGAGGAGTGTGAGCAGAGCTTCAGGGAGCTGAAGAGATTGCTCACCTCGGCTCCGGTGTTGGTTTTGCCTTCTGGATCGGGAGGTTTCGTGGTGTGTACAGATGCTTCCGGCGTTGGACTGGGTGCTGTTCTGATGCAGCATGGTAGAGTGGTGGCTTATGCATCTCGGCAGCTAAAGCCTCACGAGGAGAACTACCCTACCCATGACCTTGAGTTGGCGGCTGTGATCTTCGCGCTGAAGATCTGGAGGCATTATCTGTACGGTGAGAAGTTCGAGGTGTTCACTGACCATCAGAGCTTGAGGTATGTGTTCTCGCAGAAGGACTTGAACCTTAGGCAAAGGCGTTGGATGGAGTTCATGAAGGACTATGACTTCACCCTGTCTTATCAGCCGGGCAGGATGAATGTCGTCGCCGATGCCTTGAGTCGGAAGATTACGGTCAGTGCCTTGATGTTGAGGAGGTGGAGGCTCTGGGAACAAGTGCCCGAGGTATCTTTCAGGCTCAAGATTCCCCATAAGCCAGGGTTGGCAGTGCTTGCGAGTCTGACTGTCACTCCTGCTATCCGTCGTCAGGTGACAGAGGCTCAGCATGCGGACCCTGAGTTGCCCCGGATTTTGGCTATGGCTGACGTAGTGCTCGGCGAGGACGGTGCTGCGAGGTTTCGTGGCAGGTTGTACGTCCCAGCTGAGGAGCAGATTCGTCGTGCGGTGTTACGCGAGGCTCATGGGAGCAGGTACACTGTACACCCGGGTGCGACGAAGATGTATCGGAACTTACGGAGGCAGTTCTGGTGGCCTGGCATGAAGAGAGATGTCGCAAAATTTGTGGCCAGGTGCCTGATCTGTCAGCAGGTGAAGGCGGAGCATCAGCGACCAGGCGGTACTCTCCAGCCCTTGGATGTTCCTGCTTGGAAGTGGGACCATGTGACCACGGATTTTGTGGTGGGGTTACCGAGGACCCCGAGTGGGCAGGACAATATTTGGTTGCTGGTGGATCGGCTGACGAAGGTGACGCGGTTGTTACCGGTCAAGGTCAGCTGGAGCGTGTCTAAGTTGGCTCGTTTGTATGTGGAGCGGATCGTGCCGTTGCATGGGGTTCTCATTTCGATTATGTCGGATCGGGATCCGCGCTTCACTTCTGGATTCTGGAGGAGTTTCCAGCGAGCTCTTGGCACGGAGTTGGCATTTAGCTCGGCGTATCATCCACAGTCAGATGGTCAGTCTGAGAGGACCATTCAGACTTTGGAGGACATGCTGAGATCCTGCTGCCTGGAGTGGCGGGGGAGTTGGACTCATCACCTACCGTTGGTGGAGTTTGCCTATAACAACAGCTATCATTCGAGCATCGGCATGGCTCCTTATGAGGCATTGTACGGGCGTCCTTGTCGGACTCCACTTGATTGGTTTGAGGTGGGTGAGCGTGTTTTGACGGGACCGGAATTGGTGCAGCAATGTGTGGATGTTGTGCACCTGGTTCGTCAGAACATGTTGGCGGCCCAGAGTCGGCAGAAGAGCTATGCTGACCGTAGGAGGCAGCCCCTCGAGTTCGCCGTGGGCGATCATGTGTTCTTGAGAGTTTCTCCGATGAAGGGGGTGATGCGTTTTGGACGGCGTGGGAAGCTGAGTCCCCGCTATATTGGTCCTTTCGCGATTGTGGAGCGCATCGGTGAGGTTGCTTACCGGTTGCAATTACCTCCTGAGTTGGCGTCGGTGCATGACGTGTTCCACGTCTCGATGTTGCGGAAGTATATGCCCGATGACTCTCATGTGCTCGAGTTTTCCGTTTGGCCTGAGGTGACTCCAGATCTTAATCTCCCAGAGTTTTCGATCCGCGTGGAGGATAGGGGAGAGCAGCGCCTGCGGAACAAGGTCATTCCCTTGGTAAAGGTCGTGTGGCAGCGACACTCTGGTGGTGAGGCTTCTTGGGAACGTGAGGACGAGATGCGTCAGCAGTTCCCGTATCTGTTTGAGTGAGTCTTCCTCTTCTTTCCCCTTTGGTTGTTCTCAATTTCGAGGACGAAATTCCTTAAGGGGGGAGGGCTGTAATATCCCGGACCTTTCGGATCCTTCTTCGTGGGTCCCGGATCTGGTTTTCGGAGCGTTCAGCTCTGTTGTGTCCGAAATTTCGTTTCGGACATCTTTCGTGTTCGGATCGGCGCGATCCAGAGTCGTTTCGGAGGCCCGGAGGCGTTCCGCGGCTTTTCCGTGCGTGATTTCTGATTTTCGGCACGGGTTTCGGCTTTTCTCTTCGGACGCTCGCTGCGGGTGAACCGGGCTGTTCACACGGGCACGAGTGGTACCGTTGCGATCGGTACATTCCGAGGATCGTGGGGGTGTAATTTCCTAATTTTTGGAATTTTCTGGATTTTTCGGGTTTTTCTATAAAACCCTTTTTCTTTTCTCTCTCCCCCACCATCTTCTTCTTCCTCTCTTCTTCTTCCTCCTTCCTCCTCCACCGTGTCTCCCTCCCTCTCCCTCTCTTCCTCCCGGTTGGCCACGGCGAGCTCCCCTCCGGCTGCAGACGGCGGCGGGGCGACGGCGCGGTGACGTGGGCGGCGGCGAGGCGGTCGTGGGGGCGTGCGGCGAGCGTGGGAAGCTTAAGGAAGAACGAGGGTTTTCAAGCGTTCTTCACGATTCGTGGACGATCCAGCGGAGCATTTGCTCCATTGAGGTAGGGTGACGTTCCCTAGCTCTTCGCCGTTCTTTTCTGTGGTTTGTAGGCCGCGGGGAGGCCGAGAGAGGCATGTTTGGGCATTTTTGGGGTTTTTCCATGTTTTGGGGTGAGCCGCCCGATCTATGGTTTTAGCCCACGAAATTATGTTTTGGTGGCTTAGGTGCATGCTAGGGGTCCCCAGGGGTCTTCCCCCTTGTTTTCCCCCTCTCCGGTGGAGGTACGGGGGCGTGGTTGGCGTTTTTGGGGTTTTCCCGCCGTAGCGTGCCCGGAGGCAAGCGACGGTCCTTCCAGTGACCGCCACTTGCATGTGACGCCCCCAGGCAGGAGCGTTACTTCTCCTGGGTGTTAACCCTTGGGGTCAGAGGGCAGCGACGGCCCTACGACTGACCGCCGTTTGGAGAATGACGCGCCAGGGCAGGGCCGCCGCTAGTTTCGACCGTTGGTTTTTGACCGTTGGGGGTCAGGCCATGTAACGCACCAGGCTAGGCACGTTACATGCGTGTAACGCGCTGGGGCAGGCGCGTCACTTCCCCTTCCCACCCCGAGTGTAAGGGCCATGTGACGCGCTGGGCTAGGCACGTTACATGTGAGTAACGCACTGAGCCGACGCGTTGCTTGCAAGCGACGCGACGGGGTAGGCGCGTTACTTTCCCTGTGGTTTTGGAGGGTGTGGGGCACCGTGTGACGGCCTGTCTCAGGCGCGTTACTTTCAAGCGACGCACTGGAGCAGGCGCGTCACTTCCCCTACCCCTCTGGCCGTGTGACGGTCTGCCTTAGACCGCCATTTTCAAGTGACGGCCCTAGAGTGGACCGCCATTTGGCTGTGACGGTCCAGGGACGGACCGCCACTTCCTGGGTTGCCCCATGTGGGTGGCAACCTTACTTTTCTCCGACCGTGGTCTCCGTGTGACGGGACTAGTGCGTGGGGTGATTCCCACACGTTGTCGGGCTTGGGCGTTATTTTCCGTGACTTGAGAGTCTACTCCTTTAGCGACCCTCCACTAGTCGTAGCCCACCAGTACGCGGTGCTGGTCTCACCTGGGAGTGGTGTACGGGCACCCACCTTTCGAGACGGTTTGTGGACCGGTTACCGTAGGCCCCTCGTCGTAGCCAGAGTCCGGCTGCGGGGGAAAACCGGTCAGAGGGCCAGACCTAGGACGTGTGGTCTGTGTGTGCACACGTGGTTGGGGGCGGTTGGACCAACGTCGACGGGCGTGACCCCAGCTAGTCACTTGTTGTGAGTTACTTTTCGGTGTTCGCGCCTCGGGTAGGACCTACCACGTCAGGCGGCTCACCTACGGCGCGGTGTCAGACGTCAGGGGACGCTACCGACTGTGCCTCTAGTGGGTGGTACTCCTGTCGAGCACGGAGTGACAGACTGTCAGTCGTGTGTTTCCGACCTTCGGGTTTGTCGGTGACCGTTGAGCTTCGGTCTTCTCTTCGTAGCACGTGTGTCGGTTTGCGTGCCGTAGAGTCTTGCTTTGTAGAGTACAGGGCTTTCCTTTCCGAGGTACTCTCCTACCGCTAGAGTAGTAGTTTCTCGCTTTGCGAGGTAGGGTTCGAGTGATCCCTACTGAGTCTTGTTCCGAGACTCATTCCCTGCGTGTTTTCACCGTGTTTCAGGTGAGACGCCACCTTCGGGGAGCGCGTCAGGAGCGCAGCGTGGTGCGGGTGCCCAGAGGTAGTGCCAGAGGTCAGAGCCGGGATATGCCCCGTGTAGCTGTACTTTTCTTTCTTGTCACTGTACTAGTCGTGGACTGTTGTTGTGGTTTTATTTTGTGGACCATGTAAATTATTATCTTATTTCCTGCTTAATATTATAACTGTTTATTTTCTGCAATTACTTGTGATAACTATGTAGTTTCCACACCATCCTTTTAACCCTTCCGAGTCTTCGGACTCGTGGGTGGCGGTGCGAGTCTCGGGTTATCGGGCATTCCCGGTAATCGGATTCTCGGGTCGTTACACCCCCAACCCCCTTCCCATTGTTCTTCCTTTGGCCAACCAAGTTCTTCCACCCCTCTCCCCCCTTTTGATCAGTCTACAGGTGGCAGAGGAAGGGTCATCTTGCAGAAGCTGTCACGGAGACATATGGAGACCTCTGAAGACGTACCATACATTTCTGGAAAGGTCGACCAGTTGGCTTCGCAGGCGAGGTGATATCATCCCATTCCGACGTCGCTACAGCTCGTGGTGCCCATTCTCCCTTGGCTGCGCAGAGCTCCCCCTGCAGAGTGCCTGAACCAGAAGGGTAGCTGTGCCACGGCGAACCCTAGCAGAACCAAGCCGAGGTCTCTTCATCAAAGTCCTTCCACGTCCTGTCCTCTTCCAGGATCAGGAAGCGGAACTGCGTTCGGGTTCCGTGGGACGGAGTTAAAGAGTTTCTCCTCCGACTGCTCCAAGCTGCTTCCCCAAGTCTGCTACGACCTGTCCGCACCTTCTTGGGTCCCCCGGTCTCCTCCGACCTCATCCGGCTTCCCCGTTGATTTTTCTGCGAAGTAGACTCGACCACGATTCCAGTAACTCTGACGGATCGTGATTTAGAGTTCGGGAGTGGCCGGGGTAGCTTCTGCAAGTCTCTGTCTGAATCAGGTAGCTGCTGCGGCCAGAATCTGCCACCCGGTTCGAAGCTGCACCACTGCCGACGGTGGAAGATTCAAGTCACGAGTCCTTCTAAAAATATCGTCCTCCACCTGTCCTCTTTCTGGATCAAGAAGCAGAAGTGCGTTCGGCATCCGGAAGTCAGAGTTTTCATTTTTCTACCTCGACTGGTCGGGTCTGCCTCCCACAACCTGCAGCGACCTGCTACCACTCATCGGCGTCCCCCAATCGACCCCGACCTCAGACGGCTTCCCCACCAGTTTTCCCGCGAAGAGGGTCCGTCCACGGTTCCAGCAACTTTGATGGTTCAATATTTGGTGCCCGGGAGCGGCCGGGACAACTTCTGCAAGTCACTGTTCGTGTCAGGTAGCTGTTGCGGCCAGAAACTGCCACCTTGTTCTAAGCTCGACCCAGACCAACCACTGCAGCCGAAGAAATTGAGAAAATTCTGAAGCATCCTGGTTCCAGATACGAAGATTCCCCAGCTGGTCTCGTCTTCAGCGAAATTCTAGAACGTGATCTACGGCCTCTACAGCGACTGGCAGTCAGCCATCACAGCAAGCAGGGAGTTTCCATTTCGGCTACACCGGCGCGTCCTCCGGCGAATCTCCCTCTCCCGCCTGGCCGGCTTACCGCCCCTCCCTGCGTGGAGGTTGTGTTTGAGTGTACTTAATTGTCCCCACCCTAAGTTCACCCTCCTGCGCGAGGTGTAGTGATTGTAATCATTCAAAACAGGATTGAAGCTTCACCGGCGCAGTGTGCGGGGAACCACACTTCCCCGCTCGCCCTCGTCTCCGATCGGGGTTGGTTTCTTCAAACCAACCAGGTGAGCTCCTGCCCTTGCTCCAGTTATTTCTGTTCATTTCATATCCGTAAAGCTTGTTCGCTGGTCGGTGAGAGAGCGCCCGTTCCCGGAGCCACTAACTCTTATGTGGTCACCGTGGCCATAGTGAGTGAGTGACCTAGTGCCCCCAAGGCACCCGGCCGCCCTCGTTTGTGGGCTTCATACCTTCGGGAGGGTCAACCTAAGTGGTGCTAGCCCTCTAGCTAGCCAGGGGCTTTCTCCACTACCTCGACTCGGCATCACCGAGTCACCATGGGAAGCGGGTGTGCGCGGTGTAACGGCGACTCTCGAGTTGCTCTCGACTCTTGTGATTGTTATTGCAAATTAAGTCCAAGGGATCATTGTCATTTGCTACCTTTGCATCATTGTGTCACATCACTTAGCTTGTGGTACGTTTTACTACTTTAGACTGTACTTTCTGTTGGACTGGACTCTGTTGTAGTAGTTGTTTATTTATTTCTGTTAATTGTTGAATTATCCGGCCTTATTTCCTATTTCTTTATACCTTCACACTCCTTTAAGCCCTTCCGAGCCCTCCCGGCTCGTGGGCGGCGGGCCAGGATTCGAATGGTATCGGGCTCCTCCCTGTATCCAGATCTTGGGTCACTACATGGGACATATGCGCCCACAAGGTGTTCGGGGAAAAGCCCGACACCTGTGTGCGAGCCGTACACACATGCTGCGGGCTTCCAAAGCCTGTGGTTGACATATTCGGGCCTCCCTTTGACCTTGGAGGGTTGAAAGAAGGCATCCCGGGGTAGGCCCTTGGCCTCTTCACTGAGTGCCACGTGGCGTGACTTGTAGTTGGGGCGCCCCCGGGTTGGCCCGGGTGGTTGTATAGAACGCGGACAAAGTCCATCGCTGAGGGGTCGGGAGTGATCCCGGTTAATTGCTAATGCTGCCGTATATCCTGGCTAGTGGGTTGGGGCCATTGGTCGGGCCCACTGGGTTGCCAGAGGGGCTGAATAGCCCATGCCTTGAAGGTGATCGGGGAAATTTCCGAACCCTTAATCTTTCGTATTTTGCTGGGAAATTGTCCGAGTACAACAAATGCCCCCCACGGGTCGTGCGTCGGAGGCGGAGACGAGGGCGTACGGCCCATGAACTCCTCTTTCTGGATGATTGTAGTTGTATTTCGACACTTCATATGTCTTCGTTTTGTTGCATTGTGTATATTGACTTACTGTTGTGCTGACTGTCTTTGTGTATTTTGTCTTGCAGCTATGGCACGATTCGACAGGGACGAGAGGGTCCCGAGGCGAATGGCTCGGGAGGAGGATCACTGGGAGAGGAGGGCTGAGTGGCCCATGCCTCCCTTGGGCCCGCCGGTCATTATTGCGGCTAGCGTGGAGCAGCTTGATTCGGGGCATACAGCGATAGCCGAGGGCCCTGTTGGCGAGTGCGGGAGCGGAGTTGGGGTCGTAGAATTGGCCCGGGTCTCGGAGGCGGGCGGGATGTTCACCTATGACCGTAGTGGGGGCTATCCGGTGGAGTTTCCCTTGGACCGCCACTTGTTCGAGTTCATTAGGAACTTTGTTCCACCAAGCATGGAGGAGGGGGATTCTCTAATCACTGGAGTACGCTGCCGACTGGAGCGGGCGATTTTGGCAGGCAAGGATAGCCTGCAGGGGATCGTTCTCTGTGGCTTTTCGAGCTTCTCCAGAGACTACTGACGATAGTGTCAGTTTTCCAGTGCTGAGTGCTTGGGCTTCTTCAGTGGAGCGGATCAATTTGGAGTCCGGGTCAGACCGATGGGTCCCGCTTCTTAGGACCTACATGGCCATCATCGGGCAGAGATAGAAGGCAGTACATGGCTTGTGTTAGAGTCATCAGGGCTGCAGTATGCCGGGGAGGGCTTCGACGATCACAGCCTCTTGTCCGGGGTTCTGCGACAGACTATTGTTAACTGGTATGGTCGCTGGGCGGTGATTCCTTCACACAGGTACCGCCAGAAAGCTACCAAGTGGTTGATGGGTATAGTACACTATTACACGATGCTGCTGTACCGGGCCGACATCCAATATGCTGTGACTACGGCCTTATATGGATATCCCTGCTACACAGGGCTTTAGCCGGCTTTGGCAGAGCGCTTCAACCGTCGGTGGAACACAGTAGCGACAGCTGAGGGAGAGACCTCACTCTACTTGTGGTCCTTGTTCAGGATTTCTGGGCTGCCGATCAGCGGCGAAGGATATGAGGAGGTTGTGCTGGATGATCTTCACCGCAGTCACACTGATGTGCTGGGCCGATACCGAGTTCCTTACAGTTATCGGTACCTGCTGAAGACATGGAGGGATTTAGTGTTGTGCCCTGTGGTTTTGATGATGGTTTTGTTGATTGATTGTTGGTGTGAGTTAATCAAATGTTCAGTCATCCTGCTGCTCAATTTAGAGTCATATTTGATGATCAGTCATGCTACATATTAAACTGATGCATAAAGCATTCATTGCTGTGGTTTTAATGATTTATCTATTTTTGATGATTGGTGTTTGATGGTAATCATTGTGAGTCATCCTGATGAGATGTTCATTCAGGACTTCATATGCTCATTCAGTTTATCTGCTGACATTGTGCTTTGATGATAGCTTCATGATTGTGATTTGTATATCATCTGGAGAATGCACGTGTATGACTGATATATTGTGTGTGTTAGACTTCTGGTATGTGCATGATCTATACATCACCTTCTATCTACAAGTCTATACATTAGACTGTTCTTCAAAGTCTGTACATCAGACTGTACATCGTTTTCGTGCTGTTTCTGTACTTGAGTCTTCGTGTTGTTTCCCCTCACTAACACGAAAAGATCTCGTGTCGTCTGAGCTTACAACACTTCGTGTTGATTTCCATGCTTTACAAGAAAAAGCTGCTAAGAGGTAATACTTCGTGTGTCCGTACTGTTTCTGTCTTCGTGTTGGTTTCCCTGAACCTCATGTCATTCTTGCTTCGTGTCCACACCTCGTGTCAGTGTCTGTCTTCGCCTTTGTGTTAAATTCAGCTCGTGTCGTTTTCGTCTTCGAGTTGTTCTTCTACTTCCACCATTTCATCACGTGTCGAGATAACCGTGTTGTCTTTCACTTCGTGCAGCCTATGTGTCTGTGTTGTCCCCATGTCATCCTTAGTTCATGTCGTGCTTGTGTATTTCTGTCTTCGAGTCATTTTTCGCTGGATCTTTATGTCGGTCTAGGTTCAAGTGTCGTTCTTACTTTGAGTCGTTTTCTTTGTTATTTCCGTCTTCGTGTCGTTTCTGTTTTCATGACTTCGTGTCATCTTCATTGTCTTAGTGTTGTTTTCACCGCGTGCTGTTCTCACTGTCTTCGTGCTGTCTTCACCGCGTGTCGATTACTGTTTCATCTAGTAGTGTTTTTCCACTTAGTGTCATTTCCGAATTATCTCTTCGTGTTGTTCTTCCTAGACATCATGTCTTTCGTGTGTTGAAACCACACTTACTGTTGGTTTCTGTTTACCTCCATGTTGTCCTCATGCCGCTCTCATTACTGGTTATTATATCATGTCGTTTTACTTCGTGCTACAGTCACCATGGTGTTCTTCGTGTCGTTCTTCTGGTTACCTCGTGTTGTTTTATAACCTCACTTCGTGTTGTTCTCAGTGCATCTAGTATTTCTATTACATACTTCGTGCAGCTTTAGTTCCTATGGCCCTCAGCTTTAATGTTTTTCATCTCCTTGCAGATCCGAGGAAGAACATTCCACACACCTGGGCAGCACGTGATCCGAGGCTGGAATGAAGCCTGCTGAGAGACTGCCACGTGGACCGAATTCTTAGGGCTGGAAATGTGGAGGTCACACGTCATGGCAGATGCTGCTGCTGCTGCTATATATATGAGACCTTCGTCCATAGATGAAGTGATCGAGTTGGCGAGAAGAAGAGTCCATACAGAGAGCCACGATCCTGATAGAAAAAGAAAAGAGAAAGAAGAGAAGAGCAGAAAGTGAGAGATTAGGAGAGCAGAAGAAAGAGAAAGAGAGAGATAGAAGTGTGAGCCGAAGAGTATAGAGGAGCAGAGATCGAGAGAGTGAAAGAGAAGAAGAAGAAGAGAAGAGAAGAGGAAGAAAAGCTTACCTGAAGATCTGTCTACTGGACCGTGGATCAAATCCAAGCCAGTCAGCTCCGTTGAGAGCCACATTGTGCATTTCGTGTTTCAGCTTTCTGTCTGCTGAAGTTATTTTCGTTTATTGTTCTTTCCTTTGTTTTCTGGTTTGCTGTGTTTCTGATACTCTGTAGAGTGGTCGGGGTTCCTCCTGTTAGTTCAGGAGAAGGGAGATTGACATCTCCGGTTGCAAGTAGCTGGGTGCTACTTGTGGGTTCCCTCCGGTTTGGAGGAAGGGAGATCTGATCTCCAGTTGCAAGTAGTTGGGAGCTACTTGTGGGTTCCCTCCGGGTTGGAGGAAGGGAGAATTGTCTCCGGTTCTGGGCTTGTGGATTCAAGTCCAGGGGTTCCCTCCAGGTCTGGAGGAAGAGAGACCGTGTGTCTCTGGTTTGCTAGTGACTGGTGTCACTAGTGGTTCCCTCCGGTTGGGAGGAAGAGGGGAGGCTGTTCCCCTGGTCAAGCTGTTTGGCAGCATTTGTTGCAGACTGAGTCTGCTGTTACTAGCGTGAGCTAGTGGAAGCCACACTCGGTTTGAGTGTGGGGTGGATGTAGGTCTGCTGGACCGAACCACCTAAAAACCTCTGTGCAGTGGTTTGATTTCTCTATATGTTTTTTGTTTCCGCTAGATGTTTGCATAGGGGCGCTCCAAGTGTTTGATCACAGGTTCATTAAATGATTTAATCAGATCTTGTTCTGAGTGTTTAATCTGTTGAGTGAGCGAAAGTTTATTTGAGTGAAAGAATGGTTTGAATGAATACTTAGGTGCGCTTTGCTTTGGTTGCTCACTGTCTATTTGTTGAATTCCGCTACTGCTAATTAGTCTTTCAGATTTGATATATCTGTCTAGTTAGCATTCTAGATAGTTAGTGAGCATCATATTTTTAATTGGGTGAAGGCTTTTAAATAGGTTATATTCATTCACCCCCCCTCTGAATACTGCACCGAACCCAACAATTGGTATCAGAGCAGGTCTCTGATCTATCTGATCTAACAATCTGCAGAGGATCCTGCTGGTTTGTTTGGTGTTTTTCAGAGTGTGCTCTCTGTGTTCGTAGCTTTGATTCTCCGTCTTAGTGCTTTGTCTTGCTTATTTGGTTTAGGTGCTTCAGTTTGTTCTGAGCTTTCAGATTGTTTGCAATGGAGCCAATCGTGCTGAAGGCTAGCTCCAGCAAAGCAAACAGATCCAGCCACAGTGGATCATCAAGCAAGAAAAGTAGTCTCTCGCGGCCTGAAATTGATGAAGACCACATTGGAATGATGATTAGTAACTTCAGGAAATTTCTGAGAAAAAGAGAAGGAAAGCTTGACGGTAGCAAACAGCAAAGAAGGTATACTTCTAATCCTGCCAAGATTATTGACTCTAATGTCTGCTACAAATGCAGGAAGGCTGGACACACAAAGGATGATTGTCCAGAGTTATTGAAACTCAAAGGGAACACCTCGGACATTGATAGAGAAGGAAGAAAGTCAATATGCTTAATGGCCAACCGGGATGATGAGGAATCCTCATCCAAGGTAAATTCTGAATCCGAATCAGATGGATACTCCTTTGAAGAATTAATAGTGATGTATGAAGACTTGTTCAAAGTATCCAAGAAATTAAAATCTGAAAATAGAAAGTTAAAAAAGAGATGTGAACAGATAAATTCTAATGTTTCATGTGAAAACTGTCAGAGACTAAAAACATCTCATGATATGTACTTAGTTGATCTGAATACGAATAAGGAACAAATCTCCTCATTGGAAAATAAAAATGAAGAATTGAGGTTGCTAAATTCCGCCATGTCTGAGAGACTCCTGACAGTTGAAAAAGGGAAATCTATTCTGAAAGAAAATGAAGTGAGTAATGAATTCACATTGACACTGGAAAATGAGACTCTGAAAAGTCTGAATGATGAATTGCAAAATCAACTTATGTTGTGTGAGGACCACATTGTGTCTTTGGAAAGAGAAATTGAAGATCTAAAAAACTCCCTGTCAAAATTTGTTAAGGGAAGAGACAATTTAAATAAGCTCCTTGGTGCGAATGTAAATTTTCAAAAGGAGGGACTGGGTTACAGTCCAGACATGAAGAAGGCTGAAAAGCCTTTTGGAGAAAAACTGAAGACTGTTTTCGTTAAAAGTTCAGAACAAGAAAAGCCCTCTATCTCATTCTCACCTCAGTACAAAAATCAGAAAGAGAATGAAAAACAGAAAACATATAGAAAGAACTCTTTTATGCATATTGATCACAGTCCTCACCCACACTCGCATGCATCTAGAAAGAAAATGATCTGTCACTACTGTCACAAATATGGACATTTGATGCATGATTGTAACTTGATGGAAAGGGATGACCTAGCAGCTGCTCAAAACAATCAGGCTAGAAAGCATGTCCCATGGGATAAGAAAATTGATTGTTATAACTGTGGAAAAATAGGACATGTTGCTGCACAATGCTGGTCAGGGTCGTTTAAAAGAAACCCCCTTCAATGTTCTCATTGTAGAAAGCATGGCCACACAGTCAAAGATTGTTGGCATATCCAAGGTATGAATATGAATTTCAAATATGCTAAATTTCCTACAAAGAAAAATGACTTTGGAAGAAATAAAGTTGCATATAAAAGAAAGATTTCTACATGTTCTGAATGTGGTAAGCTAGGCCACAAAGCTGCCAACTGTTGGCTAGTTGATTATGGAAAGAAAAATTTTCATGATAATCAAAGAAATACTCATGCTCATCTACATAGGCATCATACTTCAGCTAATTCGGTGGTGTCATGTAGATGTTGTGGAAGGGTTGGTCATTCCATGAATAATTGCTATCTGATGGAATTTGATGATTATTCTGGTAAGAAACCTTTTAGAACACCTGATAGGGGTAGTGCAGGACCCAAGACTGCTTGGGTCTCTGCAGGATCAACTTGATTGATTTGATGCAGGTGTGCCTTGGAAAGAGAAATGAAAGGGGTTAACCAAGGCACTCAAGAATGAAAAACCCCAGGATTCAATCCTTCAGGTTAGTTCTGAACTTTGCCTAAATCTCATAATCTGAAAATGCTGATTTGTTTGTTTTAAATTCATCATCTGAAATTGTTGATCTGCTTGACTGATTGTTGTATAATCTTCTCTTGTCTAGTTGATCAGTCTGCATTCAAGACTCAGCTATTGAATTCAACTGTGCATATCTGATGCTCTTCTCGTACTATATGTTGAACTGAATTTGAATGCTTCTTTAGTATATACAGTTGATGCACTATACAGACTCCGCGTCCATGCATGTGTTTTGTGTTAATGCATTGCATGCTTGTCATTGAATGCACACTTGGACTGATTGTGTATAGACTGATTGTCATTACATGTGACAATGATGCTGTTCAATGCATGAAGGACTGCTTTATGTTGCATTGTCATACATGATCATCATGGTATATTAAATGGAACAAGTTGAAGGGCATATGGAGTATATCTGGATGCTACTGACATGTGTGAGGTGGTCCTTGGACCAAGTCCTCCGCCTAGTACCATGGGTCTAGTCTTCATGTAAAACAGTGAACTGCATCATATGTTGAAAAATCTGAAAAAGGATAAAAATGCTCATGAATTGGATGCATAAACCTGAATTGATTGCATACTTGTTTAATGTATCCTTGGTGCATAGTCTGCATGTAGGACAGTATGTTGCATAGCAAGTTAATTCTGTGTTTGCAAAATCATTCCTCATCAGCATTGTCTGAATTGATACCTCTGAACTCTACTCATCTGAAGTACATATATGTGATTTGCATGTATGTTTAAATGCATATTGTAAGGGGGAGTCAATGATTTGCATATAGGTTGTCAAATGCATACATTTGTCAGAATTCATTGCATATCCCTTCTTATCATTTTTGATTGACAAACCTTAATCATATTCTGAAAAACTTTGAGCTTCACAATCTCTCTTAACAATTGGTACTTCTACTATCAATTGATATCATTTGACTTCAGAATTCTATCAGTCTTCCATGAAGATTTCAATGGGCTATCTCGATCATAAATCTGAAAAACTCTTGAACTAGAAATCTTCTATTATACATTCTTAAGAATGACTGAAATAACTCATGTGGTTTAAGCTTAATGTATTCATGGAGTTTAACTTCAAAATCTCTTAACATATCTGAATCATGTTTAATAAATCTTAACCAACTGTTAACCAACTGTTTCATGCTATGTCTTGCAAAAACTTCTGAAATCTGTACTTTTGAATACATGACTTTAATTGGTTAAGTACATGAGATTAATATTGTTTTGAAGTAAATGAATGTTTCTGAAATGTCTAAAGGGTAATATCTGTCAGAGCAATGACATTGGTCACTGAGAAACACAAGTCCAAAGGACTGTGTCATGAGGTGCCTTAGTTAACTCTGTAAAATGAGAATTCATTGAAAATCAGGCAGAGCAATGGCATGCACACTGAGAAATACAATTCACTCATTAAAAATTGAGCTGTAGTGTGTCATGATGTGTAAATGCTAACTCTGTTTACATAAGGCATGACAGTTAGTCACACTAAGGGCTTAGGGATATTGGCCTCTGATCAAGGTATATCCTCTAGTTACAAGGTGTGTACTGAACTAGAGTGCACGTAAAATTTGTAGCAAGGAAAATTATTGAATAAATTGAAATATCTGAATATTGATGCCAAAATCAAATTGCTACAACTCTAGACAAAATCATATGACTTCATAATAGCTTGATTTCAATACTAGTACATGTAATTCTGAAAGAAGTCAATAGATTTGATTGTGTAAGACAAAGGGAGGATAATCAAGATAAATATGAGGGCTTGGTTCATTTTTATTAAACCATGGTTTCAGATATCAATACAGAATTTTATTGATAAACTCTACATACATCATGATTAAACCATGCTGTTCAATAAAGTTCATTCATAAGCCCTTATAATGGAAGACTTTGTAATATTCTGATTTGGATTTATGAGAATGATATTTCCTTGAAAATCTGATTGAATTCCTTCTGGTTGAAGCTCATCTGAACATAACTTCTTCTGCTCATGTCATTGGCTCAATGACCTGAACTTCTCCTTGTTTGCCCCTGTGGTCTCCTTCTCATTCATCTCATAAGATTCCACTTATTGAAGGGGAGATTCCAAGTCTTGCATAAATTTCATATCAATTGGCATCTATTCAGGGGGAGCATTCCTTGTCACACTGAATCATGTTCATATCATTTGTGACCTTGCATTCACATACTTAGGGGGAGTATTGCATTACTTGTTGCATCTGCATTTTTGCATTTAACCCTTCCCATGGTTTATTTTGTTTATATCAAAGGGGGAGATTGTTTGCCAAAAAGGGAGAATCATGTTCTTGAAAGGGGGAGAAATTGACTGATCTCTTATACATGCTATAATTTCTCAAATTATTTTTCTTTTTGATGAAGTCAAAGGGGGAGAATAATTTGAGTCTTCAGAATGCCTCAGAATGCCTCACATCATCAGAATGACTCAATATATTGAAAGTGTTGCCATCATCAAAAAGGGGGAGATTGTTGTGCCCTGTGGTTTTGATGATGGTTTTGTTGATTGATTGTTGGTGTGAGTTAATCAAATGTTCAGTCATCCTGCTGCTCAATTTAGAGTCATATTTGATGATCAGTCATGCTACATATTAAACTGATGCATAAAGCATTCATTGCTGTGGTTTTAATGATTTATCTGTTTTTGATGATTGGTGTTTGATGGTAATCATTGTGAGTCATCCTGATGAGATGTTCATTCAGGACTTCATATGCTCATTCAGTTTATCTGCTGACATTGTGCTTTGATGATAGCTTCATGATTGTGATTTGTATATCATCTGGAGAATGCACGTGTATGACTGATATATTGTGTGTGTTAGACTTCTGGTATGTGCATGATCTATACATCACCTTCTATCTACAAGTCTATACATTAGACTGTTCTTCAAAGTCTGTACATCAGACTGTACATCGTTTTCGTGCTGTTTCTGTACTTGAGTCTTCGTGTTGTTTCCCCTCACTAACACGAAAAGATCTCGTGTCGTCTGAGCTTACAACACTTCGTGTTGATTTCCATGCTTTACAAGAAAAAGCTGCTAAGAGGTAATACTTCGTGTGTCCGTACTGTTTCTGTCTTCGTGTTGGTTTCCCTGAACCTCATGTCATTCTTGCTTCGTGTCCACACCTCGTGTCAGTGTCTGTCTTCGCCTTTGTGTTAAATTCAGCTCGTGTCGTTTTCGTCTTCGAGTTGTTCTTCTACTTCCACCATTTCATCACGTGTCGAGATAACCGTGTTGTCTTTCACTTCGTGCAGCCTATGTGTCTGTGTTGTCCCCATGTCATCCTTAGTTCATGTCGTGCTTGTGTATTTCTGTCTTCGAGTCATTTTTCGCTGGATCTTTATGTCGGTCTAGGTTCAAGTGTCGTTCTTACTTTGAGTCGTTTTCTTTGTTATTTCCGTCTTCGTGTCGTTTCTGTTTTCATCACGTCGTGTCATCTTCATTGTCTTAGTGTTGTTTTCACCGCGTGCTGTTCTCACTGTCTTCGTGCTGTCTTCACCGCGTGTCGATTACTGTTTCATCTAGTAGTGTTTTTCCACTTAGTGTCATTTCCGAATTATCTCTTCGTGTTGTTCTTCCTAGACATCATGTCTTTCGTGTGTTGAAACCACACTTACTGTTGGTTTCTGTTTACCTCCATGTTGTCCTCATGCCGCTCTCATTACTGGTTATTATATCATGTCGTTTTACTTCGTGCTACAGTCACCATGGTGTTCTTCGTGTCGTTCTTCTGGTTACCTCGTGTTGTTTTATAACCTCACTTCGTGTTGTTCTCAGTGCATCTAGTATTTCTATTACATACTTCGTGCAGCTTTAGTTCCTATGGCCCTCAGCTTTAATGTTTTTCATCTCCTTGCAGATCCGGGGAAGAACATTCCACACACCTGGGCAGCACGTGATCCGAGGCTGGAATGAAGCCTGCTGAGAGACTGCCACGTGGACCGAATTCTTAGGGCTGGAAATGTGGAGGTCACACGTCGTGGCTGATGATGCTGCTGCTGCTATATATATGAGACCTTCGTCCATAGATGAAGTGATCGAGTTGGCGAGAAGAAGAGTCCATACAGAGAGCCACGATCCTGATAGAAAAAGAAAAGAGAAAGAAGAGAAGAGCAGAAAGTGAGAGATTAGGAGAGCAGAAGAAAGAGAAAGAGAGAGATAGAAGTGTGAGCCGAAGAGTATAGAGGAGCAGAGATCGAGAGAGTGAAAGAGAAGAAGAAGAAGAGAAGAGAAGAGGAAGAAAAGCTTACCTGAAGATCTGTCTACTGGACCGTGGATCAAATCCAAGCCAGTCAGCTCCGTTGAGAGCCACATTGTGCATTTCGTGTTTCAGCTTTCTGTCTGCTGAAGTTATTTTCGTTTATTGTTCTTTCCTTTGTTTTCTGGTTTGCTGTGTTTCTGATACTCTGTAGAGTGGTCGGGGTTCCTCCTGTTAGTTCAGGAGAAGGGAGATTGACATCTCCGGTTGCAAGTAGCTGGGTGCTACTTGTGGGTTCCCTCCGGTTTGGAGGAAGGGAGATCTGATCTCCAGTTGCAAGTAGTTGGGAGCTACTTGTGGGTTCCCTCCGGGTTGGAGGAAGGGAGAATTGTCTCCGGTTCTGGGCTTGTGGATTCAAGTCCAGGGGTTCCCTCCAGGTCTGGAGGAAGAGAGACCGTGTGTCTCTGGTTTGCTAGTGACTGGTGTCACTAGTGGTTCCCTCCGGTTGGGAGGAAGAGGGGAGGCTGTTCCCCTGGTCAAGCTGTTTGGCAGCATTTGTTGCAGACTGAGTCTGCTGTTACTAGCGTGAGCTAGTGGAAGCCACACTCGGTTTGAGTGTGGGGTGGATGTAGGTCTGCTGGACCGAACCACCTAAAAACCTCTGTGCAGTGGTTTGATTTCTCTATATGTTTTTTGTTTCCGCTAGATGTTTGCATAGGGGCGCTCCAAGTGTTTGATCACAGGTTCATTAAATGATTTAATCAGATCTTGTTCTGAGTGTTTAATCTGTTGAGTGAGTGAAAGTTTATTTGAGTGAAAGAATGGTTTGAATGAATACTTAGGTGCGCTTTGCTTTGGTTGCTCACTGTCTATTTGTTGAATTCCGCTACTGCTAATTAGTCTTTCAGATTTGATATATCTGTCTAGTTAGCATTCTAGATAGTTAGTGAGCATCATATTTTTAATTGGGTGAAGGCTTTTAAATAGGTTATATTCATTCACCCCCCCTCTGAATACTGCACCGAACCCAACATTTAGCTCTTGCTGGGAGGGAGAGAGCTGCACAGAGCCCTAGGGTGCTGCTGAATGTGTGGATTCACCACTTTTACAACAGGCCCTTCTGCTTTTACCAGGAGTTTGCGAGAGATCAGACTCCGTGGGAGGAGTATACAGAGGTGGAGCTGCGGTTCCGGACATACACGAGGTACATCTACGCGCCAAAGGAGGGGTGGAACCCCCATAGATTGTCGGACGTGACCCATCAAGCAGCGTACTTGGCGTACTGGCTGGTGACGTTCGTGGTTCCGCATGGGGAGGACGGCCTACTGAGGGTGGAGTTGCTGGGGCCTACGTGCCTACTGGCAGAGGGATGGAGGCTGGACTTAGTCCCGGCAGCTCTCGTAAACGTTTATCAGGGACTGGGGGTGTTGGCGGCGCACCCGTCGCCACGTGAGAGGAGTCTACTTCTGCCGACCCACTACCTCAGTGTGTGGGCTGGCTTGCTGTTTCTGGGGCTAGTGACCCAAGGGTCAGTGGCGAACTAGGCGACACCCCTGCTGTTTAGCTTCACCGGCCAGCCAGACGGAGATGTCGTTGCACAGTTGGAGGGGTCCAGGACAATTTTGTCCTACTTGCCCGGCAGGGGCGAGGAGGGGTTACCTTTTGACGGTGCCGTTAGAGACTCCTATTTGATTTTGGTGCCTTCACATGGCGGGGCGGCCTGCGCCCTTCCTTATCGGCAGGAGCCAGATGCGGTGCTGTACACAGAACGGGTGATGAGCACCCGACCGGTTGTGCTGACGCTACACCGGTCCATGATGAGCTTCCGGGAGCCATATTACCAGCACTGGTTCACCCAGAACTTTGGGTAGAACCAAGGGATCCCACCGAACCAGGAGTTCCCTCTAGCGGGCTGATAGTACAGAGGCCAGGACACCCACTTGCTGGCTACAGCCTGGTGGGACTTCTACTATCGTCGGGAGCCTGAGCGGCTGCCGACACCTGGGCCGGGACATAAGGGACTGTTCGGCGTCCATTACGCCAGGTGGTGGTTCGAGCACAGCCACCTGTATCGGCAGAAGGCCTCGGTGATTCGAAAAGCCGAGGAGGACCGCCTCGTGAGGGAGGATCTGCCTCCCATTCTGTTGGATGACGAGTACTTGCGGACTCGCCTTTCTCTAATTCACCGGGAGGTAGAGTGGCTGGCACAGCAGGCACCCCAGAGCAGCCGGGGTTTGACGTCGGCGGGACGAGGCGGTGGCGGGGCACTGAAGCCCCTCAGGCAGGCGCGACCGGTGCCTGGAGGTACTGGAGCTGGGACATCTCGACCGAGGGCACTGAGGAGTTGGGGGACTCAATTCCTGGCCGACGGTGAGTTCGGGAAGAAGGGCTCCCTGGATCGAGTGCTCCCCGAGGGGAGCTTTGGGAACACGGCGGTCGATGACTGGAGGCGCCACATTGCCCATGCGATTGGGTCGGCTGGGCCTGTGGAGCTCGTGTCCCTCATTGAGTGCGCCTATACCCTGAGGGATGTGAAGGAGGCGGTCGCGAAGGCTGCCCGAGTTGTGGGTTTGAAACCGGAGTAGCTGGTCCCTCTGCCGTTAACGCTCTTTGCGGCCGCAGGTGAGACTTCTTCTTGAGTTCGTTACCTCTGCTTTGTTGTTTTATAGGACTAAGGTGTTTTATGTGGTTGTTTATTGGCAGGTTCTCTGGCGGAGGGGGATCACCCTTCCACAGGGACATCTTCTGGGGATGGGAACGCGGATCTCCAGCCCCGACGAAAGCGTCCCCGGGTAGAAACCGGAGCAGGGGAGACTGGCGAGTCCTCTTAGGGGCCCGCGATTGGCGAACATGTTGAGGCAGAGTCGGCTCTGAGTAAGTACCATGTTTGCCTTTTGATTTCTTGTTGGTTTAGCCATGATGGTTGACTAACCCCATATTGATGGATTTGTGTCTTGTAGCTCCGCTGGAGACTGGGGCAGACATGACTTTCTCGCCGCCCCAGGAGGTCGACCCGTTATCTGACGGCGGGGTCGAATGCGAGACAGATGTGGAGGGGTGTGACGACCCAGACTCCGGATACCGGGTAAACCCGATAACACTTGGATTCTGAGAAGCCTCCCAAGACCGGTAAAGCTCCGAAGGGATAAAAAGGAGTGTGTGTGGTACATTGAAGTCACAGATAAAGCAGTAAGCAATTAATATTTCAATGATCAGGTTTACTAAAGTAACAAAAATAAAATTACTTTTTCAATTAACAATTTAAATTAACAGAGTCTAGTCCAAATAAAGATAAGTACAGTTCAACAGAAAATAAAACATACACTGAAGTTGGGGGAAGCCCGATGCAGAGAACGCTGGCAACGCTGGCAACTACAACAGGCACTCCGCGCCACGAACCACGAGGAAGAATAAGTCCACACCTAAAAAGTAGGGGTGAGTCTCGTGTCACTGGCTCAGTAGGGGTCACCTAGATCCCCACTGGAAACAACAGCGTTAAACAACAGATAAGTACAGTCCAACAGAAAATAAAATGTACACTGAAGTCGGGGGAAGCCCGATGCAGAGAACGCTGGCAACGCTGGCAACGGGTACGTCCGCTAAGGCACTACGGCAGGTAAAATAGGGGAATGACCGATCCTGACCGTTCCACGTCTCATTCACTTCTAAACGAAGGGGAAACAACCCTAAACATGATACAAGCCTTCCACAGATCGGAAGGGATCCAAACGACACCGCTAAAGAGGTAAAAACGGTCACTGGTACGACCGCTAAGGCACTACGGCAAGTAAAATAGGGGAATGACCGATCCTGACCGTTCCACGTCCCATTCACTTCTAAACGAAGGGGAAACAACCCTAAACATGATACAAGCCTTCCACAGATCGGAAGGGATCCAAACGACACCGAAAACGTAAGAAACGGGCGATTCCCATGAATCGACCCAAAATGAGTCACGGGATAGTCGGGCTCATACCGACTCCGATTCTCGACCAAATGCAACAAAACTGGCGGGAATGGATTCCCAACATACGACAAAAGGGGGTGACGAGTGTACCTCCACGCTCGGGGCGTGGGGAAGACTTCTCGGCCGAGATCCGGAACTCCCGGTACTGCAATAATTAATAATTACAGAATTAATTCCAAGCCCACTCCATGCAGGGAGGTAATAGGCGACACGTGGGATCCGGGAGCACCAATCTCGGGTTGGCGGGCAACAGTCGGTGGCGCTCGGGCGGACGCGGTCTGTCGGTTCAGCTCCGTTCACTCGGGCCCGCAGGATGGCGCGTGGGACCCGCTGCTGGTATGGCGACGTCCGGGGTGGCTCCTAGCTGCAGCGACTGGCAGGGACGTTCCTGGAGTGTCCCGAGTCGATCCCCGGGAGCGGCTGTCACCGGAGGGGAGGCGGATAATTTTCTTGGGATTTATCTCCCAAGGCTGTCTCGCAGCTAGTTTCTATCTAGATCTGCGCACTCCGGCGAGATCGACTGGTACGCTCAATCCCGATGTCGGATCGGGGCACAAAGGGTACCGCTGGAAAGAGGACTCAAAATCCTATGACATGTTAGAAGTCCAAACTCATCCAACAGCTGGATTGGAAATTACAATGACTGAAAACCGACTGATCACACTGTCCCGAAATACAAAAGAGGCTGGACAAAACCTAACCTACCTGATCAAGGGCTTTGACCGAGGATCAAATGATCGAATTAGGACCTGGGATTTTTATGGGGGGTAGAGGGGAGGGTTACGGAGACGCACATAGTGTTTTTGTGAATTTTGGACAAACATTTGATGGGGTGGAAAAATTGGCTACTAATATCTATCCCGCAGATCTGCACACATGTAGACTTTGGGGAAGAAGAACAGGTGGCTAGGAAATGGCCGAAACGAACTCTGATTGACCTCAAATTTAAACTGGAAATGACCTATGATGGGGGAAACGTACCCTCAATGTTTTGCGATGATCCAACGGTCGGATCTCCCGTACCAGCCTCTTCATAGGGCCGTTGTCCTGTAACTCCGAGTTTGGGGACAGCAGGAGGAAGATCAACTTGTGGTGGCTCAACGGCGGCATGAACGGCGGCGGCGGTGGCGGTGAACGATCACAGATGATAGAGTATGAAGTGAAGTAGAAGAGATTTGAGGGAGATAGAAGATTGGAACTCAGATCTAGAAGAGACTGGAGGTGGGAGGAGGAAGAAGACACTAGAACAAGGAGAGAGGGGAGGGGTGCGCACCAAGCACTATTCTCAATTGAATTTTCATCAAGTTCCACCAAAATACAGAAGATAATATATATAATCAAACCCTAAACCTAGACAAAAGACCTGGAATACCCTTGGTCAAGGGGGTAAAATGGGGAAGGAAGGATAAAATACATTAAACAATCTTCCTTGTGGAGACAAAGAAAGGGGCGCCCCTTTCATGTGTCAACATAAGGGGCTCCCATTAAATTAATCCCCTTAGACCATATTTACCCCCCTTTAGATCAAAATAAGAAAATTACAAATACATGTTCATTTATTTTACCATTGACCCAATTATAAAAACCCAAGATAATACAAGCCAAATACATGCTAAATACACACTAAATACGTCCAAATATGTATACCATACAAATACGTATAAAAATACGTTCTGAAATATCACTGCTCCGGTGGCGACTCCAGACTGTCCCCCAGCCACAAAGAGGTCGGTGTCGACCAAGTCATGTTGCGGGTCCGGTACCGACGGCTCACGGAGTCGAGCCGTACTCGTGCTCTGGTGTCCTCACCAATTCTCCCCGGGTGGCAGAAGCTCGACCCCACCGAGTAAGGGTCCGGGTCACTCTGGTATCGATTCAGCAGATCTGGATATATCCTCTGTAGCTCGTCTCGGGTGATCCAAGTGTCCTCGGATGTGGGTCATCCCCTCCAACGCACCAAATAGTGCTGGTACACTCCGTCTCGAGTAGTCGTCACCTGCTCGTCTAGTATACATTCTATCTGCTCTCGCTACTGAGGTAACAAGGCTGGAGGTGGACACTCTAGGGTGGTGTCACTCTTAATGGGTGGAGACGGCTCAAAGGGCTCACTGGGTATCACCGCTGGGTCCGTATAAGCGACGAGATCTGAGACGTTGAAAGTGGAGCTGATCCCGTAATCCTCTGGAAAGTCCACAACATATGCGTTTGATCTGACTCGCCTCACAACCCGAAAGGGACGGGCACCGCGAGCGTGCAACTTCTTCACGGCTCCCGATGAAAACCGTTCAGGTCTGACCCTAATCATGACAGAATCGCCCTCCTGAAACTCACCGTGACGCCTATGGGCGTCAACCAATTCTTTGTATCGTGTGTTGCTGGACTCATTGTGACGACGGATATGCTCATGCAACTGCCTAATATGACTGGCAAAAGACTCGGCTGACTCGGACACACGGGACTGGATGGGAGACGGGACTAGGTCTACGGCCAGTGACAATCTCGAAGGGGCTCATACCTGTAGACCTATTGACCGAATCGTTATATGCAAACTCTGCTAAAGGTAAGACCAAATCCCAATCCCTAACTCGATCTCGGACAAGACACCTAAGAAAATCCCCCAAACTCCTATTGACAACCTCAGTCTGACCATCGGTTTGGGGGTGATATGCAGTGGAGAATTTCATTTGGGTGCCCATCATGTGCCATAGGGTTTTCCAGAAATAGCTAGTAAAGCGCACATCGCTATTAGACACTATAGTGCGGGGAAGCCCGAACCTGGAGACACAGTGGGAAAAGAATAGACCAACAACTCTAGAGGGATCCGAGGTTTTGAAGCATGGGATGAATAATGCCATCTTCGAGAACCTGTCTACAACCACAAAGATAGAGTCATGCCGGCGGAGGGTGCGGGGAAATCCCAACACAAAGTCCATGCTAATGTCCTGCCATGGACTATCCGAGATGGGGAGGGGAGTATAGAGACCGATATTCTGCTTCCTTTGCTTGGCCATGGCGCATGTGCGGCACTGGGCCACGATGCGAGCGACATCTCTCTTCAAGCTAGGCCAGTAGAATCTATGCTCAACCGACTCTATGGTCTTGTTCCGGCCGAAGTGGCCAGCAAGACCTCCCGCGTGCATCTCCCATGCAAGGAAGTCACGAATAGAGGTCCGTGGGATGCACAACTTGTCACCCCAGAATAGGTGACCCTCCTGTAGCACAAACTCGCTATAATCACGTGAGGGACCGGCCTGAAGGGCTGCATAGATCGGACCGAAATCCAGACAATCAACGTAAGCATCCTTCAGCCTCTCTAACCCTACCACCTCAACACTCATGGTGGTCAACATCATCACCCGCCGACTCAACGCATCGGCGACCTTGTTCTCCGCCCCTGCCTTGTGTTTAAGCACAAAGGTGTACTCCTGGAGATACTCCAGCCAACGACTATGGTGTGCGTTCAGCTTCTTTTGGGTATGGAGGAATCGTAAGGCCTCATGATCAGAGAAGAGGACAAACTCCTGGTGCAACAAATTGTGCCTCCAATATCTCAATGCCTGGACAACTGCATAAAATTCTTTGTCATATGTGGAATATCACAGTTTGGCATCATTGAGCTTCTCGCTAAAGAATGCAATGGGGTGGGACTCCTAACTCAACACGCCACCAATGCCCACTCCAGAAGCATCACATGTGACCTCAAACATCTTAGAAAAATTAGGTAAAGCAAGAATAGGTGCATGGGTCATGCGCTCCTTAATGTCCTGAAAGGCCGTGGCTGTAGCCTTAGTCCATACGAATGCCCCCTTCTTGATGCAATAAGTGATCGGGACAATGATAGAACTGAAGCCACGAATGAAGCGACGAAAGAACGTCGCTAAGCCATGGAAGCTCCGGACATCATGGAGGGTGCGGGGCTCGGGCCACTCCCTGATGACCCTAATCTTCTCCGAATCAGTGGAGACTCCATCTCTAGACACAATGAACCCGAGGAAGGTGATCTGATCAGTCATGAAGGCACACTTCTTCGGGTTGGCGAATAAGCTCTCTCGCCTCAAAATGACACAGACCTGCCTAAGGTGGTCTAAGTGGTCCTCCCTAGTGCGGCTGTAAATAAGAATGTCATCAAAGTAGATGACCAAGAAGACCCCTATCATAGGGCGTAAAACCTGGGTCATCAACCGCATGAAAGTATTTGGGGCGTTGGAAAGCCCGAAGGGCATAACCAACCACTCATAAAGACCATCCTTGGTCTTGAATGTCATCTTCCATTCATCCCCAGGCCTGATCCGCACTTGGTGATAGCCACTACAAAGATCTATCTTTGAAAAGATGGTGGCTCCCGACATCATATCTAACAAGTCATCCAATATGGGAATGGAAAAGTGATACTTCACCGTGATCTTGTTGATCGCACGGCTATCAACGCACATCCTCCATGTGCCATCCTTCTTTGGGGCCAACAATGCGGGAACAGTGCAAGGGCTCTTGATGTCCCTAAGGGATCCCCAACTCATCAACTCCTCGACCTGCCTTTGAAGTTCGGCATGGTCCATGGGACTCATCCTATGGTGGGGTAGGTTGGTCAAGGATGAGTCCGGGACAAGGTCGATCTCATCCTGGATGTCCCTCATAGGCGAAAGGCCTTCGGGGAGGTCTACCGGGAAGACATCAGAAAAATCTCGGAGGATCGCAGCTACCTCTGGGGGTGCTCATCATCAGACCCAGGAGCGACATCCTCCACTCCTCAGACAATGACGGCAAGGATAGGGCTACCCCCGGTCACCTCTTGCTCCATCTCTCGCTGGCTAATCATCATGAACCTCCGGGGTGGGAGGCCTCCTATGCTAGGAGCAATCGAAGAGGTAGTGGCCCGTGCCATGGATGAGGTGGAAGGACCAACTGTCCCCTTACTAGGAGGGGTGAAAGTGCTGGGACCGGCTGGTCCTCGGACAGAAGGATCCTTCGGCTGGGTGGGATGGAGGGTGATCCTATGGCCTCCGTGGTCGAATGTGCATGTGTTCGACCGACCTTGAAGGGTGGCATCCCGATCGAACAGCCAAGGCCTACCTAGGATAATTCTACCCACCTCCATGGGCAACACATCACACCAGATCTCATCATGGTAAGCTTGGAAATGCAGTGGCACCAGACATCTCAGCCTCACCGGGATGGAAGTAGAATCCACCCAAGAAACCCTATAAGGTGCGGGGGATCTACGGGCGTCAAACCCAGACGCTTAACCGTGCCCGTAGAGATGGCGTTAATGCAACTCCCACTATCAATGATCACCTTGAAGGACTTTCCTCCCCGCCTACAAAATGTATGGAAGATGGGGGTATGACGCCAGTTGTCACTCACCTGGGGCTGGGTAAGGATGCACCGGACGACTCCCAGCTGTACATCTCCCTGATGCTGGGTAACTGGGGCATCAACGGGTTCTCCCTCCATGAGTTCATCAAAGAACTCCTCCGCTAAATCTTGATCAGCCTCGTAACTGATCGTCACCAACTCAAGTGTGGGGTCGCTAGCAAATGGATCAGAGATGACAAGCGACTCCCGAATGGGACACTTGGCTGAATAGTGGCCAACCCCACCACACCTATAGCAGGTTCCCTGAGTCCCAAAGCCCTGGGATGTTCCACCGACCTTCAGCCCCTTACCCTTGTCTACAAGATGGACTGGGGGTGTAGGAAGTAGGGGTGGTCGAGTCGGTATGGCGGGTTGGGCCGGTCTAGGTGCAGGGATGGGCGCCTGCTGGCAAGGGGGAGGACCCCTCGGAGGGAGGGGGCGCCTAGGAGCAGCAAAGTCCTGGCGAGGAGGTTCCTGGGGGTGGGCCACGGGCCACCGAGTGTAGGAACCAGGTGTGGTCCTAGGGTCAGACACATGTGAATATGGGACCCCCTGGCGCGTAGTAGGAGGAAACTCCACCTCAAATTGCACCACCTCGAGAGCAACCTGGTACACGTCCTCCAGCTTGTCCACCTTGCGGCGGAAAAGCTCGTACTGTAGGTGTGGATGCAGACCACGCCTAAAACGGGAGACAGTAAGGGAGCTCTCCTCCGTGGCGTCACATCACAAAAAGTATTCATCGAACTCGGTGATGTAATCGGAGACGGACCGATCTCCTTGGGTGAGACTCTGCCACCTGTCTATGAGACGCTGGCGGTAAGAGGTAGGGAGGTACTTCTTCCTAAGCTTGGACCTCATCTCATCCCACGTCTCTACCTAGGGCTCCTGACGGTGAAATAGCAGGTTCTCCATGTTTCTCCAGAAAGTTTGTGCCTGCCCTAACAGTTTCATTTTGGTGAATTTGACCTTCCGGTGGTCCGACATCTCAAACCACTTGAAATACCGGTCCATGCCGGGCTCCCAATCAAGGTACACTTTCAGGTCTAAGGACCCATCAAAAGTGGGAGGGTCTGCTCGCACCGTTCTAAGGACCCGCTCGTCCTCATCATCCCGTTGTGGTCGGTGACCACGACGGCGTCGGCCATCTCCCCCATACTCATTTTCGGACCCGTAGTCCTCAACATCAAGGGCACGTGGTTGTTGCTCCGCGGCCCTAAGTGGGGCGGGCTGGATAGCAGGCATCGCAGGGGGCACCTGTGGGGCCGGAACAGCTCTGGAGAGCTCCTAGCGGGGGACTCTCTCCACATTCTCCATCCTTCCGACCAGAGCTTGGATAGATAGGTCAGAGACCTCGTCACGGTCCTCCATGATCTTGAGACGGCCCTCTTTGTGCTCGGTATGCTCCCTACTAGTATGCTCGAACCTATCCATGGGCTCCATGAGTAGAGTGTACACGTCATCCAGAGTTCGGCCTCCCGGGTTGGCACCTCGGGGGTCACCCATAGTGTCAGGGCGATGATACTGGGCACCTCCACGGGTTGGCATGCAATGAGAGAGGACCTAGAGGGAACTACTGAGACTCACTAGGACCTATATGGATGGACTAATGCAAACGACAGACGACCTACACTCCAAAATCCGGTACGAGGCGGAGGTTCGATCCTCGCGCAAGTGTGCCCCTTTCCTAATAGGCGTAGCCTACCGTTCCAGGAACACCTTTTAATATACCAGATGAAATGGAGCACCTGGGACCGACAACCCTAGACTCAAGCCGGCTCTGATACCAATTTGATGCGGGACAACTACGAGACTTGACGCGGATGGGTTGTGACCTTGGACTCTATCAGACGACTCGACTAGTAAGATGACGCGACCAGCAATAACACTATGACGCGGCACCGAACGAGCTCCAGAAGAGGCGATCATGCCCCAAATAAGAAGCGCTACTCACAGTCGTCCCCGGCGAGGGAAATGTGACGATCTTGCACAGTTGGGAAACCGACTTTGAGACTCGGGTGGTCGGCTCACTCTCATGCTCGGAACGAGTCACGGGACGGGTCTCGCACTCTCAACTCACATCGGTGATTAAATATAGCAAGCTAATAAGATATCCTACTCACATGCAGCGGCATCTAGAATGCATACTAGCTCAGAAAAATACGATAGAAGGGGGTGGCGAGTGTAACTCCACGCTCGGGGCGTGGGGAAGACTTCCCGGCCGAGATCCGGAACTCCTGGTACAGTAATAATTAATAATTATAGAATTAATTCCAAGCCCACTCCACGCAGGGAGGTAACATGTGACACGTGGGATCCGGGAGCACCAATCTCAGGTTGGCAGGCAGCAGTCGGTGGCGCTCGGGCGGACGCGGTCTGCCGGTTCAGCTCCGTTCACTCGGGCCCGCAGGATGGCGTGTGGGACCCGCTGTTGTACAGTGACGTCAGGGGTGGCTCCTGGCTGCAGCGACTGGAGGGGATGTTCCTGGAGTGTCCAGGGTCGATCCACGTGAGCAGCGGTCACCTGAACGAAATCGGGCAATTTCTTTGGGAATTAATTCCCAAGGCTGTCCGCAGCTGTGTTTCTGTCCAGATCTGCGCGCTCTGACGATAAGGCTCGTACGCCCATCTTCGACGTTGGATCGAGACACAAAAGGTACCGATGGAAGAGAGGACTCGAAGTCCTACAACATATGGTATTACAGCTTCGTCCAACGGATGGAATGGAAATGGGAGTGACTGCAAGTGACTGAGCACACTATCCCCGAAATACAGAACAGTTGGGCAGAACCTAACCTCCCTGATCAAGGGCTTTGACAGAGGATTAAATGATCGAATTAGGACCATAGATTTTTATGGTGCGTAGAAGAAAGGGTTACGGAGAAGCACATAGTGTTTTTGTAAATTTTGGACAAACATTTGATGGGGTGGAAAAATTGGCTACTAATATCTATCCCGCAGATCTGTACACAGGTAGACTTTGGGGAAGAAGAACATGTGGTTGGGAAATGGCCGAAACAAACTCTGATCAACCTCAAATTTAATCTGGGAATGACCTATGATGGGGGAACGTACCCTCAATGTTTTGCGACGATCCAACAGCCGGATCTCCCGTACCATCCTCTTCACCGGGCTGCTGTCCTGCAACTCTAAGTTTGGAGACAACAGGAGAAAGATCAGCTTGTGGTGGCTCAACGGCGACACGAACGGCGGCGGCGGCGGTGGTGAACGATCACAGATGATAGAGGAAGAAGAGAAGTAGAAGAGATTTGAGGGAGATAGAAGATTAGAACTCAGATCTAGAAGAGATTGGAGGTGGGAGGAGGAAGAACATAGTAGAACAAGGAGAGAGGGGAGGGGTGCGCACCAAGCACTATTCTCAATTGAATTTTCATTAAGTTCCACCAAAATACACAAGAGAATATATATAATCAAACCCTAGACCTAGCCAAAAGACCTGGAATACCCTTGGTCAAGGGGGTAAAATGGGGAAGGAAGGATAAAATACATTAAACAATCTCCCATGTGGAGACAAAGAAAGGGGCGCCCCTTTCATGAGTCAACATAAGGGGCTCCCATTAAATTAATCCCCTTAGACCATATTTTCCCCCCTTTAGACCAAAATAAGAAAATTACAAATACATGATCATTTATTAAACCATTGACCCAATTATAAAAACCCAAGATAATACAATCCAAATACAATCCAAATACATGCTAAATAAATATGTCCAAATACATATACCGTATAAATACGTATAAAAATACGTATTGAAATATCACTGCTCCGGTGGCGACTCCAGACTATCCCCCAGCCACAAAGAGGTCGGTGTCGATCGAGTCGTGTTGCAGGTCCGGTACCGACGACTCGCTGAGTCGAGCCGTACTCGTGCTCTTGTGTCCTCACCAGTCCTCGAGTCGATGAATTGAATAATAAACTCACCATGGGGTTCCATAACTTGTACGAGAGAAAAATCCACGCGGATCATAAAACACAACTCAGGACCCACAAAAACGATCTGAAACTCTCCGATAAAGATCCGAAAGACTCAGGGTCTTATAGTCCTCCCCCTCTTATAGGAATTTCATCCTCGAAATTAAAGGAGCTAACAAGAAGGAGCCTGGAAGAACAAACCCAAATGCTGGCTACGCTCTCAAAGCATCAGCCAACACCAACACCTAGAACACGGCAACACAAATCTCAAAAAACATAATTCAGAGTAACGCTGCCAGACCATAATCACAGGTACACGCTCTGGATCTCAAGACAAATCGATCCACAGAATGAGCACGGCACCCAAGTGAACCAAAGTCCGACACCTCCGAAACAAGGCAACGCCACTTCTGTCTCACGGGGAAAGGAGACACGACTCATGCCACGAAAGCAGTTACCGACAAAACATTTGACAAACACAACAAGCATCAGCTTACCCAAGGAGACATAGTCCTCAGTTGAGAGCTCGACAACATTGGCATTCGCGCCATGAACAACAAATCTGGCACGCAGAACTCCAACAACAACATTGGACCATGAGCATAATCAAGTCAGTCCTCACTGAGACATTACATCTGATTCGAGTCACTTGCTAACTCTACCATGGCAGAAGAGTATAGCAAAACCAACCAACGAGATCTTGGTCCACACAATACCAAACCAGACTTACAGGGGACTCCTCCCAAGCTGAGCACAACCACCGACGAACGACAACAACAACAACAGCACCTGCAGAATCCTGGCTTCGTTCTTAACACAGAACCATGGGACACAATTGCAAGTTGGGTCACATCAGGGTACGATTACAACTGGACACATGACTAAGATGTACTAGCCATGCCGCGAACAGCTCACCAACAAGGACCCACAACAACAACAATAATAATCTCGGAGAAGGCATCTCAAGGACCACGATCTCATCCCGAGAGCACACCATCCAAGAAAAATACAGACGAGAAAATGGTACTCAACCAGCAGATATGTCGACAGATTCCCCTAATCCTCACACATGCTAGTGCTAACAACCACAATGCCTCTAGTAACGGCACGGCAACCAACAGCACCAAGGCACACACATAGCCAAGACGTCAAACATGCCGAGGAAACAGCTTCTCAGCTAGCCAGAATCTAGAAACTGCACGATCCTGAACCATGGGGTATTAGCCCACACGCTTCCGCCGCACTCTCAACACACGCACACAGGCATCAAGGACAACTCGGCATCCGCATCTCAGCACACACTGGGCGCCATCGCAATACACGAAACTACAATATAACATGCCTCGAGTACCGATCCTGCTAATAGCCGATCACAAGTCGCCATAGTGCAAACCATGAAGAGCACTAGCTTCAGTACAAAGCACAAAGGAACACTAATCTAAGCTTATCCTCACGTCCTGGAACAATTACTGAATCTTCACAGCACAACAGCCGCCAAAACACGGCACAACGAACACGGTGCACAACGGCTGCCAAACACAAAATCTGGGTCCAAAGCCAAGCAACCGTTGAACAAAGGTAAATCAGGTTCAGAATTAACATTGTCCACCCTTAAGCAGACACAGGACAAAGGCTCCACCAGGATAGCACTTCCAAGGCTTACCTCGAAAAGACGCCACCGAATAGTGTGAGAAGAATCAAGCTCGATCAACAGTATCTCACCAGGAAGGAAAATCGTAGGTTCGCTCCTGAATTTGCTCAGGCATTCTTCCAAACAAGGCATCTAATCGACCACCACGACACAAGCTTAACACCTCAGGGGCTGCCCAAATCTCAAATTGGGACGTCCAAAGCAACATAAAAATATGCACGATCATCACACCATCAAGAAAGTCACCAGCCACCTGAGCAAATTATAGAAACATCTCGAACACCGCACCATAGATTCACGCCTGCCGACAAAATCTGCCAAGTACAGCATAACCGAGACAAACACCATAACAAAAGAAAAGCACTCCGTCACATCATGACGAGAGCAAAACCATCTCGCACGTTGCCAACACAACACGTACAAGACCACACACAAAAACAAAGTGATAAACAATCGCAAAATCGATGCCAACTGCCGACAGTACTAGACCTTAAGGACTCTGAATACTGCAATATCTCGAATTCCCATGTACCTTACACACAACACATCTCTGATACCACCTGTGACGATCGAGACTCCGAATACCGGGTAAACCCGATAACACTTGGATTCTGAGAAGCCTCCCAAGAGCGGTAAATTTCCGAAGGGATAAAAAGGAGTGTATGTGGTACATTGAAGTCCCAGATAAAGCAGTAAGTAATTAATATTTCAATGATCAGCTTTGCTAAAGTAGCAGAAATAAAATTAGTTTTCAATTAACAATTTAAATTAACAGAGTCCAGTCCAAATAAAGACAAGTACAGTCCAACAGAAAATAAAATGTACACTAAAGTTGGGGGAAGCCCGACGCAGAGAACGCTGGCAACGCTGGCAACTACAATAGGCGCTCCGCGCCACGAACCACGAGGAAGAAGAAGTCCACACCTGAAGAGCAGGGGTGAGTCTCGTGTCACTGGTTCAGTAGGGGTCACGCATATCCCCATTGGAAACAGCGCAGTAACACGCTAAACAATAGCGCTAAACAGTAAAGCAGGAAGGACAAGAGCAACAGCAGTAACTACAACAGTAAAGCTGCAAAAAGTAGGAGTAAGAATAATAGAAGAAAAGAGTAAAGCCATACTAACTTGAAACACGGCCGCCGACCAAACCACGGCTCTCTAAGCTACTCCAAACGACAACAAAAAGGCGAACCACGATCTCACCAAATTGGGCGTTACTGATCCGTCGACCAAACACAATCTCCATAGTTGAAGCCTATTAAAACAAGCAAAAGCCCTATAAAAGACCTACACAGTCAAAGGCACGAACATACACGGGCTCACCGTCGTGTATGCTACACAAGACTAAACCGCGAGTGAAGCCACACACAGGCTACTCGGAACTCAATGACGAATAGACATGTCACGAGACACGAGAATCACTAGAGTCATGCGTCAAGTGATAGGACCACCTCCTCACTAGAAGAATAGCCAGATGCGTCCAGTGACGTCTTACACTGCGCCACAAGTATCTCCCACACACCTAGAACGGTGGTAACTGAGATACTCACAGAACCGAGTACAAGGAACAACAGTAACGAGTGACTAGTCATGGTCACGCCCGTCGGCGCTCGCCCAAACGCCCCTGACCACGTGTGCACATAGAAGCTCAATGCCTTGAGCCAGGCCTCCAGCTAGCTTTCTCCCCCAATAGGACGCTACTGTAAGGCAAGGGAGCCCACGGAAACTAGCTTATGAACCGTCTATCGGGAACTGCCCCGCCACCACTCTGAGGTGGGCCAACACACTGGAACGCGTGTGTCGTCAGGCTACGACTAGTGGAGGCTCACTAGACACAGAGACTCCAAAACACTAGTGCTGAAGTACAGACATGCTAAGCATGCACTGTCGCACGTACTACGAAGCACCAATCGCAAGACACGAGGTACCATACCAGACTGCCACCAGACTCAGGACAGACAACAATACCTAAAAATACAATGATCCTTGAGTCACGAGACTCGGGGTCAAGATCATCGCACATAGCGGTAACAAGCCGCCAATCAGTCTAATCCCTAAGCCACATCGCTGTAATCACAGTAAAACATCGATAAAGGAAACATCATAGGATCACCTGATCCACGCCTCCGCATAACACAAACCACGGAGACCTGAAGGATCACTAAGACCCTCAGAGCACATGGACACACAAATCGAGGTAAAACAACACCTCAAGACGTCGAACACTCATGTCTCGATCCATACCAGATCACCGTGACATTCACAAGTCACATGTCAACCACTGGATCACACCGGGTTGACCAGACACCAATAATGACTCTAAACAGTACGGAACACCACTCGATATAATGGCACTCCTCGGCCACCTCACACCATGGTTCTCGCCCTCATAGGACATCCAAGATATCCACGGGACTACGGGCAAACCACAAGGTAAGGCCAAGACAAATGGACGCCAAATATCTGGAAAACAAAGCTCTGGGAAGTAAACAATCATATGCCAGGCCGCTAGGTAAGCCAAGCAGTCAACTAATGAGCCGTTACCCTCACACAGAGAATACAGACACTTGGCGGTCAAGAAGAAGCCGCGCCAAGACAACCGGCCAAACAAGCCGTCTCACTGAGCTAAGCGATCCAGAGCTTGGCCGCTTCACTCAGAGACTCGAAGGGCTAAACCTCAAATCCATAGGGGTAAGCGGTCTATCGCAGGACCACTGGAAGACTATAGCGGTCATGGACCCGACCGCTAGACCCAGTCAAACTCCCTACAGTGAAACCAACTTAACCGGTCAAATAGAGCTTAGAGGTCACCCAAAGGACTGCCAAGAACGCTATGTGGTCAGGGCTAGGACCGCTAGCCCAACCAACTTAAAAACCCTCGAAGCTACATAAACGGCACTTAGCGGTCTAACGATGGACCGCCAATACCAGCCTTGCGGTCTATCGCATGACCACTTGGCCAATTCGACTAACACACAATTCCTAGCAGTCTAATAATGGACCGCTGGAAAGGGCTTAGCGGTCCTCCATTGGGTCGCTAGCGGACGCAAACGGTCAATCGCATGACCGCGAAGACCCAAACCGACATTGACCCAAACACAGCCTAGCGGTCACCCAAGGGCCGCTAAAGAGGAAAAAATGGTCACCGATACGACCATTAAGGCGCTACGGTGGGTAAAACAGGGGAATGACCGATCCCGGCCGTTCCACGCCCCATTTGCTTCTAAACGAAGGGGAAACAACCCTAAACATGATACAAGCCTTCCACACACTGGAAGGGATCCAAATGACACCAAAAATGTAAGAAATGGGTGATTCCCATGAATCGACCAAAATGAGTCACGGGGATAGTCGGGCTTATACCGACTCCGATTCTCGACCAAATGCAACAAAACTGGCGGGAATGGATTCCCAACATGCCAGGGGTTCGAATGAGACCAACTAGGTAGAAAACCGTCGCCTGGGAAGGAGAACCAGACTCATACCCCCCGAACATGCTTTCACCTAAAATGAGGTAAAACCCACTCGTTCTCGCACCGTTCGGCTCCAAACCGCGAGGAAATGCAGAAGAAGAGTAGGGCGTCCATCTCCCTACCTCACCAAAGTTCTCGCACGCTGAAGCAACTAAACCACGTCGAAAACTATCTCACGAACCCATCACGTCAGCTTTGAATCCACCGAGGGATCGCGCCAATGCCACGCTCCATTCATTGCCTCATCACGCGCCTGGTCAACTCCACGACGTTCTTGCCTCGCCCATCTTGCCACGGTCGCGCGCCCCGCGGAGAGAGGAGACGAGAGGAGAGGGAACGAGAGAGTGAAAGTGACGGCGGTGTGGAGAGAGGAAGGAGAAAGAAGAAATAAGAAGAAATGGAAAATTAGGAAATTTAGTAATTTTCGTAAAATCCGATTTTCAACCCAAAAATGCACTAATTCAGAAAAATATAGAAAAATAGTCTAAACGATCCTCGAAAAGAATGCAACGCAACTGTAACGTCCTCAAGTCGATGAATTGAATAATAAACTCACCACGGGGTTCCGTAACTTGTACGAGAGAAAAATTCACGCGGATCGTAAAACTCGACTCAGGACCCACAAAAGCGATCCAAAACTCTCCGATAAAGATCCGAAAGACTCAGGGTCTTACAAGGGGTTCCTTCGTTTGATGGAATAGGCTGCCCCTAACATTGAGACTTTTCCTGACTTTGAGTCATGGAAAGCTCCAAAGAGCACCCAGCCAGGTAGAGACTTCTGGGACCAAGCACATCCTTGCCACGGCTATGTTTGGTTTTGGAGACTGACATAATCACCGGTATTATGCAGGAGTGGCTAAGATGTTAGAGACCGGGGCTTCTTCAGAGGCACAGGGTGAGGCGCCTCTGTCAGCTGGAGGGCAGGAGCCGGCAGCGACCCAAGATGCCCCGGGTAAGTGTTGAATTGCTATGGAGGGGATCACCCTCCCATTGTCGCACAGTTGTTAGGCTGGGGTTGTTAACTGTGCTTGTGTTGTTATTTGGCAGGTGAGGACGTGACTGCTACTCTGGAGATGATCCAAGAGTTAGTCAGTACTGGCCCGTCGGTGACCCTCCCCTCCTTCGAGGTAGAGCCGAGAGTTGCAGACGCTTTGATCCCGTTTGTTACTAGGGATGCGCCCGGCTTGCTGCCACAGCTACTGGCGGTGACACCCCTCGCTTCTTCTCCGATAGTGGTGTCTGCTTCCACTGTAGGATTGGTCGGGTCCTCTAGTATGGGACCTTCAGGTATGTCACTGAGAGCTTGATCACTTGTAGCGGGCTCCATGTTGTCCTTTGGTGTTAAGATTTTGTTGGTGTCGGTTGCAGGTGCTTCTTCCCCTCTGGAGGAGGGCGAGCTTCCCCGCGATATGACTGGAATCACAGAGGGGGAGCCTGCTGTGGTGGCCTCGACTGGGGGTGACGAGGAGATCGTCGATATTGAGGTGGTCTCCGAGGGGAGTGCCCGGGCTGGTGAGTTCCTGGTTCGAAGATCTTGACTGGAGAATCATTTTTGCACGAGGTTAGATTATGGGGTAACCTCGTTTGCTTTATTGACTTGCAGAGGCCTTTGGTTCGGCCACTTCCGGAAGCTCGTCGGAGGCTTCGTCAGGCTCTTCTGTTAGCAGTAGCTTAACTATAGAGATAGAGGAGGATTCAAGCTCGAGCTGTTCCTCTTCTGAGGCCTCCTCTGCCGAGGAGGACGAGATGGAGGCTACCCCCAGAGGTACCTGGGGGTTTTGCCTCTCCCCGCTTAACATTGATTTATGCTTTATGGTGGGGTAATAATGCCTCTGTGTTATGTACAGTGCTGGAGTCCAGAGAAGAGCGCCCCACGGCTTCAGGCGAGGGTGGCCCAGAGGAGTCTCCCGTCCCTCCTGTGGTTGCTGGAGGTGACCGGGTCATACAGGAGTCGCTGCCCTCTCCGACCCCGGTGGGTGGCGCTATCGAGAGGGAGGAGAGGTTGCCTTCTCCCACCCCGACGGAAGATGCCACTAGCGTGGCGAGAGTTGCCCTGGGTAAGGAATGAAAACCTATCTTTTCTTGGGTTTTCCACCTTATTTATCATAGGAAGTTTTGCATGTGTTATTCACTTCCTTGTGTGCTTGTTGAGGTTATGCAGGCTCTACTGGAGTGTTGGCTGCGTCGGGCGACTCCCCCCTGGACCTAGGGATTGAGTGCCCTACTTCTGCCTCCCCGTCTGAGTCGTTACTGGATGTGAGCGTGGGTGCTGCCCTGCTTCAACGAGCCCAGGGGTACTTGCAGGGTGACCTCCTTCCTTCTCCGGAAGGTCTGAGATAGCGTCTGAGGGAGTGCACCCGGGGATACCACGAGCTATGGATGTCCGGGTTAGCTGGGATCTGGGCGGAGTACCTGCAGCTCTGTGAGGCTCAGGAGCGAAGGACTCAGAGACTGGCAGCCATCCGAGAGACGCGGGAATGGAGGACTTGGCTCGTGTCGACCATGACAGAACAGAGGGGCCATGCTGAGGCGACCGCGTTGGTGTCTCGGGACCGTGCCGCATAGTTGGGAGAAGCAGAGAGCCAGGTCGAGGCCTTGGAGAAGGCCTTAGAGGAGCAAAGTTCAGCCACCGAGCGTGCTCGGGCTGAGTGGCAGATGGCCAAGATGATGGCCGAGGCCAGTGCTCAGTTTTTGTCTACCTTGGAGGCGGAGCTTGCTGCTGCCGACTCCCGCCTTGCGGTACTAGAGGGGACCGAGCCTGAGGCCTGATTGTACTTCTTTTTCCCCCTTTTTATCTTGTATCATCCGGACTACATGGATTTTGTCACCCCAAAGGCATGTATTGGGCTCCTTTTACAAGGTGTTAATGATGAACTTGCCAAATTTTTTTTGTTATTTACTAGATTGCCCCCTCCTTTCTCTGGTGGGACGGCGTTGTGTGTATGGACTGGCGACCACTTACTGTTAGTCGTGTTTATTCTTTCGACTGTGTGTGGGTAGAGGAGACGGGGGACTGGGTATATCTACTGTCGAACGCAGGCGTACTGGGGCTGAGTGTGAAGAATGGTGTAACTGGAGGCTGGGTACTGGGTTCTAAAAATAGAGTGCTGGGAGCTGGAGATTGTGTACTCGGTCCGAAATCGGAACTGGTACTGGAACTGAGGTCGTATCCAGGGATAGTGTTCAGAACTGGAGCCGGCCGACTGGCCTACGCATGCGTTGTAGCCTAAGGCTGGGGATAGGGGCCGGGCAGCTGGCTTGCAAAAGGCGTTGTAGCCGAAAAATTGGAGTTGGGAACTGGGCGGCCAGCCTGTGAAGGTGTTATGGCCGGGAATTGGAACTTGGAGCTGGTGACTTTCCTGTGAAGGCGTTATAGCTGGGAACTGGAACGGGTAGCTGGCGGCTAGCCTGTGAAGGCGTTGTAGCCGGGGCTGGGGCTGCGAGCTGGTGGCTGGCCTATAAAGGCGTTGTAGTCGGGGTTGGAGCTGGGACCTGGCGGCTAGCCTATGAAGGCGTTGTAGCTGAGACTAGAGCTGGGGGCTGGCGGCTGGCCTGTAAAGGCATTGTAGCCGGGACTAGAGCTGGGAGCTGGCGGTTGGCCTGTAAAGGAGTTGTAGCCGGGAACTGGAGCTGGGAGTTGGCGGCTGGCCTGTAAAGGCGTTGTAGTCAGGAACTGGAGTAGGGAGCTGGTGGCTTGCCTGTGAAGGCGTTGTAGTCGGGACTGGAGCTGGGAGCTGGCGACTGGCTGATCCTCAGGGGTATGTTGGACATCCTAACTATGGGGTGATGTCGAGCCTGACGTCGGGGGACGTCGCGGTCGACGGCACTTATCAGTGAAAAGTAGGGAGGAAGAGAGAGAGATTTTTTTTCTCTTTACCAGATCTGCCGCCCTTGCGGGTTTTTGCCAGAGCTGGCCCCCTTTAGCTTTTTCCGGTGCGCCCTTTCAGGTTTTCACACCGAGGGGTTACCCTATTTTGCATGAGGCGCCCTTTCGGGTTTTCACCTCAGCTGTGTTGGTGACAATTTTGTACTCAGCAAGTCCGGGGAAGGAGTTGGCTGAGGCCGCCGGGGTATCTCTATTTTTTAACCCCATTTCTTTCTCTTTTTTTTCGACCTGAGAATTGTTGAGTAGTGGATAGCGGATCTAGAGGGGAGGGGTGAATAGATCTGCCCCAATTTTTGCAATGCAACCCTCTTTAAAGCTAGATAATGATAATAGCAGCGGAATATAACTAGCTAAACGAAGAACACAACGATTTGCTTAGTAAGATGATTACGCAATATAGAGATTGAACCTAAGCATGCATCTAGAACGAAACAATCATACAAACAAACCACAACACACGAGATTTTAAGGTGGTTCAGACTGAATCCCCAGTCCTACGTCCACCCCTCACCAAATCCGGTGAGGCTCCACTAGTGCCACGCACTGAACCGCAAATCAGAAAGACCTCCGATTGTCTTCCTACTAATCACAGGTAGGGACGTCAACACCGCAAATCGGACAACTTCCGATTGTCTTCCTACTAACCACCGGTAGGGACGATCTTCAGTTTCAAATGTTTGAATGAAATGGAAAGAGAACAAATATGAAAGCTCTCAAACAAGATATAGAATATGCTCAAGGAGAAAAGATCTTGTCTGAGATTCGATGTTGATCAGCAACAATGGCTTCTTCTCTCTTGCAAAGACTCCTCTTGGTTCAGCAACAAGGATTCCTTCTTCTTTGCAAATCGATCTTCCTTGAATCTCCTTCTTTGAATCTCCGTTGAGTTGATGTGGGAGATAATGGATGCAGCCTTAAACCTTGATTGCTTCTACACCTTTCTTGGAGGTTGATGGCTTCAAAAATAAGCTTGAATCACCTTGGATGGATGAAGAACTCCAGCCCGAAGCACTGTTCATGGAGGTGCTACAGTACCCGTAAATCACCTCCTCTAGCCTCTCTTGATCTCTCTTGTTCCAATTGAAGCATTAGGGTTTCTAACCCTCTTGTATTGGTTTTATAGACTTTGAATGGTCCTTGTATATCCCCCAGACCAGATCCACAATCCATGGGGGATTGGGTGACTTTGGGGTTAAACAAATACAAGGAAACGGGATCTTCTCGAAGTGGAAAATAAAGTCAACATTGTTGGCTCGGGGCTGGCGGTCGACTTGTGGAAGCTGGCGGTCGACCGCTACTGAGAAACACTGTAGAAATTTAGTCCTTGGTATTTTCGGTCGACCGCTACTGGGCTGGAAGTCGACCGCCACTGAGAGAAGTGTAGGCAATGAGCTGCTGGCAGGGGCGGTCGACCGCCAACTGGGTAGACCCCCGGGTTTCCCAGTTCGGTCCGTTAACCCATTAGCTTAATCGCTTAACTCCTTTAGCAGCCCGTTCTCATCTGTGGCATCAACCTTGACAGTCTTGAAGGTGTCAACTGATTCTTTGACCTTGGGTTCTCTTGAAGTTAACAGATTAAAGGTATGTCGCTCCTATAATCCAAATTTTGTTCCGGGGGCGAGGGCGCAATCATTGAGCTTTCACTTTTGCCATCTCCACTCCATTCCTTGGCTTGTCTGTCATGAAAGAACATCAAGTATTTCAGTCATATGAGAGTGGAAAGCATCAATGACTTATAGTGTTCAGCCATTATCAAAACCATGAATATCAAATGACTCAAATGACCACAGGGGCACAACAAGAATCTTGTGGATATTGTCCGTAGCATGCTGCTATCAGGGGTCATAACCTAGAACTAGAGGAGGTGGGTAACTGGGTATTGCTCTGCCCTTAATATGGGTTCTTATAGATTATCAAATTATGGTGCTGGGGGCCATCTTGTCTTGGCAAGATGTGACATAAGCTATAGTCGGCAGGTCAGGGGCTGCAGGGAGAACTGGGTGCATACTGAGACTCGGGGAGTTCTGGATTTGCAGGAGATGTGGGATGTAGTAGTGTGGAAGGATAAAAGTCTGGGAAATAAGCTGAGACTAGAGTTGATCGGAATGGAGACTAAGATGTTGCATAGACACTGGAAGTTATCGGTTTACCGCGACAGAGCGAGGATCGACACTAGAGTGGGCTAAGTAGGGTGATATAAGACTGACTGGAGATCGCCGGGTTAATAGCCTGACACTATGGGCTAACCGGTAGCCGATATCTGGGGAGGCATACGGCCTATTGGGGAACGGGCGGAAGGCCACCCTGACTGGTGGGGAGATGAAAATTTTCTCATTATCGGCTCTACCGCCCTTTCGGGTTTTCGCCAGAGCCGACCCCCTTTAGCTTTTTCCGACGCGCCCTTGCGGGTTTTCATGTCGAGGGGATTTCCCATTTTGCATGAGGTGCCCTTTCGGGCTTTCGCCTCAGCCGAGTTGCTGGCCTTTTTGCCCCCAGTTGCCCCCTTTGCGATGAGGGTGACTGGGTATGCCGGGGTGAATAGATCTGCCCCAGTTTTTGCAATGCAACCCTCTTTAAAGCTAGATAATGATAATAGCAGCGGAATATAACTAGCTAAACGAAGAACACAACGATTTGCTTAGTAAGATGATTACGCAATATAGAGATTGAACCTAAGCATGCATCTAGAACGAAACAATCATACAAACAAACCACAACACACGAGATTTTAAGGTGGTTCAGACTGAATCCCCAGTCCTACGTCCACCCCTCACCAAATCCGGTGAGGCTCCACTAGTGCCACGCACTGAACCGCAAATCAGAAAGACCTCCGATTGTCTTCCTACTAATCACAGGTAGGGACGTCAACACCGCAAATCGGACAACTTCCGATTGTCTTCCTACTAACCACCGGTAGGGACGATCTTCAGTTTCAAATGTTTGAATGAAATGGAAAGAGAACAAATATGAAAGCTCTCAAACAAGATATAGAATATGCTCAAGGAGAAAAGATCTTGTCTGAGATTCGATGTTGATCAGCAACAATGGCTTCTTCTCTCTTGCAAAGACTCCTCTTGGTTCAGCAACAAGGATTCCTTCTTCTTTGCAAATCGATCTTCCTTGAATCTCCTTCTTTGAATCTCCGTTGAGTTGATGTGGGAGATAATGGATGCAGCCTTAAACCTTGATTGCTTCTACACCTTTCTTGGAGGTTGATGGCTTCAAAAATAAGCTTGAATCACCTTGGATGGATGAAGAACTCCAGCCCGAAGCACTGTTCATGGAGGTGCTACAGTACCCGTAAATCACCTCCTCTAGCCTCTCTTGATCTCTCTTGTTCCAATTGAAGCATTAGGGTTTCTAACCCTCTTGTATTGGTTTTATAGACTTTGAATGGTCCTTGTATATCCCCCAGACCAGATCCACAATCCATGGGGGATTGGGTGACTTTGGGGTTAAACAAATACAAGGAAACGGGATCTTCTCGAAGTGGAAAATAAAGTCAACATTGTTGGCTCGGGGCTGGCGGTCGACTTGTGGAAGCTGGCGGTCGACCGCTACTGAGAAACACTGTAGAAATTTAGTCCTTGGTATTTTCGGTCGACCGCTACTGGGCTGGAAGTCGACCGCCACTGAGAGAAGTGTAGGCAGTGAGCTGCTGGCAGGGGCGGTCGACCGCCAACTGGGTAGACCCCCGGGTTTCCCAGTTCGGTCCGTTAACCCATTAGCTTAATCGCTTAACTCCTTTAGCAGCCCGTTCTCATCTGTGGCATCAACCTTGACAGTCTTGAAGGTGTCAACTGATTCTTTGACCTTGGGTTCTCTTGAAGTTAACAGATTAAAGGTATGTCGCTCCTATAATCCAAATTTTGTTCCGGGGGCGAGGGCGCAATCATTGAGCTTTCACTTTTGCCATCTCCACTCCATTCCTTGGCTTGTCTGTCATGAAAGAACATCAAGTATTTCAGTCATATGAGAGTGGAAAGCATCAATGACTTATAGTGTTCAGCCATTATCAAAACCATGAATATCAAATGACTCAAATGACCACAGGGGCACAACAAGAATCTTGTGGATATTGTCCGTAGCATGCTGCTATCAGGGGTCATAACCTAGAACTAGAGGAGGTGGGTAACTGGGTATTGCTCTGCCCTTAATATGGGTTCTTATAGATTATCAAATTATGGTGCTGGGGGCCATCTTGTCTTGGCAAGATGTGACATAAGCTATAGTCGGCAGGTCAGGGGCTGCAGGGAGAACTGGGTGCATACTGAGACTCGGGGAGTTCTGGATTTGCAGGAGATGTGGGATGTAGTAGTGTGGAAGGATAAAAGTCTGGGAAATAAGCTGAGACTAGAGTTGATCGGAATGGAGACTAAGATGTTGCATAGACACTGGAAGTTATCGGTTTACCGCGACAGAGCGAGGGTCGACACTAGAGTGGGCTAAGTAGGGTGATATAAGACTGACTGGAGATCGCCGGGTTAATAGCCTGACACTATGGGCTAACCGGTAGCCGATATCTGGGGAGGCATACGGCCTATTGGGGAACGGGCGGAAGGCCACCCTGACTGGTGGGGAGATGAAAATTTTCTCATTATCGGCTCTACCGCCCTTTCGGGTTTTCGCCAGAGCCGACCCCCTTTAGCTTTTTCCGACGCGCCCTTGCGGGTTTTCATGTCGAGGGGATTTCCCATTTTGCATGAGGTGCCCTTTCGGGCTTTCGCCTCAGCCGAGTTGCTGGCCTTTTTGCCCCCAGTTGCCCCCTTTGCGATGAGGGTGACTGGGTATGCCGGGGCATCTCTATTTTTAACCCCATTTTTTGTTGTTTTATTTTTTTTTTATTTTTTGACTTACCTGGGAGCCTAACGGCTGGACTGGTGCTGGCGCAGAGGTGCCCTTGCCCTCGTTGTGGAGAGAACGAGGTCAAGGAATTAGTCCCCAAAAATGCTTGGGGGTGGTTCTGGGTGCGCTTGGCTGGCCCCACTGCTTGACAGGGAACTGAAGACTGGAAAAACTGGCTGGTCAGGCCCTTCCCGGGGGAAGACCGGCCTTACTGGTAGTAGCTGGAAGGCGCGCCTTAGTCTGGCTAGCGCACGAACTCGTGTTCAGGTGCATAGTACAGCTTCATGTGCTTGCCATTAAGAGGTGGGAAGGGTCGGTGACCTTTATGGTCGACGACCGTGTAGGCTCCGCCCTCATAGACATTACGGATGATATATGGACCTCGCCAATTCGGCTGTAATTTTCCACTGGGGCGCACCGCCATGACTCCCTTTTCCTTGATCATGACGAGATCACCTCGCTTGAAGGTTCGCTGCTTGACGAGCTTATCATAGGCCCGAATCATACGAGCCTGGTATACTTGCAGGTGTTTGTAGGCTTCGAGTCGTTTGCCTTCCAGATCGGCCAACTCTTCTACCTTCTCTGGTATTCATTTTCATCTGGGCCGGCGAGGCCGGTGTAGATCGCCACGCGATAAGAGGCTTATGGGACTTCAATGGGGATAACGGCTTCTGGGCCATAGGCGAGGGAGAACGGAGAACACCCCGTGGGAGTTTTGTAGACCGTCCGGTAAGCCCATAGTGCCTCGAAGACCTTCTCACCCCAATCACATTTCCGGTGGCTAACCATTTTAGCCAGGACCTTACAGAGGGTCTTGTTGAAGGCTTCCGCTAAGCCATTGGCCTGGGAGTTATAGACGAAAGAGGTTCTCCAGTCGATGTAAAACTTGGATGCTAGCTAGTACACGGCCCTATTCTTGAACAGTGTCCCATTGTCGGACATGATGCGATTGGGGGTATCGAATTGGTAAATGATGTTGTGCCGGACGAATCTGGCAACCACCTGACCGGTGACCTCTCGCAAGGGAAGAGCCTCTGCCCAGCGAGAGAAATAGTCAGTGGCGGCCAATATGTATTTATGGCCCTTGGAAGATGGAGGGAAAGGCCCCGCGATGTCCATGCCCCACTCAGCGAAGGGCCAAGTGGGGGATGTAGGACGCAGTGGGTTAGGAGGCCTTTTGGGTACCGGGCCAAAGGCTTGGCATTGATGGCATGTACGAGCGTACTGGACAAACGTACATGGTTGGCTAATAGAAACCTTTGAGCTTGATGTTGTGCTTCATTCGATCTCCGGCCTGGTGCGCGCCGCACAATCCGGAGTGAACCTCCTGCATGATGGCTCGAGCCTCCGCTGGAGTGACACATCTCAGGAGAATTGACTTGTCCTTCTCGTGGATGAGTCGGTACAGGGAGTCGCCAATCAACTCATAAGAGGTATCTCGGCGGAGTAGCAGGACCCTTTGAGCTCAGTCAGGAGGGAGCCACCCTTTCTTGAGTTTTATGATCAGTTGTCGCCAATCTTCTCCTTCTGGAGGAATATTCTGGTCAAGGTCGTGGACCTCATAAATGGTGAGACCAGTGTTGTCTTCGAATGAGGTTGGCATCAGTCTTCTATGTTTGATGATGATGTCGACCTCACTCTCGGGCGGGAGTTTGATAGCCGCAGCCAATTTCGCCAGGGCGTCTGCCAGGGCATTGCTGCTTCTAGGGACATGATCTATTTCAAAGAAATAGAACTTCTGGGTTAATCTAGTGACGGTGGAGTGGTATGGGACCAACTCCGGTTTCCGCACGTCATAGATGCCGAGGACCTGCCGGACTATCAGCTGGGAGTCCCCGTAGGCTTTGAGGCATTTGATGCCCATGTGAAGAGCCATCTGGAGCCCAATGAGCAGAGCTTCATACTCAACTTCATTGTTGGTCAGGGATTTCATGAGGGCACAGGAGTTGTATAAAATCCCGCCTTGAGGAGTCAGAAAAATAATGCCGGCACCTGCCGTGGTGGCTGTATCCTGGTTGCTCCGGGTAATCCCTCGAGAAGCGCCATCGAAGTAGAGCTCCTAACACGGTACACTGGTTGTGAGAGTGCTTTGCTGCCAATAATGCAAGACATCTCCACTCTGTCCAACCGATTGTTGTGATTGAACAGCAAGGGACTCCTTGTCTGGGATCTCCGAGCTGAAAGGCGAGTCGCATGGTGTAGATTCTAAGAAAATCCACTTTCTATAAAGTAAAGAAAAGAAGCATGGGAAAGAGATAGAAAAGGGATCAAAAGAGCATGCGTAGAATGCTATATGGAAAGGTGATCGCCAGAGGACACGCGGGCCTCAAAATATGTAAACAATGAATAAAAGGAGTGATCGCGAAATACCTTATAGCGTAGGGAGATGTGAGCTGACTTCCTTCTCTTCCTATCGGCCGGCCGATGGAGAGAGTCTTTCTCTTGAGATTACTCTTTGCAAAATACAAAGACAACAACCAATAAAAGATTGGAATTAGCAACCCAAGTGTGTAGTATCAGATCCAAATAGAATATAAATATGAAAGCATGAAGTTGAACACACCCGTTGGGTGTTGTCCCTTTAAACCCCATATGCAAAGGGAAGGATATAATATGATGAATGAAAATATGAAAATAAAGTGCAAGTGTTACATTGTGGGCCTCAACGTGGTTGAGAGGGATATAAAGATAGAGACATGATGCATGCGGATATGTGATATGCAGTAAAGAAACAAAACGGAGGATAGGGAAATAATAAGAGAGGAGCATGTGGAGTATTTCTACTGTGAAGGCCTTGGATGAACGTTCGGGAGGAAGACTCAAGCGGATGGAGCTTTGGACGTTGGGAGCCCTCCTCCTTGAGCCTGTAGTTGTGCAGCGTCTCCCCCACTGATCGAATTCGGCCCTTTTTCACAGAACCGAAGGGGTCCTATTTGTAGGGGAGATTGGAGTTTAAATCCAAATACAATTAGGATAATTGATTTTGGAAAGAGATAAACCTTGGGAAGAGTCCTCCCCAACCTTGGAAAGCCACCTGGGTTCTTACCCAAGTTGAAAAGGACCTCAAAACGAGGAAGGGAGGTGCCACAGCCGAATTCGGACGATTCCAAAGAAATGGCGTCAGACTAAGGGTCGCTAATTAAATTAGCATCCATTTGCACAGTCGCACATTCTAACCCATTTTTAGCAAAATTAAGAATTTCTAAAAATTAGAAAAGAATTGGCGCCTTCAGGGCAGACTTCAATTAAGAATTGGCGTCATCGTGGCAGACTCCAATTTAAATTCTCACAAAAATCAGCTTTAAAAGAATTAGCGCCCTTCCGGGTAGACTTCAATTAAGAATTGGCGTCATAGGGTCTACCACCAATTAAAAATTATCAAAAAAAATCAGAAAGAATTGGCGCCCTTCCGGACAGACTTCAATTAAGAATTGGCGTCACTAGGTCTGCCACCATTTAAATGGCGTCACTAGGGCTGCCACTATTTAAAAAGGCCCCCGAAAAAAATAGAGAAAATGCCAGAAAAATTAGGAAAAATAGGAAATGATGTGGGAAAGCTTTGAAAAAGATGAATATTCAAGAAAAGTGAGGAAAACCACTCAAATAAGTCATTTTGAGGGTCAAATGGGGCATCACAATGCGATAAGAGATCTACTCAAAATGATGTCAATTTTAGCATGTCTACAGATGGCACTGGATGGGCCGCCAAGAATTCAGCCATACCATGTCCCTTGATTATTTTTATGGAAACATAAGTAATGTCGCACTCCATCAGCAGGAGAGCCCACTTTCCTAGTCTGCCTGAGAGGACGGGTTGTCGAAGGAGATACTTCAGAGGGTCATACTTGGATATAACCTCGACTTGATAGGACAGGAGGTAATGCCGCAGATTTTTGACGGCGAACACCAATGCCAAGCAGACCTTCTCGATGAGGGAATATTGGTGCTCGGCACCGATTAGCTTCCGGCTAAGGTAATAGAGGGGCTGCTCTTTACCTTGCTCATTGACATGCGCCAAGAGAGCTCCTAGGGAGGCGTCCATGGCAGTAATATAAAGGATAAGGGGTTTACCTTTGACTGGTGCCCCCAGAACTGGAGGAGTAAGGAGGTACTCCTTGATTTGCTCGAAAGCCATCTGGCATTCAGAGTCCCATATAAACGGGGCATCTTTCTTCATCAGCTTGCCGAAAGGCGCGCATCGACTGGAGAGGTTAGAGATAAACCTCTGAATGTAGGTCAGCCTCCCTTGGAAGGACCTTAGCTCGGTGATGTTGCTGGGTGGTGGAAGCTCCCGGATTGCTTTGATCTTGCCGGGGTCCACCTCAATTCCCCGGTATCGGATGATGAAGCCGAGAAATTTGCAGCTAGATACGTCAAAGGCACACTTCATGGGGTTCATCTTGAGCCCGTATATCCGGATACGCTCGAAGACTTGGCGTAAATCGCGCAAATGGTCTTCGCGCCTTTTAGTCTTGACGACGAGGTCGTCGACATAACATTTGACGGTATTGTGCAGCATATCGTCGAATATCTGGGTCATGGCCCTTTGGTAAGTAGCACCGGCATTCTTCAAACCGAAGGGCATGCGCTTGTAGTTGAAAATCCCTTTGGGAGATCTGAAGGCTGTGTGGTTCTTGTCTTTGAGGGACATCCGGATTTAGTTATTATCGGACGACCCATCCATAAAAGACAAGGCCTCATGCCCAGTGATCATGTCGACCATTGTTTCTGTGATTTGGATTGGGAAGTCATCCTTCGGACAAGCTTTATTGAGATCCCAAAAGTCGACACAGATGCGGACTTGACCATTTTTCTTCTTTACTGGGACTATGTTGGCGAGCCAGATCGATAGATACACGGCTCGATGAAATCGACCTCCGCCATTTTATTGACTTCGGTCGCAACCTGGAGCTCTAGCTCATGGCACATGCGCCGCTGTGGCTGTTTGACTGGAGTGACCGAGGGAGAAATGGCTAACTCATGCTCCGCTACGGAGGGGTCTAGCCTCGGCATCTCCCTGTATGTCCAGGTAAAGCAGTCTTTATACTGCAGCTGGAGTTGTTTGTAATCCCGCCTCTCTGTCTCGGTGAGGAGAGCGCTTGTCACGCCCCGAACCGATAGCAGCGGGAAGCGATGCTCGGAACGTGGCAGCGAAACAGTCATGATGATTAGAGCAGAAAATAAATAACATTCAAACACATGGAGGCCATTAATTTGAGAAAAATATAGTTTTATTGAAATTTAGAAATTAAATTACAATTTGACTTAATAAAAGAAATAAAGAAGGGAAAATAGCAAGACCCACTACACTAACTAGACTCAAGAAAATAAAAAGACTCGGGTCTCAAGGCTTCAGGTTCACTCGATCCCGCTGACCCGATCCCAATTGTAATGTTCCATCTACTGAGTTACCTGAAAAGGATGGAAATAAGGGGGGTGAGCGAGAAGCTCAGTAGGAATTACTCTCTATCATCAGGCAGATTTAAGTAATTAACCATTTTATGAATGCATGAATAATGCGAGAAACTCAAATAAGCAAACTAAATAACCAACAAGATCAGAAGATAATCGATAGATAAATGGAAAGGAATATTGCAAGTCGAGACATCAAGCACTATTAACAAGAACTTCTCAATGAATGACCATTTCAAGTCAAGTCGAGTCATGTCACGCAAGCAGGTACTTCACGCTTTCAAGCATAAATATCAAGTTCACGAGAATGTGGACTGTCGTAGACTCACACGCTAGATAGTACTCAGTGACAATGCCACACCTAGTCATTCACCTCCCCGGGGTACAAGTACACTTCGGGTGCTTCTCCCAGGACCAGATTGGGCCCTTAAATACGATTGCCTTGGCATTGATTTGTTTGGATCATAGATCCCACGAAATCTAGACATCCACGAATAAAATGGCCAAGAGTTCCAAGATCATGCTCATGTAATCAAGGTAAAGTACATATGAATATTGATTTTCTTGAGATTCCAAACAATAAGCTCCTTAATCGAGAGGAAAAGTCATTCAAAGGAATGACTTAGAATGGATAAATGTCATCAATAGACCTAACAATAGGTCAAAACTCGAGGTGCCATAGCCTGGACAGGCTAGAGCAGCTCACACAAATCAAATCATGAAAAACAACCATTTTCGGAGGGCTTGAATGTGAAACGGTCAGCGGAGGACCGCTAAGATATGGAAACGGTCTAATCATGATTGCATGAAATGACAACGGTCAACACGGAGCCGTTTAGGTGGTATGACGCGCGAGAAAACAAAAGTGACCAAGCCCAGGGAAAACGGTCCTGGACTGACCGCTATACCATCCTAGCGGTCCAGAGAAGCCCGCTAAGGTCATAAAACGGTCTGAACATGGCCGCAACCCTTACAGAGTAGGGGCTGACCCAAAATCACAATTTTGATCAATTAGGAGGGTTCAAGACTTAAGGTACAACCTGCCTGGCATCCTAATGGGAATCCCAGGCTCGCAGGGGCTTACGGAGGCCTCGGAACATGAACACCTAGTCCGACGGAAGGAATATCCGACGGAGAGGTAATTCGATGCCCAAGAATTCAATAGCTCACAGTCAATGGAAAATGATGTATTCGGTCCAGTCGCCACCACCAGAGTGGCACGGCCTTAAAATAGACTTAATAAGAGAGTAAGGTGATAATGGAATAATAAGAAGGAAAGGCAAAACTAACAATTAATTACTCTACTTATTCTCAATCGTAAGATAGCAAGAGTGATGATCATGGATGAATAATCATGAAGAAATTAACCTTGGATCATTAATTTCATTTGTCCTAATTAACAGTGTGATGTTGAACATAAAAAAAACCCTACCAGTAAGTTATGTAACATGGATTAACAACTCTTAACACGCCATAATCAAATGGACTAATTTAAAGAACAACAGAGGTTAGCGGTCTGGCAGATGGCCGCCACTTGAACAAAGGCTGTCTGACCAGGGCCGCGTTCCAAGAATAAACGGTCTAAAATGGGGCCGCCATACAGAATGAAGCGGTCAAGGAGCGACCACTATTCAAATAAACAAAATTTTAAGTTTTGGAAAGTGACGCCTAAAAGCGGTCTATCGCATGGCCGCCTCTCTTGTAGCGGTTCCTGTAAGGACCGCTTAATACTCGCCACACCCAGGAAACCGGCAGATCCAACACACGTCCAATGAAAGACTAATTTCGATCCATACACTCCATAAAAATTGGGCAAATTATTAGCAATCGAAAGAGGACTAAAAAATACACAATATAGCATGATCAATTTTGGGATTTAACTACGATTAGCCTACCTAAATCAAGTGGAAATGAACGGTAAAAATCCTAATCGTATGTTCATAATGAAACATGTAATACGCAAGATATGGTTGATAAAAATTAGGTAAACTGGATTCAAATGAAAGTTAAGAACGAGCTCTATACGATCATGTTAGTTAATTAGGTTGGGCCTGAGAGAAACCTACCTAAATTGAAGAAGAGAGGGGATGACGCGAAAAACCCTAATCCGCGAACACGTCGTTGATCCTCGCCCTAATTCGCCCTCGATCGGCCACCTCAGGTCGCGCCACCAGTTGGAGAAGCAAAATATATGATAATTAGGAGAAAAATCTAAAGATTCCAAAAATATATATTTTATAATTTTATTTTACATAATTTTATAGATATGGATTTTTAAAGATACGAGTAAGATATTAACATGCATTATGTTATATATATATATATAAATTAAAAGAACGAACGAACAGCAGCGGTCGTCGTTAATTAAATTAACGAAAGTGTCAACCTCTTTAAATTTCAAGTTCTCGACACACTTACATTGGAATCGTGCAATCTATATACCAAAATGAAGGGCTCGTAAAACTCTACCTAACTTGATGTTCAAAAAAAAAATTGCTTGAGAGTAGGGCTCTCTTGAGTTAGGAGGACCGGAAAAAGGAGGTACCAAGCCCACTACCTCGGTCACTATCCCAATAACACACCCATAAATTTTCATGGCCAAAGGTCACTCCGCTGCCCATGAAAAGGCCGAACAAAGCAAAACTCTATAACTACTATGCTACAGTGAAAACCACAATTCACCGTATAACTTTGATAATTCCTCTTATTTAATAAAGTTAATTATTAACTAATTAACACACCATATAATCACATAGAAATTTAGGGTAAATCATGGAGATTCAAATCACATGCACTTTGTGATTTTTAGATAAGTGGTTACATAGATATAAATTTTTTTAGCGTGCTGTGATTGTTTAACTATTTAAGATAATCATGCAAACAGTAAACTACAAACTTAGGTAAAACGATGATCAAGGAGAACGAAAATATGAATTTTAAACATGCAAACCTAGCTAATTACTATTGTCTTGGGCTTCAATTCTTTGAGAAAACCTACATAAAACTACAACAAACATGCTCCAAGTACTAATGAAACATGCAAAGAGATCATGCAAACTTTATTATTAACGATTCAACTTAGGGAGAGAACACCTACGTGCGTGTATGTGGACAGACCGAAGAGGAAGATGATGATGCAATGACAACAGAAATCAGCAACAATCACAGCAGCAGGTCGGGAAGATGAAGGAAGAAGTGGTCGTATGCAAAAGAAGAAGCTCCCTCTTCTCCACAGCACGGCGCAAAAAAAAAAGCACGGGAAGAAGACTTCGCGGCAGCAACTTCCCCCTTCGAACGCGATACGACAACAGTAACTCTGGGTTGCACTGCCTGGGGGTTATATTTATAGAATCCCTTGGTTTTTTAGAGTCCTAATTGAACTAAAACTTCTCCTATTTCAATCCTAAGAACAATATCATCTAAAACTGCAGTAGCCTCCCTGTTGTTCCCCCAAACCCTAAGGATTCCCATGCAAGCATCGTACGCTACTGTGGGTTTACCTTTCGATTGGGCCTAGTTTGGGCTCGATTGATTTAGAATTGGGCTCCAATTTGGTCGTTTAAGATTGATCTATTAAAATAACGAATTTGACCATTAATTCCTTAATCCAGCCTAATTAAATTTTTTATTAGGGGTCGACCCAGTTGACAATATTGTTAAACACTTCATTTTCTATAAGAATATAATTTTTCTATATTTTTAGAAATTAGTCACAACTTTGGCCTACGGGTGAAATTCAATTGATTTAATTTATACCTATTAAATTCAAGGGTATTTTTACATATTAGTCCCTACAAATATGACGAATTACTTTTTAGTCCCTAAAATCTCACTATTATTTAAAAAGCCCTTAAAATCATATAACTCTAGCAGAAAGGCCGACGTAGTTCATCGACATTAAAATAGTTTGATATTCGATAGAATATTCCATCCTTCCGTTAAAAAAAGTTGAAAATCCTAAACTACCCTTATCATAACCCTCTCCCTGTGAAACCCTTCACCCCACCACTTGCCACCGCACACCCCACCGCCCCCATACGCAGCCGCAGACGCCCCCACCGTCGTTGCAATCTGCGGACTGCCCCCACCGGCTGCCGCAGACGCCCCACCGTAAGGCCTCTAGAGGACTACCCCAGCCGTAGACGCCCCAGCCACAGACGCAGACGCCCCACCGGCCACCGCAGAGCCCCGCCGCAGACGCACTGCCCCATGTGTGCATTTTCGCGTCTATTTCCGAATTTGAAAGTGGAAATCTTTTTCCCTTCTCACACACTTTAGTTTCTGCAAGTTCTATAATTTGCATTGCATGCCATGTAACCCTTCCAAATCGGCCCTTGCCACCACGCCCCTTGCATTTCATGGAAGCGTTTACCAGCCAAAGAAAGCCATTGGAATGCTCTCTTTTTAATAAGAGGGGTTCCAAAACGCAAAGAAATCCTGAGAATCTGGTACTTCCATCACGAGATCCATTCCGTGACAGCTACAACAACAACTGCCAGATCTCTTGGTCTCTGCCCCACCACTGCTGGCCACTGCATTTACATATTCACTGACGAGATGTAGAGAGAGCCAGAGGCGATAACTATAGCAGCATCACGAAGAAGATCCTGCCCACCTCTCACCTGTCTGTCTGGGTGGGCCCCCCATCTGTGTTGAGATGTTCTTGTCTCACTTATACCTCCCTGGATGCCCAGATGAAAATGGAACACATTACTGCCCTCAAGTGTCCATCTTTGCCCTCTTTCACGGCTTTCTTTGATAATGAGCAGGACTACTCTATTTGATATTTTTATGTCACATCGAGTAAGAATAAGTTCTTCCCGAATAAATCAGAACATCTACTTCGTTCAAAAATCTCAAAAAAGTGCTTATGATAACTAGAATACGATTAACTTTTGGCTATCAGTATCTGTTATTTTATCTATTTCCCGAATAAACTGATTCTCCTCTGAACATGAGAAGATTTACTACCAACAAAATTACTCTCTCTCTCTCCTCTGAACTGATGGAAGTGCTTTTGGAAGTTGATGAAGAGGTCGACCCTCCTTGATGGAGAGGTCGACCTTTCATGGCAGTGGACGAAGGTGCTAATTAAGATCACCATATAAAGCATTGCAAGGGATGAACCATTGAACAAAATTGGGTGTTTGCTTGACATTAAACACTGAAACTCAGTGAATCCCTGGATTCATTTTGCTTGGATTGACGTACAATACTGAAAACTATGAGTTCCTTATGTCTAGATCGACAAAAATACTTGTTTAACATCAGGATTCACTCTTTTGCAAATGAATCCATCCCTTGTTTTACTTTCCAAAAAAAATGACCCTAAAACAGACTCAAAAGGGTTTTGTTTACACTGATTTTAAACTAAGGATTTTAAAAATCAGATTTCAGTCTTTTGCATTAATTGGAAGTACTTGAAACGTTCAAGACTTGGATGAAGAATAGCACAAGATGCATCATAGGAGACACATTCTAAAATATTTATTTCTGAACTTTGGAAGCCTGTATGCATACAAGGTCCAACTCACGATAACTGTATACAGTATATCCACTCTCCACACGACATCAAAAGTAAACAATGTAACGGCAGACTAGAGTACAAGCAACCATGGTAGTTTCTTCTGATGAAAAGCAATCAATCTCTCAAGTCTATGCATGAAAGAGTACTCACTACATCTTCAGCCATTCTAAACAGCAACAAAGTCTCCAGCAGAACTTTGAAGGATAGTTCCTGATGTATACTTCTCTACTGAGTCCAATGATGTAGAAACTGAAGGACCGGTTGCGATGAGCCATTGTTATACGGGTAACAGGGACAACGGAGATTACATGCCTTTCACATTTGATCCACAAACACTGCTTTCACATCACCAGCTGCCACCATGGAGGTGAAGAAGCCAGAGTTAATATCGGGAGAGCCTTCATAATGCATTTATATTGTATGATATTAGCACCACTAAAGTCTTTTTCAGTGGTGTCGCCGTGTTGTTGAAGGACCCTTGTGAGGTGTCGACACCTCCTAATGGAGAGGTCGACCTTTCATGGCTAGACAGAAGGTGTTGCTTGCTGGATTGTCTGTGGTGTCGACGCTCCTTGATGGAGAGGTCGACCTCTCCCCACACCCTTGCACCTACTCCTCCCCACACCTCTGCACCTCCTCGCTGCGATTGCCCTCCTCCCCTCCCCTTTGCGAACGGCCACTCCGCCACGCCCATCGCCTCCCTGTGCCACACCCACAACCGCCCCTCCACCTGCACCCCCCTTTCACCGCCGACCTCCCTCACCGTTGCCCCTCTCCCCACGTCAACGGCCAACTCCCCACCCTCACCCTCTCTCGTTCTCCCTCTCTCTCACCCCACACCACGTCGCCGATCGCCTGCCTCTCCTCTTCCTGCTACCACCCCGCAGCCTCCCCTCCGGCCTCCACTCCACCACCGGCCGTGGCCACGTAGCCACCAACCCACCCCCGACATCCTTCTCCTCCTCTAACACCACGTCGCATACACCACCGCGGCAACCCCGCTCCTACCCTCACCACCTCCACACACCTCCAACCACCTCTACCACGGCGACCGCTTCTGGGCCTCCTCTCCGTATGGCGCCGATACTACAGAAGGGAGGAGTCTAGGATGAGGGATCAACAACGGCGGCGAGGAGTCCAGGGAGGGGGAAGAGGATGACTGGGAGGCGGCCGCGGTTGGAGGGGAGAGAGGCCGGGAGGGGGAGGCTGGGAGGAGGCGGCCGGAGGGGGAGGGGAGAGGTCACAGGAGAGGGGGGAGGGAGGCCGGAGGTGGAGAGGGAGGGGGGGAGGGAGGTCGCAGGAGAGGGGGGAGGGAGGCCGGAGGGGGAGGGGGGAGGTCGTGTCAGTCGGAGGGGGAGGGCGGCCGGAGGGGGAGGGGGGAGGTCGCAGGGGAGGGGGAGGGCGGCCGGCGGTGGAGAGGGAGGTCGCAGGGGAGGGGGGAGGCACCCCTCTCTCTATCTCTCTCTCACACTCTCACACTTAACCCATGGGTAAGTTAGTATTTTCATTACCTTTAGTATAAGGTAACTATAGTTTAGTTAATTGAATGAACGGTAGGGACTTAAACGTGTAACGACTAAGATTATAGGGATTATTAAAATAATATTTAGAATGGAGGGACTAATCGGCAATTCACTAAGTTTATAGGGACTAATATGCAAAAAACCCTAAATTCAAATCATCATAGAAAATTTCGATTGTATCTTGGAATATGAAATTATTTTTATGGTTATTATAGAAAAATAATTATTTATATTTATTGATATATTTTGGCCACTTTCAAAATAAATAATATTCTTTGACTAAGAAAATTATTGAAGTCATTAAATAGCGGTTAATAACTTTAATCTGTTTTAATATATCTTGCGTTGAATTAGTGATTCGATTAGTCATTCAATTTTTTTTTTCAAAAATTAGATTCCCTTTTCTTTTCTTTTATTTGTTTTCTTCACATGAGGTGTAATAATTTAAGCGATAATTAACCACACGTTTTTCATTTATTTCTATTTATCACATTTTATTCCTATTCATATATCAAAATTTTAATTTTATACTTTATTATTTAACCGGGGTGTTACATCCTCCCCCACTTCAAGGAATTTGGTCCCCAAATTCGTCGATCGCCACTAGCTATTCAAAGAGTTAAACTAAAATGATCTTACCTATTCAAAATAACATGCTAATCATACAACTAATGGAATGTAAAATAATTTGACTATAGTTAAGGATGAGGGAGAACGATACCTTATATAATTCTTCATTCGATAGAGATCGGTTCCAATTCTCCTTGTGTTTTTGCTTGTGGAAGTAGCTTGGGGCAATTGGCCATTATATGATCTTTATTTTCGCAACGAAGACACGCTCCGCTCCTTCGCTAGCACTCCTTGATTAGATGATCAATTTTGTGACAGTAAAAATATTTCATTTGCGAAAGGTTATTCCTTTTCGTCTGATTACTTCAGATTTCTTTACGACGGGCTAACCACCTTTTAACGGAACCGGACCTCAACTTACTCGCGGACCCTCTCACTTTCATGTCAAAAGGAGCTTAATTACCTGTAAAATAACTATAAAGTTAAAAATTTTATTATCCTTACGTGTCGTGCTATGCAATCTTATACATATTTTATTGCTTAACCCGATGCACTACCCAATCTCACCAGGTGACATGAATGGATGTTATAGATTACACGACCTATTACTTAGGGTAACCTATGTTGAGTAATGGATGGCGGATCTAGAGGGGAGGGGTGAATAGATCTGCCCATCTTTTCACATAACACCCCTCTTTAAAGCTAGATAAGGAGAATTGCAGCGGAATATAACTAGCTTAATGAAGGACACAACAATTGGCTTAGCAAAATGCACAAGTAAAATAACGATTGAACCTAAGCATGCATCTAGCATAAAGTAATCGCACAATCAAACCACAACACACGAGATTTTAAGGTGGTTCGGACTGAATCCCCAGTCCTACATCCATCCCTCACCAAACCCGGTGAGGCTCTACTAGTGCAGCGCACCAAATCGCAAATCGGAGAACTTCTGATTGCCTTCCTACTAACCACCGGTAGGGACAACAACACCGCAAATTGGAACACCTTCCAATCGCCTTCCTACTCACCACGGTAGGGACGATTCTCAGTGATGGGAATCGACGCCGAGCATGTACCTTTTCTTTTTTGCATTTATGTCCTTTTAGTTTGTGTTCATATCCTTGGGAAAGTATGTACGTAAATGTAAGGCTTTATAAGCCAATGAGTCATTCCCATGGATTGTGTGGGTTTTTGTACAATTGTGTAATAGGTCTAGCTAGGGGGCCCTCAGCCCATTCCCATTGGTCCATGTCATCTTGTGAGGCTGGTCAACCATCCTAGGTGGACATCTAGAAGGTTGGACTAGTCATATGGACACATGGGAGACAAGTGGCTCATTTTTTCCATGGTAGGCTACCTACCATGTCAACATGCTTCATCTAGTCAATAGGCCGCCCCCCCCCCCCTTCATTTTTATATGTAATTTTTGTGTGTGTTGGTAGCATGCAATCCAGACCATCCATCTCCCATCCCTAGATCCAAGGGTGGAGGTTGGATTTGATTGGAAGCATATAAAAGGTTGTATTTTCATGTGGAAATTAATGAAAAGTTAGAAAATTGTTGAAAGGCCAAAGAGCTTCTTGCGCCCCTACCTCTCCCCTATGGTGTTCATCTCCTCCAACCCCCAATTCTAGAGTGTATATCTTCTATCTCCTCCCCCTCAATCTCTGAGTTTATCTCCGGTGCCGCCGCCGCCATTCATGCCGCCTTCGAGCCGCCGCGAAGTCGACTTCGGTGTTCTGTCCATCCTTGGTAGAAGCTTCTTCTCGGAATTCCTGCTATCAACTCCATGTTGTTATTGATCTGAAAATTTTATGGTGTTTCCTATCTTTAATCCCCACCACCACAAAAAAAATCCCGTCCAAATTCCATCATTTACTATTTTTTAAATTTAGTGTGTTTCTGTTTCCCAGTTCTGTCCAGTTTCAGATCTGTGTGACAGCACCCTTGTAATCCCCCCCTCCGACCATCTTTTTGATTTTTCCAAACCCTCCCAATTTTACTGGGAGTTCTGTTCACCGTCCCCTCACTCCATGAATTTTTCTGATTTTTGATCAGCCTTCCATCCATTTTTCAAAATTCATTCTCAGAGCTAGCTACAGTGCTTTCCACCTATTTCTAGATCCGACCTCTGTCCAGTGCAAAAATCATATCAGTTCTTAGACACAACCAATAAGTCCAAACAAAATATTTCCATCTTCCTTGTTCAAAATACTATAACTTTTGTGAAGAGCTCAGGAGCTGGATCGGACATCTACCTCGCGGTCAATGCTAGTTCTCAGACAAGTTTCCTGTTGATCTGAGAATTCGGGCACTGTACAACAACAGCTATCAAAATTCTCCAAAAAGAAGTACATAGCTGTTTACTTTTCTGTAATCCCATAGGGTTGAATCCCTTCGAAGAATCTTTCTAACGGCGCTGGTTTCGTCGCATTCCGACGTCGGGGCTGGTCGCAGTGAGCAATCTCGTCGGGTCACGCGCTGAAAGACAGAACTGACAGATCTGCGGCCGGTTATTCCGACCGGTGCCGATCGGAGCTGCCCGGTCTCCGGCCGGTGAACCAGCGCGCCTCCACACCAGGGAGCTCTCATCCAGGCATCCCCCACTATAGCGGTGCCACCGGGTCCCACACGGCCCCTCCGGACAGCACGTGGGCCCCACCGTCACGAGTTCGGGTGCTGCCGAAGCTACGCGAGAAGCCGCCCGTCGACCCGGATTCGGTCCTCCCGGGCCCATTTGTGTAGCCCTTTACCTCCCTGCGTGGAGTGGGCGATATTTCATTGCTGTCATTATTGTGTGTTAATTGTTCTGGGAGCACGGTTTTCGGCCGGGTCCGTCTTCCCCACGACGGGAGCGTGGAGGTATCGTATTCGCTCCTTGCTTGGCATTTCACTTATTTCCATATATGCTTTATATGCCACTGCTAGAGAGCACGTTTTAGGGCCTAGCTTGCTATATATTTTCATATCACCGCTGCTGCGAGAGAGAGCGAAGCCGTCCCGTGACCCGATCCGGGCACGAAAGTGCGAATTGACCGCCCTAGCTCTTGCCGGTTTCTCAACCGTGCACGTCCGACGCTTCCCTCGTTAAGGGACAATCACGAGCTCACCTAGAGTCCGAGGACTGCATTCCTCATTCGAGTCGTGTCCGTGGTCTCGTCCCGCATCAATTTGGTATCAGAGCATGGTTGAGTCTAGGGTGTCCAAAACAAAAAAAAGTGTCATTTACGTCTAGTCATTAGTCATTGTCTAAGTCGTGTTTAGGGTCATCATTGTTTTAAAACAAAAAAAAGTGTGTCTTTTTGCATTGCATCCCAATAACCCGGTATATCAAAAGGTGTTGTCCGAACGTTAGGCTACGCCTACCGGGAAGGCCGCACACTTGCGTGAGTGATCTCGGATCGATTAACTCCGCCACGTGCCGAGTTTTGGTTACATCTAGGTTCATCATCTTGCAGTGTGCATTTGCATTAGTCGGTGTCTCCTACTCCGTGTCTTGCATGCCCACTCGTCGAGGTACTCAATACTCACCCCCACCACCACCTATGGCCAACCCACGGGATAACTAGGGAGACCTTCTCTCCTTACGCGATGCAATCATGGCCCTCATAGATTGGATGGATCAATCCGATGCAACCTTTAAGAGCTTCTCGGGCCGCATAGATGGTCGGTTTAATGCAATAGAGGAAAGGATACAGTCATCCGATAGATCCGTCCAAGGCCTGGTCGGACGGTTGGAAAGGATGTCCCACGGAGACCCTCCTAGAGTGGTCCAAGACCCACCCCCACCTGCCCAGGCGGCTGCCCAAGGCCAAGCCATTCCCATAGCCCAGGCCCAGCCTGTCCATGTGGTCCAAGGCCCTCCCGCACTTGCTCCTCAGCCACCACAGGCTCCTCCACCCTCCCCTCCTCGGGTTCCCGAACTACCGCACCGTGACCTTGGTCTCGAGGACTATGGGTCCGACAATGCCTATGAGGAGTATGGTCAACGCCGTCGTGGCTTTCAGCCACAAAGAGATGAGGATGATGATAGGGTCCTTAAGACCGTGCGAGCGGACCCTCCCTCTTTTTACGGGTCTTTGGATCCGGAAGTCTACCTAGATTGGGAGTTCGACATGGACCGTTACTTTGAATGGTATGATATGTCGGAGTGCCGAAGGGTCCAATTCGCCACCATGAAGCTCATGGGGCAGGCGCAAACCTATTGGAAGAATGTAGAGAGCCTGCTACTTCAGCGGCTAGAACCCCAGATTGACACATGGGCCAAAATAAAGAATAAGATTCGGCAAAAGTACATTCCTCCCACATACCGTCAGCGACTCATCGATAGATGGCAAAGTCTTAGTCAGGGAGACCGGTCCGTCTCCGAATACATCGCTGAATTTGATGAGTACTTTCTACGATGTGGTGTCACGGAGGAGAGTACCATGCCCGTTTCCCGCTTTCGACGTGGTTTGCGGCCACACTATCAGTATGAGCTTTTCCGCCGCAATGCCAAGACGTTGGAAGAGGCATACCAGGTTGCTCTCGAGTTGGAGCAATTTGAGGGAGAGTTTGAGTCTAGCCATCGGTTGGGCCCCACCCCTCTCCGTAGTACCGAGCCCCGTCAGTCTATAGGCCCACATCAGCGGCCTCCCATGGCTCGACCTCAGGAGCCCACCCGTCAGGAGCACTTCGCTCCACGGCCTCGCCCTCCTCCACCCCGGGATCTATTTCCATCCCAACCACCGGCACCCGTTGCCCGTCCCCCGGCTCCTATAGCCCGTCCTCTGGCACTAGCACCCCCTCCACTATTGTCCAAGGCACCTACACCTCCACCATTGCTGCCTACACCCCCTACCCGACGGGATGATAAGGGTAAGGCCCCTTTTATCGGAGAGAGCAGTCAGTCACGAGTGCAGTGTTTCCACTGTCACAGGTTTGGCCACATTTCCAGTGAGTGTCCCGCTCGTGCCACCCTAGTCCTAGGTGTTGGAGAAACCTTACCTCCCGAGCTTGAGTGTGTCGATTATGAGGCCGACCAAGCACTAGTCGATGAGTACTATGCCTTGGGGGAAGAGCTGGACAGCTCTCCTGCCGCCCAGGATGCAGCCAATTTGTGGGCTTGATGTCACCACCTTAGTCTAGGGTCATATATGAGTCGGTGTGTTTTCCTTGTGTGGTTTGTTTTGTGTGGTTTGTTTGCATGGTTTGTGTGTCGTTTGAGAGTCTGTATGTGTCTTGTGCAAGCTCGTTGTCGTTCTCTTATGAGTAAGAGGCGAGTGGACTCGTTCGATGAGTATGGGATCAGTTCTATCTCTATGCCCCGGATCAGTCACCTATAGGGACCCAGCGGTGATTCCTAGTGAGTCTTCGAGCTGCTTCCTTCCCTTTTGAGAGTGCCCCACCCGGAGTGTCCACCTTTGGCCCATAGCAGTTTGCGCATATCGAGTATATATGGAATGAGTAGGTGACGATCACTTGGAGTGGAGCGTACCCGCGTTACTTGGCAAAGTGACGGATCCGCCGGAGTACTCGAGCATCCATACCCCTACTCGACGGGGTCGAGTTCCTCCCACCCGGGGAGAGTTGATGGGAATCAACGCCGAGCATGTACCTTTTCTTTTTTACATTTATGTCCTTTTAGTTTGTGTTCATATCCTTGGGAAAGTATGTACGCAAATGTAAGGCTTTATAAGCCAATGAGTCATTCCCATGGATTGTGTGGGTTTTTGTGCAATTGTGTAGTAGGTCCAGCTAGGGGGCTCTCAGCGCATTCCCATTGGTCCATGTCATCTTGTGGGGCTGGTCAACCATCCTAGGTGGACATCTAGAAGGTTGGACTAGTCATATGGACACATGGGAGACAAGTGGCTCATTTTTTTCCATGGTAAGCTACCTACCATGTCAACATGCTTCATCTAGTCAATAGGCCACCCCCCCTTTATTCTTTTATGTAATTTTTGTGTGTGTTGGTAGCATGCAATCCAGACCATCCATCTCCCATCCCTAGATCCAAGGGTGGAGGTTGGATTTGATTGGAAGCATATAAAAGGTTGTATTTTCATGTGGAAATTAATGAAAAGTTAGAAAATTGTTGAAAGGCCAAAGAGCTTCTTGCGCCCCTACCTCTCCCTTCTGGTGTTCATCTCCTCCAACCCCCAATTCTAGAGTGGATATCTTCTATCTCTTCCCCCTCAATCTCTGAGTTCATCTCCGGTGCCGCCGCCGCCGTTCGTGCCGTCTTCGAGCCGCCGCGAAGTCGACTTCGATGTTTTGTCCATCCTGGGTGGAAGCTTCTTCTCAGAATTCCTACTATCAACTCCGAGTTCTTATTGATCTGAAAATTTTATGGTGTGTTCCTATCTTCAATCCCCACCACTACAAAAAACATCCCATCCAAATTCCATCATTTACTATTTTTCAAATTTCGTGTGTTTCTGTTTCCCAGTTCTGTCCAGTTTCAGATCTGTGTGATAGCACCCCTGTAATCCCCCCCTCCGACCATCTTGTTGATTTTTCCAAACCCTCCCAATTTCACTGGGCATTTTGTCCACCGTCCCCTCACTCCATGAATTTTCCTGATTTTTGATCAGCCATCCATCTATTTTTCAATATTCATTTTCAGAGCCATCTACAGTGCTGTCAGCCAGTTTTTAGATCCGACTCAATGCTAGTATACAAATCATAACAATTCGTAACCACCTCCAAACCTATCAAACAAAATATTTCCGTCTTCCTTGTTCAATTTTACACAACTTTGATGAAGATCACAACTTTTGAATCGGAGGTCTACCTATCAGTCAACGCCAGTTCTCAGACAAGTTCCCTATTGATCTGAGAATTCGGGCACTGTACAACAGCCGCTATCAAAATTCGCCAACAAGAATTATAGAGCTGTTTATTTTTCTGTAATCCCATAGGGTTTAATTTCTTCGAAGCAGCTTTCTAACGGCGCCAATTTCGTCGCATTCCGACATCGGGGCTGGTCGCAGTCAGTAATCTCGTCGGGTCACGCGCTGAAAGATAGAACTGGCAGATCCGCGGCCGGTTATTCCGACCGGTGCCGATCGGAGCCGCCCGGCCTCCGGCCGGCGAACCAGCGTGCCTCCACTCTAGGGAGCGCTCATCCGGGCATCCCCCACTACAGCGGTGCCACCGGGTCCCACACGGCCCCTCCGGACAGCACGTGGGCCCCACTGTCACGAGTTCGGGTGCTGCTGAAGCTACGTAAGAAGCCACCCGTCAACTCTGATTCGGTCCTCCCGGGCCCATTTGTGTAGCCCTTTACCTCCCTGCGTGGAGTGGGTGATATTTCATTGCTGTCATTATTGTGTATTAATTATTCCGGGAGGACGGTTTTCGGCCGGGTCCGTCTTCCCCACGCCGGGAGCGTGGAGGTATCGTATTCGCTCCTTGCTTGGCATTTCACTTATTTCCATATATGCTTTATATGCTGCTACTAGAGAGCATATTTTAGGGCCTAGCGTGCTATATATTTTCATATCACCGCTGCTGCGAGAGAGAGCGAAGCCGTCTCGTGACGCGATCCGGGCACGAAAGTGCGAATTGACCACCCTAGCTCTTGCCGGTTTCTCAACCGTGCACGTCCGACGCTTCCCTCGTTAAGGGACAATCACGAGCTCACCTAGAGTCCGAGGACTGCATTCCTCATTCGAGTCGTGTCCGTGGTCTCGTCCCGCATCACTCAGTTTCAATAGCTTGAACAAAATGAAAAGAGAACAAGATGAATATGTTCAAACAAGATATGGAGATATGCTAGAATCGAAAAGATCTTGTCTGAAATGCGATGTAGATCAGCAGCAGAGGCTTCTTCTTCTTCTTTGCGAAATGATCTTTCTTGGATCCCCTTGTGTTGATGAAGAGGATTATGGATGCAGATTTGATCTCCCTTGAAAACCTTGTGAAATCAGCTTCCTTGGATCACCTTGATAGCCTTGCTTGCTTGTACACTGCCTTGGAAGTTGCTAGCTTGGATATGAGCTTGAAGCACCTTGGAATGGATGAAGAACTTCTGCACGATGTACTGTTCATGGCCACAGTACCTTCTTCTTCTTCCCTTGGACAACCTCCTCTAGCCTCTCTTGATCTCCCTTTGATTCATTAGGGTTTCTAACCCCCTTTGTGTTGTTTATATATATTTTTGAATGGTCATAGACAAGCCCCAGACCAGATCCACAAATCATGGTAAGTTAGGTGACTTTAGGACTAAACAAATCCAAGAAATGGGGCTGCCCACGTTGAGAAAACGAAGTCAAACATTGCTGCATCGAGGCTGCCGGTCGAGCGGAAGTATGGGTCCGTCGACCGGAACATTTACAGAACTGAAGAATTCGTTGCTGGGAAACTCAGTCAACCGGTAGGGGATGGGCGGTCAACCGGACCTGGGGTCGGTCGACCGGTCATTCTGGGCGGTTGACCCCTACTGAGAAAATCTGTAACTTTTCATCCCTGGTAAATCCGGTCGACCGATCCATGACTGGCGGTCGACCGAAAACTTGATTTTTCATAGTTTTGCTTCATTTAACACCTTAAACTTGTTTACAGTCCATTCAAGTCTATGGCATCAAACTCTTTAGACCTTTGGACATGAAACCAAGTGTGCACGGCCCCGTGGCTATGTGAAGTGTCGACTCTTGCTTGTAGAAGGGATTTTCATCCTTGCTTGGGCGCGATCATTGGGCTTTCACTTTTGCCATCTCCACTCCATTCCTTGACTTATCTGTCATGAAAAAGCATCAAGTATTTCAATCATATAAGAGTGGGAAACATCAATGACTTATAGTGTTTAGCCATTATCAAAACCATGAATGTCAAATGACTCAAATGACCATAGGGGCACAACATTCTCCCCCTTTTTGATGATGGCAACATTGTGAGTCATTATTTGGCAGTAATGTCCAAGTTAGCAAATTTGCAGCTCAAGATACATGATGATGATTATGCTATGCATGAATGATTTGTAACATATGCAGCTTATGATGATGCTAATATGTATGCATGATCACAAAGTTATTTCTTCCCCTTTGACAACTCACAAAGGCAACTCTTCCACTCACAAAGGATATCTCCCCCTTTGACAACTCACAAAGGCAACTCTTACACTCACAAAGGATATTCTCCCCCTTTGACAATAGGAAAAAGGAGGGATAAGGTAGAGAGACTGTGACAAATGTCTTAGTGATCAGAGCTGAATAGGAGTGAAGAGTAAACCATTATATACAGACCTGAAACATGCCGTGAGCAAGATATATGGTTCAAAGCTAATGAAATCCGAGATTAACAATAGAGTTTGAAAAGCATCTACATCCATGTTTTAATAGAAATGAACCAGAAGTGCATATCATGGAAGTGGTGAACATTCCTTTGTCTTACACATCCATATTCAATAACTTCATCAGGAATAGCACAAACTAGTATTGAGGTTAAACAAGCATGACTAAAGCATGGAATTTTATGATTGCATCACTTTACTCAGTATCTTTTACATTTGAATGCACATGACTCATATTTTACGAGCAATCATGTCTAGTACATGCCTCCTATCTGTAAGAATACACGTTGTTTAGACGTCAATATTCTTAGGTATTTGGTAAGACTGACTGTTATGCTTCGAAATGAACAGAGATAGCTTTGTCACCTGATAACATATCTGACCTCATTTCTTTGATGAGGAGATATATTTCTCAGCAATTATGCCATTGCTCTGCCTAGAGTCCAAATTAATTAAGACAGAGATAACAGGGGCACATCATGACATATCATTCGTCACTTATTTTGAGGACGTGACATATTTCTCCATGCAACAATATCTTTGCTCTGTCAAATTTTACTGTCAGGAATTCCAGCTCATCAAGTTGTTTAAAAATAATACTAAGCTTTAGCATTTCAACCAACGTTGCTATGACGTTTGAATTTTCATATTTCAGGATAGTCATTAAAGGCACAACATGCAATCTCTAGTTAAAGTCTATTAACATCATGGAACATAGATGATTTTAAAAATTATATCAGAACTTCAAGGAAATCATTAAATCTGAACTATTTTCATTGGATAGACAATCATCAGTTAATATAATAGAAAGCTCTTACTCCATAGTTCTGTCTGTTTCATGATCACATTTTCAGACGGGAAGCCATTGACGTTTAGATTGCAAAAGAGTAAGAGATGCAGCAAGACTCCCCCTAAGGACTGGGACTATGTTAGCGAGCCAGATCGATAGATACATGGCTTGATGAAATCAACCTCCACCATTTTATTGACTTCGGTCGTAACCTGGAGCTCCAGCTCATGGCGCATGCGCCGCAGTGGCTGTTTGACTGGAGTGACCGAGGGAGAAATGGCTAACTCGTGCTCCGCTACAGAGGGGTCTAGCCCCGGCATCTCCCTGTATATCCAGGCAAAGCAGTCTTTATACTCCAGCAGGAGTTGCTTGTAATCCCGCCTCTCTGCCTCGGTGAGGAGAGCGTGTGTCACGCCCCGAACTGATAGTAGCGGGAAGCAATGCTCGGAACGTGGCAGCGAAACAGTCATGATAATTAGAGCAGAAAATAAATAATATTCAAACACATGGAGGCCATTAATTTAAAAAAAATATAGTTTTATTGAAATTTGGAAATTAAATTACAATTTGACTCAATAAAAGAAATAAATAAGAGAAAGTAGCAAGACCCACTACACTAACTAGACTCAAGAAAATAAAAAGACTCGGGCCTCAAGGCTTCAAGTTCACTCGATCCCGCTGACCAGATCCCAATTGCAACGTTCCATCTGCTGAGTTACCTGAAAAGGATAGAAATAAGGGGGGTGAGCGAGAAGCTCAGTAGGAATTACTCTCTATCATCAGGTAGATTTAAGTAATTAACCATTTTATGAATGCATGAATAATGCGAGAAACTCAAATAAGCAAACTAAATAACCAACAAGATCAGAAGATAATCGATAGATAAATGGAAAGGAATATTGCAAGTCGAGACATCAAGCACTATTAACAAGAACTTCCCAATGAATGGCCATTTCAAGTCAAGTCGAGTCATGTCACGCAAGCAGGTACTTCACGCTTTCAAGCATGAATAGCAAGTTCACGAGAATGTGGACTGTCGTAGACTCACACGCTAGATAGTACTCGGTGACAATGCCACACCTAGTCATTCACCTCCCCGGGGTACAAGTACACTTCAGGTGCTCCTCCCAGGACCAGACTGGGCCCTTAAATAAGATTGCCTTGACATTGATTTGTTTGGATCATAGATCCCACGAAATCTAGACATCCACGAATAAAATGGTCAAGAGTTCCAAGATCAAGCTCATGTAATCAAGGTAAAGTACATAAGAATATTGATTTTCTTGAGATTCCAAACAATAAGCTCCATAATCGAGAGGAAAAGTCATTCAAAGGAATGACTTAGAATGGATAAATGTCATCAATAGACCTAACAATAGGTCAAAACTTGAGGTGCCATAGCCTTGACATGCTAGAGCAGCTCACACAAATCAAATCATGAAAAATAGCCATTTTCGAAGGGCTTGAATGTGAAACGGTCAGCGGAGGACCGCTACGATATGGAAACGGTCTAATCATGATTGCATGAAATGACAATGGTCAACACGGAGCCGTTTAGGTGGTATGACGTGCCAGAAAACAAAAGTGACCAAGCCCAGGGAAAACGGTCCTGGACTGACCACTAGACCATCCTAGCGGTCCAGAGAAGCCCGCTGAGGTCATAAAATAGTCTGAACATGGCCGCAACCCTTACAGAGCAGGGGCTGACCCAAAATCATAATTTCGGTCAATTAGGAGGGTTCAGGACTTAAGGTACAACCCGCCTGGCGTCCAAGTGGGAATCCCAGGCTCGTAGGGGCTTACGGAAGCGTCGGAACATGAACACCTAGTCCGGGGAAAGGAATATCCGACGAAGAGGTAATTCGATGTCCAAGAATTCAATAGCTCACAGTCAACGGAAAATGATGTATTCGGTCCAGTCACCACCACCGGAGTGGCACGACCTTAAAACATACTTAATAAGACAGCAATGTGATAATGGAATAATAAGAAGGAAAGGCGAAACTAACATTTAATTGCTATACTTATTCTCACTCGTAAGATAGCAAGAGTGATGATCATGGATGAATAATCATGAAGAAATTAACCTTGGATCATTAATTTCATTTGTCCTAATTAACAGTGTGATGTTGAACATAAAAAAAACCCTACCAGTAAGTTACGTAACATGGATTAACAATGCTTAACACGGCGTAATCAAATGGACTAATTTAAAGAACAACAGAGGTGAGCGGTCTGGCAGATGGTCGCCACTTGAATAAAGGCGGTCTGACCAGGGCCGCGTTCCAAGAACAAACGGTCTAAAATGGGGCCGCCATACAGAATGAAGCGGTCTAGGAGCAATCGTTATTCAAATAAACAAATTTTTAAGTTTTGGAAAGCGACGCCTAAAAGCGGTCTATCGCGTGGCCGCCTCTCTTGTAGCGGTTCCTGTAAGGACCGCTTAATACTCGCCACGCCTAGGAAATCGGCAGATCCAACACAAATCCAATGAAAGACTAATTTCGATCCATACACTCCATAAAAATTGGGCAAATTATTATCAATCGAAAGAGGACTCAAAAATACACATTATAGCGTGATCAATTTAGGGATTTAACTACGATTAGCATACCTAAATCAAGCGGAAATGAACGGTAAAAACCCTAATCATATGTTCATAATGAAACAAGTAATACACAAGATATGGTTGATAAAAATTAGGCAAAATGGATTCAAATGAAAGCTAAGAACGAGCTCTATACGATCTTGTTAGTTAATTAGGTTGGGCCTGAGAGAAACCTACCTAAATTAAAGAAGATAGGGGATGACGCGAGAAACCCTAATCCGCGAACACGTCATCGATCCTCACCCTAATTCGCCCTCAATCGGCCACCTCAGGTCGCGCCACCAGTTGGAGAAGCAAAATATATGATAATTAGGAGAAAAATCCAAGGATTCCAAAAATATATATTTTATAATTTTATTTTACATAATTTTATAGATATGGATTTTTAAAGATACGAGTAAGATATTAAAATGCATTACGCTATATATATATATATATATATATATATATATATATATTAAAAGAACGAACGAACAGCAACGGTCGTCGTTAATTAAATTAATGAAAGTGTCAACCTCTTTAAATTTCAAGTTCTCGACACTCTTACATCGGAATCGCACAATCTATATACCAAAATGAAGGGCTCGTAAAACTCTACCTAACCTGATGTTCAAAAAATTATTTGCTTGAGAGTAGGGCTATCTTGTGTTAGGAGGACCGGAAAAAGGAGGTACCAACCCCACTACCTCGGTCACTATCCCAATAACACACCCAAACATTTTCATGGCCAAAGGTCACTCCGGCGCCCATGAAAAGGCCGAACAAAGCAAAACTCTATAACTATTGTGCTAATTGCAATTTGTCGTGTAACTTTGATAATTCCTCTTATTTAATAAATTTAATTATTAACTAATTAACACACCATATAATCACATAGAAATGTAGGGTAAATCATGGAGATTCAAATCACATGCACTTTGTGATTTTTAGATAAGTGATTACATAGATATAATTTTTTTTAGCGTGCCGTGATTGTTTAACTATTTAAGATAATCATGCAAACAGTAAACTACAAACGTAGGTAAAACGATGATCAGGGAGAACAAAAACATGAATTTTAAACATGCAAACCTAGCTAATTACTATTGTCTTGGGCTTCTGTTCTTTGAGAAAACCTACATACAACTACAACAAACATGCTCCAAGTACTCATGAAACATGCAGAGAGATCATGCAAACTTTATTATTAATGATTCAGCTTAGGGAGAGAACACCTACGTGCGTGTATGTGGACAGATCAAAGAGAAAGACGATGATGAAACGACAGCAGAAATCAGCAACAACCGCAGCAGTAGGCTGGGAAGAAGGAAGAAGCGGACGTATGCAAAAGAAGAACCTCCCTCTTCTTCACAGCACGTAGCAAAAAAAAAAGCACGGGAAGAAGACTTCGCTGCAGTTGCTTCCCCCTTCGAACGCGATACGACAACAGTAACTCCAGGTTGCACTGTCGGGGGTTATATTTATAGAATCCCTTGGTTTTTTAGAGTCCTAATTGAACTAAAACTTCTCCTATGTCAATCCTAAGAACAATATCATCTAAAATTGTAGCTGCCTCCCTGTTGTTCCCCCAAACCCTAAGGATTCCCATGCATGTATCGTACGCTACTGTGGGTTTACCTTTCGATTGGGCCTAGTTTGGGCTCGATTGATTAAGAATTGGGCTCCAATTTGGTCGTTTAAGATTGATCTATTAAAATAACAAATTTGGCCATTACTTCCTTAATCCAGCCTAATTAAATTTTTTATTAGGGGTCGGCCCAGTTGATAATATTGTTAAACACTTCGTTGTCTATAAGAATATAATTTTTCTATATTTTTAGAAATTAGTCACAACTTTGGCCTACGGGTGAAATTCAATTGATTTAATTTATACCTATTAAATTCAAATCATCATAGAAAAATTCGATTGTATCTTGGAATATGAAATTATTTTTATGATTATTATAGAAAAATAATTATTTATATTTATTGATATAATTTGGTCACTTTCAAAATAAATAATATTCTTTAACTAAGAAAATTATTGAAGTCATTAAATAACGGTTAATAACTCTAATCCGTTTTAATATATCTTTCATTGAATTAGTGATTCGATTAGTCATTCTATTTTTTTTCAAAAATTAGATTCCTTTTTCTTTTCTTTTATTTATTTTCTTCGCATGAGATGTAATAATTTAAGTGATAATTAACCGCACGTTTTTCATTTATTTCTATTTATCACATTTTATTCCCATTCATATTTCAAAATTTTAATTTTATACTTTATTATTTAACCGGGGTGTTACAGCGCTGACGAATGTGGGCTGGGGGGCTTCATATTCGCCCAGGTTGATCTGAACGAGCTCATCAACGGTCGCTTGGCCGCCGTCCTCTAGCTCGGGAGGAGCGGGTTGGAAGTCGATGAAATCCTCATCATCAGTGTCGGCTTCTTGCATCTCTTGATTCGCGAAGCCACTGATTGACGTCGACGGGACTGGAGAGCGATTGTCGTTGGGATCCACCAAGGATTGATCTGGGCCGCTGGCTTTTGGCCAGCAGTTGTCAACCGGGGTTACTGAGGTCTCCCCGGGGTTGCATGCTAAAGCTGACAGTCCTTCGCAGCTAGTATCAGGGATCTCCCCCTCATCAGGAGAGTTTGTTGAACTGGGTCCTTCGACTGGCTGGGTGGCCGGAGGAGCTTCTTCAGCCCCAATGTCTTTGCATGGAGGCGAGGAAGATTCCTCAACTTCTTGGGCTGGAGTGCCAGCTTTGACGGGGACCGGGATCAGGATCTCTTCTTCCTGGTCCCCAGAGCTGTCAAATTTAGCTTCGACTTTAGCTCGGTCGTCGGCTGGTTGTACCAAACTTATGATGTTGACTACATAGTGGACGTGAAAGTCCAGTTCTTGGTCGTAGCCAAGTCCTCTGGTATCCTTATAGAAGGATGGGGGTTGCCCCTGGACCTGAGAAGGGGTCCACAGTCGGTGAAAATATTCACGTCACGCGGAATCTTGCCATTGAGGGATGTGTTGTTTTAGACACATTTCCCGAATATGCGGCGGCAAGTCGTCCAGTACTTGGATTGTTTCAGGGGTATCATCGGCTCGTCTGGACCAGCCGAAGTCATCCTCCGGTGGGGCTTGAGGGACCATGTCTCCCTTATAGAAAACAATGGGTTTGTCCATGTTGGCCTTTTTCTTATTTCTACGTTGTCGCTTGAAGGTGACAACAAACGTCGTCAATGATTCAACGCTATGTTCTTCGGAGGCACATGGGAACTCGATGTAGTCTGGGGGCAAGCATATATTCTTGCCAATGGCTCGACTAATGAGGTTAGCATCAAAGTATATTGAACGCCTTTCGGCGTGGTCTAGGGTCGACCTGGAGCCGAGGCGTAGCCGATGAAGCTTTGCCTTCTCTTCGTCGACGGAGAAGAGACCATCATCCTCTTCCTCTCAGAGCCAGCCATTGCTCCTGCTCTTGATCACAGGGTAAGTACTAATCCCTTTGAAGTAGAGTGCCACGTCGGCCAGATTGCACTCTGCTGGCGTGAACGGTGACAAGTCTGCAAAGACCGTGTGTTGCTCCCCGCCCTTAGCATACTTGATGCATTGGTGGAGAGTTGACGGGACGACCCAATTTTCATGGAGCCAGGGTCTACCCAATAGCATCTTATATGATGTGCTGGCATCGATGATGTAGAATGTCACCTTGGAGGTGAAATCATCAGGCACCAGATCGATGTCCACCCGACCGAGGACATCCTCGGTGTTTTGGTTGAAGCCGGATATCTTGGCCGCTTGAACCTTCTGGAGGTACGGGGTCAGATACAAAGTCTTGAATGTTTTGTGCGGCATGATGTTGACAGCGGTGCCAACATTCACCAGAATCCAGTTCACATCATGCCCATTGACCTTCCCTTTCATGTAGAGAGGACGGTTGTGACATGGAGGGGATAGCAACATGTCCTTCTCCGTAAAGGAGACGGTGGTTGTGAAGGCTTCATAGGCTGCAATCTTCATTTCCGCAACATGTTCCTCGTAAGCTTCTGACTCCTGGAGTATTTTGATGAGAGTTTCTCTCAGCTCTTTACTCCAAGCGATGGCTTCCCAGATTGTAATGCTGGCAGGGAAGCGCTTCATCTGGTGGAGGACCTTCCGGTCAGCCCGGGCTTGAGCATCCTCCAAGGAGGGTAGTATGCCGGGCTGAGCTTTCTGCGAGCTACCGTGCTGCTCCTCGTCGGGAAGTCGCACTGCCTTGCCTTTACCAGTGGGATCAGACTGACCCTGATCGCTGGTGGACTCCTGGAACAGGGGCGCCAATGATGGCTCTTCTAGGGGTAACTGGCGGGCTGTCCCGTCCTTGTCCGATGGTGTAGACGCACTAAAGTACCGGTGGTCCATTGTGGTTCGTTTATTAAAGTGCATGGGCGTGTCAGTCACCGGAGTGACAATTTATTCGGGCTCCGAAGAGCCCATAGTGCGCTCGACCAGACTTCGTCAGACGATTGTATGGTTCGTGTCGGGACCAGATCCCGTCGTGCCATGAAGGTCACGACGTCATTTACATCCCTCATACGAGGGAACACCCTTAATTAATTGTCGAGATTAGGGGCCCTACGGTCGAAAGGACTAATACTAACTGCGCAAAAGAGAAACAAGAGTAAATCGCATCGAGATCCGCATTGGGTTACGGGCCACGGGTCATATTTGTCGCTTGTGGACCTTTTTCATGTTCGGACGAAGTCCCGTGATAGAAACGCGGTGGAAGCCGAGATGAATCCGTTCGGATATCTGCCGAACACTCGCCAATTTTCAATAGCGGCTCGGAAGAGGTTCGGCCTGGAAAACGGGTCCGATCCGATCAGGATGTCGGCCCGAGGCGAGGTCGGGTCATGGCCACGTCGGGATGATCCCCGAGACTCGAGCCCGGCCTACAAGGGCAGCATTATTATTCCTTTAGTACTGGGTCACAGGGAGAGACGAGGCTGCAATGTGGATTTTACCGATTCCTCTATACGGGATTCTAATTACGTGTATCTTGTTATTTATATGCATATATATATATGTATTTTCGCTCATCCCCTTTTTGCGTACATCTTCTTTTGAGTAATTCACACCTGCTTTTTATTACCATCGATATTAGGAGCTTCTCTTGCCGTCATTACCGTTATTTCACAATTTGTGTATTTATACATGTGCCCTGGCCTATTCAGTCATTGAAATTCTTTTTATTGGTTCATCGCCATGGTAATCATCAACATTATATATCATATGTATATATATATATATATATCATACATACACTACCGGAGAGAGTGTACCATTGAAGGGCTGGGGGGGAAGTGTGCCGCTGAGGGGGCTATGAGGGTGTACCGCTGAAGGAAGTAGTATGCAAATTGGAGAGGTGTACCGCTGAAGAGGAGTGTGCCGCTGAAGGGCCAAAAAGGGTGTGTCGTTGAAGGGCTATTAGAGTGTGTCGCTGAAGGGTCAGAAGGGTGTACCGCTGGAGGGCTGGGGAGCGTGCCGCTGAGGGACTGTGAGGGTGTACCGCTAAAGGGCTGGGGAGCATGCCACCGAGGGGCCATGAGGGTGTACCGCCGAGGGGCTAGGTTGAGAACTTCGAAGAAGACCCACTCTCCCTCTGGTTCTTTTAAGGCTTTTCTTTTCTTCTTTTCTCCGACTTTTATGTAGTTTTATACAAATCTTCCTCCCCCCCCTTCGTTTGCTCAGTCTTTCTCTTCACAGATCGAACATTCAATCTGTCATGTTCTCAGTCAGTTCCGCTCTTCTCATGTTGTCGGCAATGCCTTGCCTGGTTAGAGAGTTCTGTTACTGATCATTCCATTCGTTTGTTGCTTCCTTTTGCCTCTTAACATGTTATTATTTCTTGATGAAAATTCGGCAGCATCTCCCCTTGACCCGGATGGTAAGGAAGATAAAGGGAACGCGCCCACATGGACTGGCGGAACCTGACAACTGGAGGTGGGCGCCTGAAGGCGACGACACCTTTATCAAAACTTCGGAAAACTCGAAAGTAGCGATGAACGAGGCCTCCCTGGGACTGGTTAGAAGGGTGCTGGGCTAGGGAGATCAGGGGTGTACCGGTGGAGTCCGGTGAGGCATACCTAAAGGGGGGAATGAGTGTGCCGGCGAAGGGCTGCAAAGGCGTGCCGGGGAGGGGTTTTGACCAAGGTGTACAAGGGAAGATCCTGGTGGGGCGTACCGCTGGGGGCTGGAGAAGCTGCACCGTGGTGAAGGTGGACCGGCGGGAAACTAAATAGGGCATTTAGTCTAAGGGCTGAAGGAACCAAGCGAAGGGCTGATCAACGGGGTGGAATCAGATTGGAGGGGGGGAGAGGTTAACCCATAGGGATGGTATGGAAATGTGCATGGTTGGGCATTTTAAGGCGAGGGAGGAGTAATGGCGAGGGGGATGAAAACCCTTGTCGAAGACGAGCCCTCGAAAGACAGAAACGGAGGAAGAAACGTTCGAACACGCATACATACATTCGAACCGGTGGAAACATCAAAAGGGAGAATAAAATTAAGAAAACTCTTCTATTCAAGCACAACGAGGGCCGTAGCTGGCCGTGTATACATCAAAGCATAGGAGCAAAAGTACAACGTAGGAAGAAAGAAAGAGTGAAAAGGGGGGAACAGAAGAAAGGGGGAAGAGTTGGGGTCAAGCGGGGACAAGACGGCCTCTTGCCCTCCCCTATTCTCCTCTATACATCACACACTCTCCCTCTCCCTCTCTCTTACTCTCTCTTCTGTGTGGTCGTCCGAGGAGAACACTACGGCCGAGCTCTCTTCTTCTTCCTGTTCTTCTTCGTTTTCTATTCTTCTTCCCTCCCGCTCTCTGTCCGTGTGCGCCTGTGTTCTTCTGTTCGTCCTCTTTCTTCTCCCTTGCCGGCATGGGGATGATTTTATACTCCCAGCAGCGGGAGCCCTCGAGCACGGGTGGCGAAGGCGGGAAGCAGCTCTGCTATGATTGCGTTTGACTTTCCCTGTCCTGGGTGGCGGAGTGGTAACCTGCGTGGCCCAACCCTGGTGAAACGTCGGACAGCTCACTGCGCGCCGAAGATCTGTAGGGCATGGGCGCGAGATTTGGTCTGCCGGACGTACCATTGAGACGGCTGAGCGTCGTGCCACTGGCGGGCTCAGCAAGTGTGCCGCTGGAAGGTCATCAGGGCGTGTCGCTGCAAGATCCTCCGTGCCACTGAAGATGGCAAAAGGCGTGCCGCTGAAGGGCTGCCAAAGTGTGCCGTTGAAGGGGGGAAGACGGTGTGCCGCTGAAGGCCACAAGGGTGTGCCGCTGTAGGCCAACAGGGCGTACCGTTGGAAGCTAAAAGGGTGTGCCGCTGAAGGCCATGAGGGCGTGCCGTTGAATGGGCTTCAGGGCGTGCTGTTGGAGGCCAAAGGGGGGTGTGCCGCTGAGGCCCAGGGGCGTGCCGCTGAAGGGCTTCAGGGCGTGCCGCTGAAGGGCTTCAGGGCGTACCGCTGAAGGCCAGGGGTGTGCCGTTGAAGGCCACCCGGGGTGTGGCGCTGAAGGCCACCAGGGTGTGCCGTTGAAGGCCATCAAAGCATTTCTGAGCCCGTTGTGAGCACGAGTCATGGCCCATTTGATTTTCTCCGTGGCCCGTGGTTTGTGGGGCTCTTGAAGGCTGATCTCTCTTTGTTGTCGTGACTACGGAGGCAGCCTCACACAGCGTGTGTTGATATTCAGAGAGTCCGGATGTCCCTCTTTCTTCGCAGTCTCTTCGGTTGAAGTTGTTGCCGATGCCGGGCTAATTGGGACGTATGGGCGTGCAATTTTGCACGTCCACAAATGCCCCCCACCCACGGGTAACGCAGGCGAAGGATGAGCCGGGCGGTGCCCGTGGGTGTACTAGTCTCTTCTTCTCTTTGTTGGCTTCGACAGGGTGTCGGGAACTGATGTGGTATGCATGTCTCTTCTTCTCTTCATCACTGCCGACGAGGTTTCGGGAACTTATGTGGTGTGTTAGTCTCTTCTTCTCTTCGTCAGTGCCGACGGGGTGTCGGGAACTGACGTGGTATGTTGGTCCCATTGTCTCTTCGTCAGCGCCGACAAGGTGTCGGGAACTGACGTGGTATGTTGGTCTCTTTGTCTCTTCGTCAGCGCCGACAGGGTGTCGGGTGCTGACATGGTATGTCGGTCTCTTCTTCTCTTCGTCAGTGCCGACGGGGCGTCGGGGGCTGACAGGGTTTGTTGGTCTCTTTTGCTGGTCTTTTCTTCTCTTCGTTAGTGTCGACGGGGCGTCGGGAGCTGACGGGGTTTGTTGGTCTCTTCTGTTGGTCTCTTATTCTCTTCGTCAGTGCCGACGGGGTGTCGAGAGCTGACAGGGTTTGTTGGTCTCTTTGTCTCTTCATCAGTGCCGACGGGGTGCCGGGGACTGACGTAGTTTACTCGTCTCTTCTTCTCCTCATCAGTGCCGACGGGGTGTCGGGAACTGATGTAGCATGTTGGTCTCTTTGTCTCTTCATCAGTGCCGACGGGATGCCGGGGACTGACGTAGTTTACTTGTCTCTTTGTCTCTTTTCTTTTCTCTTTTTTTTTGAACCACATTATTGGTACAAGCGCCCTTTCGGGTTTTCGCCGGCACCAGCCCCCTCTTGCTTTTGCCCACGCGCCCCTTCGGGTTTTCACGTGGCGGGATACCCGATTTTACCTGCGGCGCCCTTTTAGGTTTTCACCACAGCTGGGTTGTTGCTCTTTTTACCCTTGTCCCCGTGTAGGGACAAGTCCAGCGGGGCACCTCTGTTTTAAGCCCCTTCTCTTGTTTCATTTTCTCTCTTTTTTTGACGAGCGAGTGATACGCAAGTGTTGGCTAGGGCGCGAAGCCTTGTGCCGAAAGGTAAGGCTCATTCATTGGCAAGAAGAAAATACCAGCGCAACGGGAGAATTTCTGCCGACTCGGACGTAGGGTCCATAACGGCGATATTGTGTGAGGGCGGGTGGCCAGGGCATGAGGCCTCGCGCCAGGAAGGGACTTATTCGTTGGCAAGGGACTAATGCCAGCGTAAGGATAACGGTCCTGCCGATTCGGGCGTAGGGCCCGCAATGGCGACTCTGTATGTTGAAAGGTGGGCTGAGGCACGAAGCCCTGTGCCGGGTAAGGACTTATTTGTCGGCAAGGTGGTAATGCCAACGCGGGGGTAGAGTTGCAGGGGTAGAGTTGTCTTTACTTGTACGGACGCCCGTCAGCACACGAGATCGTGGGGACGGAAGGCTCCCCCGGAGATATCTAATATCGTGCATTATTTACGCACATCTCTACATGTATGAGTGGATGTGTACGTATATATGCATGTATATGTATATATGCATATATTTATGTATTTGGTAATTTTTGTTTCTTTTTCTTTTCCTCTTTTCCCTTTTTTTATTTTCTCCTTTTATTCCTTCTTCTCCTTCTCCCCCCCTTTTTTATTTTCCTCTCTTCCTTTTTCTTCTCCCCTCCTTTTCCCTTTCTTTTCTATTTATATTTCCTCTTCTCCATTTTTCCTCTTTTTTATTTCCCCCGCTCCTTTCTTCTCCTTTTTATTTCCTTTTCTCTCTTCTCCTCCTTTTTTTCCTCTTTTTTTCTCTTCTCCTTTTTCTCTTCTTCTTCTTTTCTTCCCTTTTTTTATATATAAAAGGGGTGGGGTGGCGTGGTGAGCAACCCCCCCTCTCCTTCGAAACCTCTCCCTTTCCCCCTCTTTTCTCTCTCTTCGGACAAAACGCTCCCCCCCTTCTTCTTCTTCCTCTTCACCGAGCGTCGCCACCGCCGCCGCTGTCGTTGTCGCCGTCGTCGCCGTCTTCTTCATTGGGGTGAGGGCGCCACCGCGGGAGGCTCTCCCCTTTTCCCCCCTCTCTCTTCTCTTCTTCCTCCTCTTCCTTCTCCCTTTTCTTCCCCTTTCTTCTCTTCTTCTCCACCATGGACGGCGACGGGGCCCTAGCCCCCTCCGTCTCTCTCTCCATCTCTTCCCTCTCCCTCTCTTTCTCTTCTTCCACCTCTTCCTTTCCTCTTCTTCTCTCTTCTTCCCCTCTTCCTTCTGCTATGGACTACCGCCGGCCGCACCGGGGGAAGGGGTTTTGAGCGTGCCGGGGAGAAGGCGCACGGGTGTGCCGGGGACGCGTTTGTGAAGTGTGCCGGCGAAGCCCCCATGGGGTGTGCCGGGGAGAAGGCGGAGACGTGTGCCGGTCGGGGAGCGAGCAAAGGTGTGTGCCGGGCAAGGGCACACAAGGGTGTGCCGGGTAGGAGTCCCCACAAGTGTACCGGGGAAGGCTATAGGGGACATGCCGGTGAAGGAGCCGAGGAGCGTGTCGGTGGGGGAGCCGAATAGGCGTGCCGGCGAAGGTCTATGGGGTGTGCCGGTGAAGACACCCACGAGTGTACCGGTGAAGGCCCTCAGGGGCGTACCGGTGAAGGCCATTCCAGGGCGTGCCGGGGAAGGGGCCTTAGGCAGTATGCCGACAGGGGGGGAAAAGGAGGACTGCTTCGATCGGTGGACTTCTGGTGTTGCCTCTCGGGGCCCACCATGACTTTGTTGGGGCCGTCACTCCTTGTGGACGTACACCCGTGTTTTCCCTTACGTCTCTAGCCTAGGGGAAACTCTGCCGAAATTTCGTCAGAAATTGGCAGTGTCTTATTCATTTTACATGTAGTAGAGCCCCTTTACAGTTTTCATTTCCCTTTGCCCGTGGCTTATTTTGGTCTTCTGTTTGTTGTATCTTTGCAGATAAATGGCTGCCCCAAGTGATTCTTCTACTCCTGCTGCCACTGTCGGTGCCGACCTTGTTCCCCAGGCTCCAGTGCCAGCCGTCACATGGCTTAATGTGGAAGACCTGGACAGGGAGCATGCTGAAATAGTGGCGCTGGCTGAGTCCTCGGGCTCCGAGGCCCAGACAATGGACTATAATCTGCTCTCTCAGGTTAAGAACCGCTTCACCTTCGACCGGACCGGCAAATATCGGAGGGACTTCCCGAAGGATAAGCATCTCATCCGGTTTTTGAAGTACTTCCGCTCCCAGGAGAGGCGAGAGCCACGAGCTGTGCGGGAGGTCGAGCAAGTGATCCTGCAAGCATGCGACAGTTTGTTGTATAGTGTCCCGAGGAGCATCCCGATGTATCTGGTAGGGGAGGCCCGGGAGTGGAAGCCTGTCCTGGGGATCCAAGAGGTGTTGCCGGCTGAAGACAGGCTGGTGCGAGCACCCCAATTCATCCCGGCGAAGTGGGACATGTCCGCTGGGTGAGTGCAGGGTGAACCACCCCGTTTTGGTCTCTTCTTGGCTCCCTTGAAATGGGGCTATAGGGAGGAGCCGTTTGTTCTGGACTGCCTAGCCGTCCGATTCAAGCACGAGCTGGCGCTGGGCTGGTTCGGGGAGCTGAAGCTTCAGGACACTCACAGCTTTAGGGAGGGGGCAGTAGAATTTACAGAGTATGTGCTATTCAACTATGCCCCGCTGCTGGTCCGAGCTGGTATTTATCACAGCGTCTACGCCTCCCGCTACGGCTACCCCATCTCCAAGGGCCTCTGCTGCGGCATGATAGAGGTGTTTAGTGCCGATACCAACACCTTTTACACGGTAGAAGGTGAAACTTCACTGGATCTATGGAGCCTTAGTCAGCTGAGCGGCTTACCCATTGACGGGGAGCCCTATGAAGAAGTCTGCCTCCCCGACCTGATCAACGACGAAACCAACGGGGACGGCTACTATTCTCTTGGGTATTCATACCGGTATCTCATGAAGGCGTACCGGGAGTTATATCAGCTAGCGCACAGTGGGAGGCAGCCTCCTCGCTGGGATCAGAAGAGGGTCCGCCTGACTTTGTGGTTGCAGTATTTTTACGATGGACTAAAGCAATATGAGGAGTTTCCATGCATCGGCACCGCTGTTGCTCGTAAGAAGCGTGCCAAGCCCAAGACCAACGTGAAGATCCCTTCCAGAGGGCGCCGGAGTGGACCCAATCCGATGGGGGTCGACCCACTGACGCACTGCGTCGCTTATCTGACGTACTGGCTGTGCTCGTTTGCCATGCCATACGGGGACGAGACAGTCATTCGACCGGACGCTATCTACCCAGCGTGTCAAATGGCGTGGGGAATCAAGCTGTCCCTGTGCCCGACTGCTCCCTGTCTGATCTACAAGGCGCTGGGAGACCTTAGCACTCATCAGTTCCCGAGGCAAGCCCAGTACGTGTGCCCGTTGCACTTCTTCAATGCATGGGTCTGCTCGCTATTCCCAGAGTTCGTCCCGCGCGCTCTTCCAGACTGGGGGCTGGTGCCGAGGATGCTGGAGTTCGCCAGCGCAGAGCCAGGCTCTACTTCTATGTGGCTGTATGACATTCGGGGCCTGTTGACAACGGTTCCCCGGGACGCGACCGGCACCATTCACTTCTGGACGCTGGCCGCACATTCAAGCCCTCTGGTGAACAATAAGAGGGAATGCAAAGACGATCAGGTGGAAAAGTACGTCCACCCCATCAGTCAAGAGAACGTGGTCCACCCATTGCTTGAGCCCGAGCCGAGAGACTGGGCGCTATCTATCCGCCCAAGTGTGCTGGCGTTTAGGAAGGGCGACAATGTGCTGCTGGAGCCATATTACCCTTTCCGGTTTGGCCGAAACTTCAGATATGATCAGCATATCCCTGTTTATCACGCACAGTTCGGCTTACCCTCCCGGAACCTCCGAGGGAGCTCCACTGTCAAGCATGCCAGGAGCTGGTGGGACTTCTTCCACCGAGCAGACTCTGCGACTTTCAGGGTGCCAGCTCCCGGTCGTATTCCTCGGGTGACCCCGGAGTATATAAAGTGGTGGAATGCCCGGATGGCCTTTTATAGATTGCACAAGACCGATTGCTGGGACGGAGCAGAGAGGAAATTCCTGAGCAAGCAGTCGGTACCGGCACTCGATATTGACCCGGAGCATCTCCTCCGGCTCAAGAACAGGTAGGAGAAGGAGGTGGGGGCATATCTGGCCACCCGCCGGGAAGCCGGAGAAGCGAGGCCGACACCAAAAGTGGAGTTACCCCCGGTGGCGAAGGATAACTACAAGAAGACCCTGAGGGACCTTTGCCGGATAGGGAGTGACCATCTGGAACTCATCAATTATCCGCTCCCCATGGAAGAGGAGGGCACTCCCGCAAAGAGCTGGCGCCCGGAGAGAGACCCGATCTGCCCATATCGCACGTTCGTGAGGTAGGAGGAGAGGAGGCCCAAAAATTACAAAGACACCACGTGGCTATACGTCCTTCTCCGAGTGAATGGGCTGAAGATCGAAGACCAGACAGCCGCCAACCTGGGCAAGCGCCTGCAGGTCTCATATTATTATGCCGACGGATGGGGCATGGACCACTTCAATCTTTTCTGCCACCTCTCGTCGAAGAAGCATGCGGACCTGGCCGCTCTCACTGATCGTTGCCAGAAGATCGAGGACGTATGCTGGCTGGTCCGAGAGGCGGCACATCGGGACAAGGAGCCGTCCCTGAGCTATTGGCCGATAACGCTTCGGTTGTATACTGGCCCCCATGGTATTTGATCTTCCCTCTTGCTTCTGTTCTTCTCCATCATCGTTATGACCTTTGCAGGGTATCGGATGCTAATTATATATATACATTTGTTCTTCTTAATAGACCACCCTGACAGCACACAGATGGTGATGTACCGAAACTTTCTTCGGCTCATCCAGAAGCCGGCTTATTTTGACGCCGCATTACCGGCCCCGACCACGACCCCCTTACCCAAGGCAGCGAAGAGGCCCCGGGCCAAATCGCCCGTGAAAAAGGTGGTAGATGCTGCCAAAGCGGCCAAGCAGCGGGACGCAAAGCAGCGAAAAATAGAGACTGCTAAGGCTTCGACGGCTGCTCCTTCGGTGCCACGAATCCCATCTTTTGAGGAGTTTGCGGTCGCCTGGACCAAGTCGAGTCAACCCGCTGGTCAGCATCTCCAACCATTGGCGTACTTTTAAGGTTTATTTTCACTTCGAGGCAAGGCCTTGATGCCTGAATGTATTTCCTCCTTTTTGTCTCAGCTGCTGTGGAAGAGCCTACACCCACGTCTACTCCTGACGTGGAGGAGCCGGTTCCTGCGCCCATCCCCGATATGGGTGAAGCTGCGGCTACAGCAGAGGTGACTTTGGCGCCAACTTCGACTCCCCCACCACAAGCCAAGGGGGGGTCCCGGGCGAAGTCGCCCGTTAAGAAGGAGTTGGCTGCTGCCAAAGCGGCCGGGCGGAAAGCTGCAAAGCAGAGGCGGGCCGAGGGGTCCCCGGCTCTAACGGCCGTCTCTCCGATGGCTCCCATTTTATCTTTCGAGGAGTTTGAAGTCACCCGGACAGAACCAAGTCACGATGCTGGTGAGATTCACCGATCGCCGACATCCTTTGGGATTTATTTGCCTCCCAGGGCTGGCCTTGCATGCGCATATGACAATTGCATTTCTTTCTTTCAGGCGGTACGGAGGAGCCGGCACCTGTGCTGATCCCGGGTGAGGGCAAGGCCGCGGTTCCTGAGGCAGCGTCGCCCATCAAGGAGGCCGTCCGTGAGCCGCCTCATATTGCAGAAGCCAAAGGGGGCAGTTGTCTCTGTCTGCTCGCTTGACTTCCATCATTCTTTGGGAACCCATATGCTTTGACATGACCGCCTTTTCTTCTATGTGACAGACACCGACGCGGCCGTCATTGGGCTATCAGGGCCTCGCCTGCACCTTCCGACGACACGTATGTACATAAGGAAGAGGTTGAGGTCTAGCGTACTACCCTCGCCCAGCCCACGTGAGGATGCGTCGATTGCCGATCTCGAGGTGGAGGCCCCCTTGCCAGCGAGGGAAGAACCCGTGGCAGTTGTGATGGGGACATCAAGGCAAGACCGTCCGCATTTTGTTTGTATTTATGTCCTTTCATATTTGTATGTATACCCTTGTGTTATATGGGTACGCAATTGTAAGTCTTAGTGGGTTTATATGTAAAATTCCAGTAGGCCCAAGCCAGGGGGCCCTCACCCATTTTCAATTGGTCCACCTAGACCATGTGGGGCTGGTCAACCATCCTAGGTGGCCATCTAGAAGGGTTGAATGCCAATTGACCACATGGGTAGACAAAGGGAGTAAAAAGTCTAAGGTAGGCTACCTACCATGTCAAGCTTGTCTCCCACTTGGGTTATTTTATTTTTTTTGTGTGTGTTGGTCAAATTTAATCTATCCCATTCATTCCCCATCCCTAGATCCAATGGTAGAGATTGGATTAGATTGGAGGCATATAAATACTTGTATTTTCCATTTGAATATTAATGAAAATGAAAAAACCAGAAATTTTGTGAAATCCAAGGAGCTTCTTGCGCCCCCAGCCCCTCTCCCTCTGGTTCCTCTCCTTCAACCTCAATTTCTAGAGTGATTCTACCTTCTATCATCCCATCTCAACCTCCGGTGATCGTCTGTGCCGCCGCCGCCGCCGTTCGTGCCGCCATCGAGCCGCCTCTGCAGTTCTATCTTCATCCGACCATAGCAGCTTCCATGAATTGTCTGTCTCAGCCACGAGCTTGGATTGATCTTAATTTTTTATGGTGTGTTCAGCCCTTGCATCCCAATATCCACCTAACTTTTCACGCCAAAACTCCATCGTTTAGTATTTTTACATTTTCTTCCAACCTGTCATCCCAGATCTGCCAGGTTTCTATCTACAGTGACAGACCCTCTGAGTTCTCCACCTTCGACCACCCTTTTGATTTTTGTTAGTTCTCCCAATTTTACTGGAAGTTCTATCCATCATCCCATACATCCAAAAATTTTCTCAATTTTTTACCAGCCTTCTATCTATTTTTACAAATTCGTGTTCTTCCTCAGCTACAGTGTTGTCAGCCAGATTCTAGATCCGACCCACTGCTAGTGCCAAAATCATAGAACTTCGTAGCCCTTTCCAAATCCAGATCAAAAAAAAGTCCTGGTTTTTGTGTTCAATTTCCTACAACCTTGTTGAAGAACACATCTTCAAATTCGGACATCTACTTTACGGTCAAAGGCAATCAACAGGAAAGTTCTCTGCAGATCTGAGTCTTCGGTTACTGTACAACAGCAGCATATAAAATTCGCCAACACAAAGTAAAAATCTGGTGAATTTTTCTGAAGGCCACTATATTGTAGTACTTCGAAGCAGCTTTCCAACGGCTCTGATCTCGTCGCATTCCGACATCGGTGCTGATCGCAGTGTCCGTTCTCGCCGGAGCGCGCGCTGAAATACAGAACCGGCAGATTTCTGATCGGTTTTTCCGACCCGTGCTGAACGGAGCCGCCCGGCCTCCGGCCGGTGAACCAGCGTGCCGCCAGCCCGGGGAGCGCTTCTCCAAGTGTCTCCACTACAGCGGTACCACCGGGTCCCACATGGCCTGATAGGGCATCAAAGGCGATTTCTATACACGGGTGAAGTGTATTTGTGTGTTATGGCTTGTATGAAGTTGTAATTGTGTAATTTCTTTCTTTTGGGCTCCTTGTAAGGCTTATATCAAGCCAATGGGCCATTTGTTATGTCAAGTCCAAGGTTAGATTGCCATTAGTAGAGTCCATTAGAAAGCCTAGTTCATATTGGACCAAATGCTACCCTTATGGACCATATTAGTCATTTATGGCCCAATTGGGCCACTCCCTCTCATGGACCACCAAGACTTGGAAGGCCCAAGTCTAGACATGAGTTAGTGGATTGGGTTGGCTGGCCTTGGACCAGCCTAGGCCCAAGAGAGGCCCATGAAGGGGGCGCCCCCTCTTTTGGCCATATTAGGCTTGGTAGGTGGTGTTTGAATAGATTTAGTCCAAGGTTGAATAAGAATGGTCAAATTAGATTAAACTAATGTATTAAATGTGTGATTCACATTGTATCCCAGCCCTTCAATCCAAACCCCTAGATCCAAGGGTTGAGGTTGAGTTTGGTTGGCATCCTATATAAGGTTGTATTTTTCATATTGAATGAATTAATGAAGAGAAAATAGGCATTTGCCCCCCCTTTGGAGTTTGCGCCCCTCCCCTCCCTCTCTCTGGTTCCTCCACCTCTAGCCCCCTTCTAGAGTGTAATTCCCCTCCCCCTTGATCCCCTCTCTCATCTGAAGAAGCTCCGGTGATCGCCGCCGCCATCGTCTCGCCGCCGACGCGTCGTTGCCAACGATTTCGGTGGTTCTGTCCACTCAGGATAGGTTCCTCTTCTCCGAATTGCTGCTATCACTCCCTTCATCTTCTGAAGCTCAAAATTTCAGGGTTGGTTCCCCTCTAGAATCCTTATCCCCACAAAAAAAATCACGTCAAAATTCATTCTTTAGCTATTTTTTGATTTTCGTCCAACTCCAAGTTCCAGATCTGTCCTAGTTCTGTTCACTGTTCATCAGCTCTGAGTCTACCCCATTCGAACCATCTTTTGATTTTTGTTGGGACGCCCAAATTTACTGGGAGTTCTGTCCACATCCCTCTACCACCAGGAATTTTCTTAATTTTTGGTTCACCCTCCAAGTATTTTACAAAAACCGTCCAAGTTCCCAAGAACAGTCTGCCCACAGTTTCCCAGCTCCGACCCAGGTCTAGTAAAAATATCCCAGAAAATCCATTTCTTATCCAATCAAAAAACCAAAAATATTCCCGGATTCCTCTCTCAGAGACCTTCAACTTTACTGAAGAAGTCATTTCCAGATTCGGAGGTCTTCTCCCCGGCCAACGTCGATCTTCATCGAAAATAGATCCTGCCCCTGCAGTTCTGGCCAGATTTCAGCAAGATTGTAAATTCAATAATCAGAAGTACAGATCTGATTATTTTTTTTGAAGACCCCTACGTCGAAGTATTCTGAGTCAGCTTTCCAACGGCGCTAATCTCGTCGCATTCCGACGACGAGGCTGATCGCAGCAGTAGTTTTCTCCGAGTCGCGCGCCTGCAAACAGAACTTTCAGGTTCGTGGCCGAGTTCCCAGCGAGCGTCGTCCGAGGGCCGCCCGGCGTCCGGCGGTCGTTCCAGCAGCTCGCCATCCCAGAGGAACGCTTTCCAGGTGTCTCCACAATAGAGGAGTCATCAGGCCCCACACGACCCCTCCGGTCAATACGTGGGCCCCCCCACTAACACGAGTACGCGTGAAGCCGAAGCATCGTCCGGAACCGCCCGTCAACCCGAAACTGGTCCTCCCGGGCCCACTTGTGTCGCCCTTTACCTCCCTGCGTGGAGTGGGCTTAATTGCATTGCTGTAACCATAATGTATTAAGTTCCCGGGGGTACGAGTTCCGGCCGGGTCCCATCTTCGCCACGCCGAGAGCGTGGAGGTATCGCCTTCACCCTTACACTTGGCATTAGCTTAATTCTTTATATGCTTTATATGCTGCTGCTAGAGAGCATGTGTACGGATACCTAGCTCGCTTTCAATTTATAATATCACTGCTGCGAGAGAGAGCGAAGCCGTCCCGTGACCCGATCCGGGCACAAGTGAGAGCCGACCACCCTAGCTCACAGCCGGTTTCTCAACCGCGCACATCTGACGCTTCCCTCGTTAAGGGACGATCGCGAGCTTGTCGTGTCCTTGGTCCCGTCCCGCATCACGGCCCCTCCGGACAGCACGTGGGCCCCACGGTCGTGAACACGCGTGTAGCCGAATCAACACACGAAGCTGCCCGTCAACCCGAATTCGGTCCTCCCGGGCCCATTTGTATAGCCCTTTACCTCCCTGCGTGGAGTGGGCATGTTCCCATTGCTGTAATTATTGTGTGTTAAGTTTCCCGGGAGTACGACTTTTCGGCCGGGTCCGTCTTCCCCATGCCGAGCGCGTGGAGGTATCGTTCTCGCTCCCTACACTCGGCATTTGCTTATTTTCATATATACTTGTTTATGCCGCTGCTAGAGAGCATGCTTTAAGTCCGTTAGCTCGCTTTATCTATTCATTACCGCTGCTGCGAGAGAGTGCGAGACCGTCCCGTGACCCGATCCGGGCACAAAAGAGAGTCGATCACCCTAGCTCATTGCCGGTTTCTCAACCGCGCACATCCGACGCTTCCCTCGTTAAGGGGCAGTCACGAGCTTGTCGTGTCCGTGGTCTCGTCCCGCATCAATTTGGTATCAGAGCGAGTTGAGTCTAGGGTGTCAAAAAAAAGAGTGTCATTTACGTCGTCCTTATTCATTGTCTACGTCGAGTCTAAGATCATCATATTTTTAAAACAACAAAAAGAGTCGTTTTTGGGTCGCATACATCCCTTTACTCGGTATATCAAAAGGTGTTGTCCGAACGTTAGGCTACACCAATCGGGAAGGCCGCACACTTGCGCGAGTGATCTTCGGATAGATTAACTCCACCCCGTACCGAGTCTTAGTGTCTTGTCCTTAGTATGCATGCGTCCCAACCTTTGCATTAGTCGGTCTAGTGTCTTGTCTCCGTGTGTATGCATGTCCATGTCCGCTATCCATGGCCGTTCCCCAAGGCCATGCGTCCAAGTGGTCATCTCTGGTGGCCTAAGCCAAGGCCTTCCTAGCCCGACCCTATATCGTTTCTAAAGTCACTCTACCTAATGGGTCCACAACGGAACTCCATTTCACCGATAGGGAGTCGGATAATTGGGTTACTTTTGATATCGTGCAGTCTCTCTCCAAGACAAGCGAGATTTTCTGTGATGGTGATTTTACTTGTGTTGAGTTCTATAGGAAGGTCGGCTCCGTTCTTGACACTGATGGTGCATGGTGCAGGATCGGCACACTTGCTGGTCCATGCATCATTTTAGGGCAAACGTGGTTAGGAGAAAGAAAGGCTAATCTTGACTGGGGTAAAAGGACTTGCACCTTATACCCACCTTACCTACCTGGCAAGATCATCCTTAAGGATAGGGCTCAATCGAGCACCCTCGTCTTTCCCGCCACCCAACCCCAGTGGCCCACTCCACCTTCGGATTCATGCTTACCACCTCTCCTGGAGCCCACCCCTCTAGCCACCCATCATGGGAGCCACCCTCCCTTCGAGGAGCCACATTTAGAGGATGTCCATCCTGAGCCACCCGTGTTTCTTACGGGTATGCTATACATTGCCGAGCCACTTCTTAGTTGGCTCAAGGATGGCTTGGTCTCACGTCATTACCCTTCTATGGACCCCACCGTACCTATAGTGCCCGTCAACTCCTTCCACACTACCTTTCGGTCTAGTCACCATATTGATACATTGGATGACCTTATTATGGGATTAGACACGCAATGGAAGTTGACGCACCTACTGGTCCGAGGCTTTGACCAACCCGCTAGTCTTAGCTTCACCCATCTGGCCTTCGGGTCCATTACCTCCGAGTGCACCATGGGGTGTGTCACCACGGAGATTCTTCTATTCCTCCCGATGCCGGCCGAGTCTGACTTCATTCCCTTTTGCCCAAGGGAGGAATCCTATTTTCTACACATGTCCGTCGTCCCACCGATCATAATGTATGACGGTGACTATGAATTCCAAACTTGGGACCATGTCATGTTGAAACCCACTTCATGGGGTCACACCTTCTTCGACCCTTTTGACCCCTTCACTAGTGAACCTCCCGAGTTTTCATACTCACTTCCCTTCTTCCGCGGAGTTCACTATCCCACCTTTTCCACTCGGGCCAAGCAAACTCCACATAGCCATAGGTCTGAACCATCATTCGGGGGTAAGGAAGACTTTGGTTTCCCCGATCCCTCTAAACCACTTGCACCTCTCGGACTTCCCACATCCAAGCCCAATATCCATGATTGGTGCATCGTAGTATGTCTAGGAGTTCCCCATGACGTCAACCTCCGGTTACGTCAAATGCATGCATGGCACACATTCGGGTGTCCTAGTCCGCCGTCACCCATGTACGGGTCGGACTAACATTAGGTGTGTCTAGGGTCATAGATGAGTCCGTGTGTTTTCCTTGTGTGGTTTGTTTGCATGGTTTGTGTGTCATTTGTTTGTCTGCATGTGTCTTGTGCAAGCTCGTTGTCGTTCTCTTATGCGTAAGAGGCGAGTGGACTCATTCGATGAGTATGGGATCGGTTCCACATCTATACCCGGATCAGTCACCTATAGGGACTCAGCGGTGATTCCTAGTGAGTCTTCGAGCTGCTTCCTTCCCTTTGAGAGTGCCCCACCTGGAGTGTCCACCTCTAGTCCATGGCAGCTTGTGCATATCGAGTATATATATGGAATGAGCAGGTGCTGGTCACTTGGAGTGGAGCGTACCCGCGTTACTTGGCATGGTGACGAATCCGCCGGAGTATTCGAGCATCTATACCCCTACTCGACGGGGTCGAGTTCCTCCCACCTGGGGAGAATTGATGGGGACATCAAGGCAAGACCGTCCGCATTTTGTTTGTATTTATGTCCTTTCATATTTGTATGTATACCCTTGTGTTATATGGGTACGCAATTGTAAGTCTTAGTGGGTTTATATGTAAAATTCCAGTAGGCCCAAGCCAGGGGGCCCTCACCCATTTGCCATTGGTCCACCTAGACCATGTGGGGCTAGTCAACCATCCTAGGTGGCCATCTAGAAGGGTTGAATGCCAGTTGACCACATGGGTAGACAAAGGGAGTAAAAAGTCTAAGGTAGGCTACCTACCATGTCAAGCTTGTCTCCCACTTGGGTTATTTTATTTTTTTTGTGTGTGTTGGTCAAATTTAATCTAGCCCATTCATTCCCCATCCCTAGATCCAATGGTAGAGATTGGATTAGATTGGAGGCATATAAATACTTGTATTTTCCATTTGAATATTAATGAAAATGAAAAAACCAGAAATTTTGTGAAATCCAAGGAGCTTCTTGCGCCCCCAGCCCCTCTCCCTCTGGTTCCTCTCCTTCAACCTCAATTTCTAGAGTGATTCTACCTTCTATCATCCCATCTCAACCTCCGGTGATCGTCTGTGCCGCCGCCGCCGCCGTTCGTGCCGCCATCGAGCCGCCTCTGCAGTTCTGTCTTCATCCGACCATAGCAACTTCAACGAATTGTCTGTCTCAGCCATAAGCTTGGATTGATCTTAATTTTTTATGGTGTGTTCAGCCCTTACATCCAAAGCTCCACCTAAATTTTCACGTCAAAATTCCATCATTTAGTATTTTTACATTTTCATCCAACCTGTCATCCCAGATCTGCCAGGTTTCTATCTACAGTGACAGACCCTCTGAGTTCTCCACCTTCGACCACCCTTTTGATTTTTGTTAGGTCTCCCAATTTTACTGGGAGTTCTGTCCATCATCCCATACATCCACAAAATTTCTCAATTTGTTATCAGCCTTCTATCTATTTTTACAAATTTGTGTTCTTCCTCAGCTACAGTGTTGTCAGCCAGATTCCAGATCTGACCCACTGCTAGTCCCAAACTCATAGAAATTCGTAGCCATTCCCAAATCCAGATCCAAAAATATTTCTGGTTTCCTTGTTCGATTTCCTACAACCGTACTGAAGAACATATCTTCCAATTTGGACATCTACTTTACGGTCAAAGGTAATCAACAGGAAAGTTCTCTACAGATCTGAGTCTTCGGTTACTGTACAACAGCAGCATATAAAATTCGCCAACACAAAGTAAAAATCTGGTGAATTTTTCTGAAGTACCACTAGATTGCAGTACTTCGAAGCAGCTTTCCAACGGCTCTGATCACGCCACATTCCGACACCGGTGCTGATCGCAGCGTTCGTTCTCGCCGGAGTGCGCGCTGAAATACAGAACCGGCAGATTTCCGATCGGTTTTTCAGACCCGTGCCGAACGGAGCCGCCCAGCCTCCGGCCGACGAACCAGCGTGCCGCCAGCCCGGGGAGCGCTTCTCCAAGTGTCTCCACTACAGCGGTACCACCGGGTCCCACATGGCCCCTCCGGACAGCACGTGGGCCCCACGGTCGTGAACACGCGTGTAGCCGAATCAACACACGAAGCTGCCCGTCAACCCGAATTCAGTCCTCCCAGGCCCATTTGTATAGCCCTTTACCTCCCTGCGTGAAGTGGGCATGTTTCCATTGCTGTAATTATTGTGTGTTAAGTTTCCCGAGAGTACGAGTTTTCGGCCGGGTCCGTCTTCCCCACGCCGAGCGCGTGGAGGTATCGTTCTCGCTCCCTACACTCGGCGTTTGCTTATTTTCATATATACTTGTTTATGCCGCTGCTAGAGAGCATGCTTTAGGTCCGTTAGCTCACTTTATCTATTCATTACCGCTGCTGCGAGAGAGTGCGAGACCGTCCCGTGACCCGATCCGGGTACAAAAGAGAGCCGATCACCCTAGCTCATTGCCGGTTTCTCAACCGCGCACATCCGACGCTTCCCTCGTTAAGGGGCAGTCACGAGCTTGTCGTGTCCGTGGTCTCGTCCCGCATCAAGTTGAGTCTTCGTCGAGCGAAGAGGTTGATTATGACTACTCCTCCGACGAAGTGGCCTCTGGCGAGGGCGTGTCTGAGACGTCTGAGCCGCCCGAGCCGCCCGAGCCGATCTTTAAGGCCGCTTCACTTGCTAGCTCTTTAAGTCTAATGGAGGAGGCTGCCGTAAGTGTGATCTTATTCACGCAGAACTCCCTCTGTGGTCGCCCACTGACTTCATTCTTGTTATGCCTGAATTTTTAGGAATCAATCGAGCCGGAGGCTGTGGAGGAAGCTACTCCAGCTATGCCGGTCGACCGCCCGGCAGGAGTCGATGCGGGCCTGGGCAAGCTAGCCCTTTTATTCAAAGCCCTTCAGTAGGAGTCGGCCGCGGAGACTTCAAGTGCTCCCGGAACGGCGGACGAGCCTCTGGAGGAGGGGGAGATTACGCCCGAAGGCAGCATCGTCCCGGTGGCTGAGGTAAGCATGTGGGCCTTATGATTCTTCCCCGCCTTTTGGTTCCGTTTGATTTATTTCGGGCGGCGGATGATTAATTCTGCTTCGCGTGATTAGGTAACGCCGACGCCAGGGGAGACGTCCACCCGTGTTCGCAAGGCCGTCGCCAAGCGGAGGTTAGCTATTGGCCCGCTAGCAGTGGAGGGACTGACCCCGCCTCTGGCTCCGGTAGTGGGGAACTTCGCGGTGCTCGTGCAAGCGGGAGCCAGGCCCCGGTTGATGGTTCCTCTTCCGCCTTTCCCGAATATCCCGGCTCAAATGGAGGACCCACTCTTAAAGAGGATATTTGCGGGACTTCGTGTGCACCTGGAGGGGCCCCAAATTGGAGAGAGGGGTCCCTCGGCGATGGCTTCAGGGCCGACTTTGCTTGGAGCCCCTCCTTCGATCGAAGCAGCGGCAGTCAAACTCTCGTCCAGCATAGTGGCGATGGGGGCGGCCCTGGCAGAGGAGGAGAGAGAGGAGCAACTCCGTGCAACAGCGGTGCCGAGTGATTCAACGATCATCTCGCCCCCTCCTCTGGCGGTGGTCGGCCAGGAGCTCTCTACCGAGCTGCGACGACCAAGTGACCTGGCCTTCGTTCTTCCATCTTCTTCGGCGGGGGTGGACGCCGACTTATGGGCGGCAGTGGACAGCACTGTGGAGTTTACTCCTCTGGTCATACCTTCGGTTAGCCACACTTCGTCAGATGCACTAGTCCGCCAAATGCTGGTAACGCTGCGGACGATGCTCCTTACCGACCTTTCCTTATCGTATCGGGAGGTGCACACTATAGTGACACAGCTGACTGGGGCACTGCAAGTGCTGGGCTGTCCACTGGGGGAATGGCCGTGGCGAGTCTTGTTGCCGTTAAAGTATGTCAAACGTCGCGAGTTCCTCGAGACCCAGGCTCCTGACGAATGTGCCGCCCTCGATGCCCAGGCAGACGAGTATTTACAGACCTTAGAGGCACGACGCCATAATGAAGAGTGCCATGGGAAGGCCTTGGAGGAAGGCCAGGGCAATGTTCGCTCCCTCAAGAGTCGAATCGCAAAGCTGGAGGGCTACCTTACTGCGGCTAGGTTTGACATTACCGAGGCTGAAAGAGTGGTCGAGAGGGAAGGCGAGGCTCTTGCCGTCGCCCAGGTTGAGACGGTGTCCGTGGAGGCTAAACTCGCCCGCCTCGAAGAACTGAGGGGTCGACTGCGCGACATGACAAACTTCCCTTGCGTCGGGATTCTCCCTCTCGAAGATATCTTTAGGGGTGTTGACTGAACGTTACGCCCCTTAGCTCTCTTTTTTCCCTCTTTTTTGAAGTGTAACACAGGGGTATGCCCCGAAGCACATGTAGCTTGATCCCTTTTCGAATAGAACAGAACACTTATGGTTTCAGATGTCCTTTCGGTGCGTGTGGCATTCGCCCTAGTAGCATCTCCTTTCTTCTCTCTTGTCTTTTGTATATTGTTTTCCTCTTCTTCTTCCCCTTCTTCTTTTTTGCAACGTGCGAACACATTGGCGGAGTATAAATCTTCACGGTGATTCGCTCTGGGAGAATCAGGCAGGAACCCATGTCAGGGCACGGGAGAGTGCTCGCCCCCCCAGGGGAAGGACGAGGGAACCACTCCACCGTACCAAATGGGTGACTTACAGGTCTCTCCATAACGTTGGAACCGCGCACTGGCCTCAGGCGGGGAGCCTTGGTCAGAGACCGGATTTCTCGTTGCTCGGAGGGGACGGAGAGAAGAGTTTGTTCAGTCAATGACCTGGACGGGAGGTTCAAGCCAAAGGGGTATCCACCGCCCGGGGAGGACGGAGAGGAAAGTTTGTTTAGTCAACGGCCTGGACGAGAGGTCCTAGCCGGAGGAATACCCACCGCCCGGGGAGGATGGAGAGAAGAGTTTGTTCAGTCAATGACCTGGACGGGAGGTCCAAGCCAAAGGGGTATCCACCGCCCGGGGAGGATGGAGAGGAAAGTTTGTTTAGTCAACGGCCTGGACGGGAGGTCCAAGCCGGAGGAATACCCACCGCCCGGGGAGGACGGAGAGAAGAGTTTGTTTAGTCAATGGCCTAGATGGGAGGTCCACGCCAAAGGGATACCCGCCGCCGGGGGAGGACGGAGAAGAGTTTGTCTAGCCAGTGGCTTGGACGAGAGGTCCAAGTCAAAGGGAATATTCACCGCCCGGAGAGGACGGAGAGAAGAGTTTGCCTAGTCAGTGGCTTGGACGGGAAGTCCAAGTCAAAGGGGTACCCGCCGTCCACAGGGACGGAGAGAAGAGTTTGTTTAGTCAATGACCTGGACGAGAAGTCCAAGTCAAAGGGGTACCCGCCGTCCACAGGGACGGAGAGAAGAGTTTGTTTAGTCAATGACCAGGACGAGAAGTCCAAGTCAAAGGGGTACCCGCCGTCCACAGGGACGGAGAGAAGAGTTTGTTTAGTTTTCCGTATCTCCGCTGATACGGGGCGATGACTGGAAATGGGGGGGGGGGGGGCGCCCCCGCCTCTTCTTAGCTTTTATTCTTCCCTTGCTCTTTTCTCTTCTTCTTTCTTTCTTTTCCTCTTCTTCTTTTTTCTTTTTCTCTCTTTTTTTTTCTTCTCTTTTTTCTTCTTCTTTCTTTCCTTTTCTCTTCTTTTTTTCTTTTTTCTCTCTTTTTTTCTTCCCTTCTCTTTTCTCTTCTTCTTTCTTTCTTTTTCTCCTCTTTTTTTTCTTTTTTTCTTTTTTCTCTTTTTTTTTACTTTCCTCTTCTTTTTTTTTCCTTTTTTTCTCTCCTTTTTCCTCTTCTTCCTTCTTTCTTCTCTTCTCTTTCTTTTTTGACAACATGGATAGTGATCAAGTCGTTCGGACATCAATCACGCGAATCCGCCCAAAATAGGGCGAAGAATCATATTATTGATTGAATGGGGGCACTGGGGCGTGGTATGGTCTCAAGTGCCTTCCATTAAAAGGCGGGAATTGAACTTCCCCACGGTGGTTGACAATTACATAGGCTCCGCCTTCGTAGACTTTTTGGACTACGTAGGGTCCGAGCCAGTTCTCATTCAGTTTGCCCTTGGGGTTGGCGGCCATGACGTCTCTTCTCTTGACCATGACAAGGTCGCCCTTCTTGAATTCACGTTCCTTAACGAGCTTGTCAAAGGCACGCGCCATTCGGGCCTGGTAGACCTGAATGTTCTGTTGGGCCTGAAGTCGCTTTCCTTCTAGACTGGAAAGTTCTTCGAGTCTTCGCTCGACGTTGGTCTGCCCTTCAAGGACCAGCCTATGCTGAATGGCGACCCTGAGGGAAGGTATCTCCAATTCAACGGGGACGATTGCCTCCGAGCTGTATACGAGAGAAAAGGGCGAGCAGCCTGTTGGGGTCTTGTATACGGTTCGGTACACCCATAGCGCCTCGTACATCTTCTCTTCCCAGTCTCTTTTGTTAGAGCTAACAATCTTGGCCAGGAGGGTGCAGAGTTTCTTATTAAAGGCTTCGGCCAGCCCATTAGCTTGTGGATTGTAAGGAGTCGATGTCCTTCAATCAATCTTGTATTTTTCTGCCAGCCGGTAGACCTTCTGGTTGCGGAAGTGGCTGTCGTTGTCTGACACAATCCGGTCGGGCATGCCAAACCGGAGTATAATGTTGCGCAGACAAACCTGGCCACGATCTCTCCGGTGACCTCCCTTAAGGCGACAGCCTCTGCCCAGCGGGAGAAGTAGTCGGTTGCCGCCAAAATGTACTTGCAACCGGTGGACGACGCAGGTAAGGGACCCACGACATCTGTTCCCCACTGGGCGAACAGCCAACTGGGCGCCGTTGGATGCAACTGCACGGGGGGCCTTCTGGGTATGGTGGCATGTTCCTGACACTTCTGGCACGACTTAGCATATTTACAGCAGTCGTCAAATATTGCCGGCCAGTAGTAGCCAAGCTTTTTTATTTCAATCTTCATTTTTGGTCCTGCCTGGTGTGCGTCGGCCATCCCCGCATGGACTTCTTTCATTACCCTCCAGGCCTCTTCAGTGGAGAGGCATCGAAGGAGTAGCTTCTGTTTGGCGTCGGCCACAATTCGGAATAATATTCCGTTTCGGAGCTCATAGGAGTTCTTGGTTCTGATCAGCTTGATCTTCTCTTCTCTTCGTTCGGGTAGTTTCCGATATTTGAACCACTGCATCAGGGGGTCTCTCCTGTCAGGCAGGCCGACGGCTTCTGCTGTAGTGACTTCTAGCTTTTCTTCTTCTGGTTCTTCTCCTGTCATGGTGGGCACTTGGCGTTGATTTATTACTTGGATATTGAGAGATCCATCTGGCGGCACTACTAGTGAGCTTGCGAACTTTGCCAGGGCGTCGGCTTGCGTGTTCTCCCCTCTGGCGACATGGCCTATCTCAAGGAGGTAGAACCGCTCCATGAGCCTCTTCGCTTTAGTATAGTAAGGGAGCAACTCGGGTTTCCGGACATCAAACTGCCCCTGGACTTATTTGACGACTAGCAGTGAGTCGCCGAATACTTGAAGCATTTTGATCTCCATTTGGAAGGCCAGCTGGAGGCTGATAATTAAAGCTTCATACTCTGCTTCATTATTCGTGCGAGGCTTGCTAATGCAGCAGGAAGTGTTCAACACTTCCCCGTCCGGTGATTTAAGGACGATGCCGGCTCCGGTCCGTACCTTGGTGCGTCCGGACGGGGTCGCTTCTATTCTCGAGGCCCCGTCAAAGTACAACTATCAGATAGCTTGTTGGACCTGATCCACCTCCAGTGTTTCATCTTCGGGTAGCTCTGTGGCCAACGGGGAGTCTTCGGGCATAGGGTGTGCTGCGAAGAAATCCGCGACGGCTTGTCCCTTAATGGCCCTCTGGGGCACGTAGGTGATGTCAAACTCCATGAGCAGCACGGCCCATTTGCCAAGGCACCCCTTCAGGACTGGCTGGGAGAGAATGTGCTTGATGGGATCGGCTCTGGATATTAAACTTACTTCATGGGACAGCATATAGTGCCTCAGCTTCTTGACTGCAAAGATCAAGGCAAGGCAGACCTTCTCAATTGGGGTGTACTTGGCCTCCGTTCCCACCAATCTTCGGCTGAGGTAGTAGAGAGCCTGCTCCTTCCCCTCGTCATTATTTTGGGCAAGCATTGCCCCCAGTGAATACTCGGTGGCCGCTATATAGAGAATAAGCGGTCTGCCTTTGACAGGTGCCCCAGGACTGGCGGGGTCTTCAAGTACTCTTTTAGCTGGTCGAATGCGTGCTGGCATTCGTGACCCCAGCTGAAGGGTGCATTCTTCATCATTAGTCTGTGAAAGGGTTGGCATCGCCCCGATAGGTTGGAAATGAAACTGCGGATGTATGCTAAACGGCCCTGTAGGGACCTCAGCTCTCCTAGATTCTTCGGAGGGGGCAGCTCCTGGATGGCTTTTATCTTGAAGGGGTCAATCTTGATCCCTCTGTGCCGGACAATGAAGCCGAGGAACTTCCCGCTGGACACACCGATGGCACACTTCATGGGGTTCATTTTCAGCCCGTACAGCTGGAGCCTTTGGAAGACGACCCTAAGGTCACTCAAATGCTCATCTCTTTTCTTATTCTTGATGACTAGATCATCAATGTAGCATTCGACCTTGCTATATAGCAGCTCGTCAAAGATCTTGGTCATCGCCCGCTGATATGTAGCACCGGCATTCTTGAGGCCGAAGGGCATCCTCTTGTAGTGGAATATCCCCTTGGGTGATCTGAAGGCCGTGTGAATCCGATCGTGGTCGGCTATCCAAATTTGGTTATAACCGGATGATCCCTCCATAAAAGATAGGGCCTCGTGACCAGTGGTTGCATCGATCATCACTTCGGTGATAGGTACCGGGAAATCATCTTTCGGGCAGGCTTTATTCAGGTCGTGGAAATCCACGCAAATCCTGATCTGTCCATTCTTCTTCTTCACCAGTACGATGTTGTCCAACCAAGTAGTGTACTGGTTTTTCGCCACGAAGTCAACGTCTATGAGCTTGTCAACCTCTTTGCAGACCTGGTTGATCAATTCTGGCCTCATACGTCGGGGAGACTGCTTCACTGGCTCCATCTTGGGATCAATAGCCAAAATGTGCTGAGTTACTTCAGGGCTGAGTCCGGGCATTTCTTTGTAGTTCCAGGCAAAACAATCCCGGAATTCTTGCAGTAGATTCATGTATTGTTCTCTCTCCCGTGGGGGTATAGGAGCACTCAGAAAGGTCGGCCTGGGGTCACTTTCCATGCCAAGGTTGATCTCAACCAATTCGTCGATGGTGGCCCGGCCGCCATTTTCAATTTCTGGCGGAGCTGGTGACAAATCGACAAAGTCTTGGTCTTCATTGTCCTCGGGCTCGAGGACGCCATCCCCCTCTTCTTGTTCCTCGTGACTGGGCGTGGAGGCTGCGTTCACCGCGCATTCCTCCTGGGCCGTAGCCGCTGGGTCCGTGGGGTCCGCTGGCGCAGAAAGGCACAGGGCCACCTCGGGGTCTTCTGTGTACTCATCATAGACAACTCCGGCGGGGGTCAGGTCCGCCGCATCTTCAGGCGCCTGGTACTATATAGATACTGTATATGCTCCTCTTCTGGGGCTGTTCGTCACATGGGGGCGCGGCGGGGCTACCACATAGTCTCCCATTCTGAGCTCATCCCTGTCAATGAGGTCTTGAGCAATGTCTTTGAAGACATAGCAGTCTTCGATGGCGTTGCCCAGTATCTGGTGATAGGGACAAAACAGTGGGTCCCCGTTTCTTCGGGTGTCCTATGGCCTCTTGGACCCTGGGAGGGAGACCTTGCCGTAGTGGCAGGCCCAGTCAAAGATACCCCGAGTTTTATCTCTTGGGAAGGAGTAGGGCTTCTGCAGCTTCTCTTGGAGGGTCAGGCCTCGCCTGGCTGGCCGCCCAGTTAATGGGCTTGCCGTATCTCTTGTTTCCCTCCTCGACCAGACGGAGGCGTCAGGACTGGTGTCTCGGGGCCGAGACACATGGCCACCCCACGGGCGGAGAGAGCCTTGGGTCAGGTCGGTCACTAGCGAGGTTAACTCAGCCAGCCGTGCCTTTAACATCTCGATCTCCCATTGCTGCCTATGGCATAAGGTGTACATGACGGGGTCGTATCGAGGAGAATCTGAAGCATGGACCATGCTACTGCTCCTTGTTTCGCCAGTAGGCCGGAGTGAGGGCGCCTCGGTGGTGCGACCCTTCGAGGTTAGTCCCTCAGAAAAGGAGGAGGTCTTCCCCATGCAGTGACGGCGGAGAGGGTTCCAAAGGAACACTTCTTCATCTTGCGCCTCTTCAGTCGGAGGCGTGAAATATACATCTTGGTGGGCTTCCCGCAAGTCTGCAGCTTCCGCGGGGTCGTCGCCGGACAGGGTCGAAACTGATATAACATCAGTTTCGTAATAATCTTCTAATGAAAAGCCCAGACCGGGGTGCTTTGTGACTTGCAGTAGCCACCGATCCAGGTTTGGTTCATCCTTTCAAACATTTCCTTCCGACTGGAGGGTTGGTAGGGAGGGATCTTTTGCTTTCTGACCACTCTGGCTGCCCGGTCAGTCATGTGGGGTAGTCCCGCGATGGGGACGTGCGGGTCATGCAACTCGTCAGGGAACCGGCAATCATCATCTTCCCTGACTGGCTTTTCCCCGGCAACGTAAAAGATAGTGGGTGGCCCCTCAAGGTTAGGTACCTCAAAAGTTCTCAGCTACTCGGCTACTTGGCAGTCAACTTCTGTAATGGGCTTGATGATTCCTGGCGGGACCCTGACGTCATCCAGCAGGTCTTCGAGGCAGGGCGTCCCCGGTGTGGGATAGATGGCGAGAGGAGTTGCCTTGAATATCCCCCCTTCTTGTGCGATGAATGGTACATGTGGGGGAGCCACATAGCCCGGGGGCGGCGGAAGAAACCAACAACCAGATTCCATTTTCTTCTTTCCCCTGTCTTGTGTGGCCTGGGGAGCTTGCTTCGCCTTTTCTAAGTAGAGATTGGCATCCCACAAATGACACTCGAACACCTCGAACGGGTGGAGATCGGCGAAGATTCTGACTTCCTTCCCCTCGCAAGGGTACTTGATACATTGGTGCAGGGTGGAAGGCACCACTCTGTTCTGGTGTAACCAGGGCCGGCCAAGCAACGCCTTATAGGAGGTGTTAGAGTTGATGACATGGAACTGGACCTTGGTGGTGAAATCATCAAAGGTCAAGTTGAATTCTACGACCCCCATGGGCACCTCGCATTTCTGGTTAAAACCAGCGATCTTGACATTCTTGACCTCAACCAGGTGTACGTCAAAGTAGTGCTTTTGGTACACCCGGTAGGGGAGTATATTCACTGCCGCCCCTGGGTCAATCAGGACCCTGTTGATAGGCTGACCGTTCAGCTGCCCTTTCATGTAGAGGGGTCTGTTATGACTCCAGGTGGACAGGAGCATGTCATCCTCTGTTAAAGCCACAGCCACCTCAGGTGATATTTCTGCCAGACAGGTTTCAAGGTGTGCTGGCGTCTGGAGTGCGGCAATGATAGCTTGCCGTGTTTCTTCATCCAAAGACAGCATCTCCCATACGGTAAATCGGGCCGGGATCTTCTTGAGGTGTCTGACTATTCGGTTGGCAGCCCGCACCTTGAGTAACTTCATCTCTTCGGCCTTGCCACGCCTACCCCACCTTGGAGCTGGGGTGTCAGATCAGGGGATGCCCCCTTTGTGGGTTCTGTGACAGTCTGTTGAGCCTGCGGGGCCTGCTGGGCTTCCTCCGTTTCTTGCATGAATTCGGCAAGGTTTGGGATGCCGTTAAATTCTTCTTCTGGCTGAGGAGGAGCCGCTGCCGGTGGAGCTTGAGGACTGCTTGCTTCTCTGGTCGAAGGAAACCCTTGGGAGCGTGCCTGTCCCCCTGCTCGGGCTGACAAGAATTCGACAAATGAAGGGGTGCCTCGGCTCTTGGCTCCCCTGGGATAGAGACCCGTCGGGGGACGGATCTCCGTGCCTCGGACCTCGGGCTCGGGGGCCTGGTATGGCGGCTCTCCCTTGAACATGATGTTGAGGTTGTCCTGAGGAGGGCGCCCCCACTTCCTTCCCGACCTGGTGGCATGTTGGGAAGTGGACGCTTCAGCCTGGCTCACCTCTGTCGGCTCATGGGGTAGCTCTTCTTCTTTCTCTTCCAGGGAGAGGGCAGTGTCGAATAACGCCGAGAGGGTGTTTCAGGCGATGACGACCTCCTTTTTCTTCTTGCTCTTGGGTCTTCTCTTCTTCTTCTTCTTCTTTCCTGCTGTAGCCAGCGGCTGTTCTTGGGGAAGTTCACCCATAGGGGAGGCTCTTTCTCTGCTTCAGCTTCTGTTCCTTGGGCCAGTTCGAGCGGTTCGAACTCCTCCCAAGGGACATACTCCTTCAGCTCCACGGGCTGGATTTCGGGCTATTCATAATCTTCAAGTCCATCAATAATAGCCTGGAGTCTTTCAACCACCGGGCTGGTCTTCTTATGCATCCGCAGCGGGACGCAGCTCTTTTTGTTGTGAGTGGGCCGCCTCACGACCAGCCGAGGGGTCGTGTCGTGCCAGATTGGGCTCACCGGGGGTGGTGCAGGCAGGGGTGTCACACCCCTCAGGTGAACTCCTGGGGTGGGCTAGGGGACGTGTGCTCTTCTATTCTTCCTAGGTACAATCTGCCAATCCCCTTGGTCTAGAGCCGGGGTCATGATAAAAGTCTCATAAGTGGCGCGGGTACTAGCCTCCGCCCACTCCTTAGGCAACTCCTGATATAACGAGACCATGTTGACGGAGGAGGTTATGTTGGGCAGCTCATGCGGTTGCGGGGGGTCTACCTTGCGCTCCCCCATGTCCAGCTCCCCATTCTTGATTAAGGACTCAATAACATCCTTGAAGACATAGCAGTCCTCAATGGTATGCCCGAGCATCCTGTGGTACAGGCAGAAGCGCGGGTCGTCTTTCTTCTTCAGGTCACCGAGCCTCTTCGGCTCTGGCAGTGTGATTTTATTGTAACTGGTTGCCCACTCAAACAGGAGCTTGGACTTGTCTCGAGAGAAGGAATATACCTTGTTTCTCATTTTCTCCCTCAGTGAGGGGCCCTCCCGCCGTTCTGTAGTTCTGGGTGGGGGAGGGTTGGCAACCCCTTTAGCTTGTTCCTTTTGTTTCTCAAAGGTCTGGAAGTCCAACGCGTGTACTTCCGGGGGAACTGGCTTCTTCTCGGCCTCTCTAGCTCTCTCGCTTGATGCGGCCGGGGCGGAAGAATATCGGGCAAGAAACGCCTCGATCTCGTCTACCACATTATTCAGGCGATCAAATGTCTTGACTTTGGTGCCAATCATCCTTTCCAGGATTTCTTTCTTCAGGTTCTGCTTGCAGATCTGCACCGCGTCCTCCTGGTGCGGGGGACGCCTGCACCTCATGCTGAGGTTCCTCCATCTTTTGATGTAGTCGAGGGCCGACTCATCATTCTTCTGCCTTGTGGCGTAAAGTTCTGCCACAGTGACTTCCTGTTCAGCAACATAGAATCTTTCTTTGAACTTCTTCTACATGTCGGGCCAGTCAGCAACAGACCCGGGTGGCAAGCTGGAGTACCACTCAAAGGCAAGCCCGGAAAGTGTCGAGCCGAAAAACTTCAAGAGGTAGGCCTCATCAGCAGCCAAATCCCCCATGACGTTCACATAATAAGCAATGTGCTCCCTAGGAGACCCTTTCCCATTAAACTTTTCGAACTTCGGTGGCTTGGTGACGCCAACCGGCAGCTTCTTTGCGGCATAGTGAGCTGGGTAGGGCACCCGGTAGACGTCGAATGGCATCTGATCCCCGTCGCCTCTCTCTGCCAATTTCATGTCTATCATTTGTTCAAGCATCAACCGGCTGACTGCTGCTGGGTCGACCGGGCTTGGATAGAAATGGGCAGGCCGAGCATTCGGAGTGGTCAGCACAGTCGCCTGGGGGGCCATGGGGGACCCTTAGGAAGGCGGGATCTGCGGTAGGACCGGTGCTGTGTGATGTGTTTGCTGTGGGGTTGTGCCCCGAGGGGAGCCGAGAGTCGCTGGGAATGTTGTGGGCTGCGGAGTTACTTCTGAAGATTGCCCATTGCCCCCGGGCGCTCCGAGCAGAACCTCAGTCTGTCCGGACATCGAGGGTTGTGCGTTCCGCTCATTCAGTTGCTTTTTTAGTGACTCAATTTCTTGTTGGAATCGTTGTATCATGAGCAGCATTGCCGGGTCCGTTGTGAGGAGATTGGGCATGTCCCCTGTCTCTTCGGCCGGGGCGTCCTCGGATGATGTAGGGAGTCTGCCGCTCGTGTTGCCGGTGGTGACCACATTTGCCGTGAGGGCCACGGGCGGTTCATCGTGGAAAGTTTCTTCGGAGCCTGCCTATGTCGCTTCGCCTGCCGCTCTTCCCCTTCTAGTGAGAGGCCCCGGCCTGGCGGCGAGTCTGGCCATTTCTTCAGGGTCGGTAGGTAAGACCCCATACCGACCGAGAACTCCTGCCATATTGCAGGCGAAGATTCTCCAGCTCCTGTTTCTCTTCGTCGCCCTCCTGGATGATCTTCCTCGGAACACCAACTTGTCGAAGACCGATCGTTGGGATGGCGCTTCCTCTCGAAAAGGGGACTGGTGCGGCTCCTCCGACCGATTTCTCGACTCTGCACTAGGTGCGGGTCGGGATTCTTCCTCCTGGAAAGCGGAGGCTACTGCCCCCAGTAGTCTCTGGCGACCCAAGGGAGTGCTACCTGGGCCCCGAAGGTAGTTTCTCATGGCCTGCTCGATCCCTTCCCACTCTTGGTCGGGGAGAGCAGCTGATAGTTGCCTACCGATGGCGGTAGCAGGAGGGGAGTGGACCCTGGGTGCCGGGCGGGCAGCATCATGTCGGCGCCCGCGGCGATGACGGTGGGCATTCTCGGGCGGCACTGGCATGACAGGTGCTGGTTGGCAGGCTGGGGTCATCACCTCGACCCTTTCATCTCTTCGGGCCCTTGTCGGGCGGAAAGTGCCGGATCTTATCTAGGTGCATGCGGCGGGCTGGGCTTCCTTGGGAACCCAAACTTGTTTCAGTTTGGCCGGCCTGTGAGCCGGCGCAGTCTTTGGTGCCGCGGCCGGGGCTGTGAGTGTCACCTTCTCTTTCAGCTTCTCCAATCCTTGGAAAGAGTTGCGGACTGGGATAGTCAGGACAACGCGGTCCGGTATCATCTGGGACCTTTACCCGTCCAAGTGGACTCGGATGGTCCCGACGGCCATGGATTTCCCGGAGCTAGATATGCGGCGCCCTGAGGCGACGCCAGTGTTGTTCCTCCGGAGCCTCCTCCGGTGAGATGCCGATCCTTGATGGGACGGGCCAGCAGTCTGGTGCACATGGTGTACGTTGCAGCTCAGTGTCGTTGTCGGGACGCCGTTGTTGTTGTTGGCCACAGCTTGGCCGATGACAGCTTCAGCGGCCCCCGGAGTGGGAGCATTGGTCTCGTCAGGTGCTTTCATGTCCAGTATGTTGACGAAGGCCACCCCAAGGAAGTTGGGGAAGCCCACCGTGGGAGGGAAGCTTTCGAAGCTGAGGGGGACCGTGAGATAGCCGCCCTGAACATGGTACCCGACGACCTGAGGGCCGCAAGTGACTCCCATTATCGGCACCATGATGCGATTCTCCTGCATTCGAGAAAGTAGCGCAATTAGTATTACAAGAAAGGAGCCACAGGGCCCCTAGTCTCAGCAAAGAGATGAAGGGTGGATCGGTCCCACCGGGCGTGCCAGACTTGTGGACGCACTAAAGTTCCGCTGGTCCATTGTGGTTCGTTTATTAAAGTGCGTGGGCGTGCCAGTCACCGGAGTGACAATTTATTCGGGCGCCGAAGAGCCCATAGTGCGCTCGACCTGACTTCGTCAGACGATTGTATGGTTCGTGTAGGGACCAGATCCCATCGTGCCATGAAGGTCACGACGTCATTTACATCCCTCATACGAGGAAACACCCTTGATTAATTATCGAGATTAGGGGCCCTACGGCCGAAAGGACTAATACTAACTACGCAAAAGAGAAACATGAGTAAATCGCATCGAGATCCAGATTGGGTTACGGGCCACGGGTCATATTTGTCGCTCGTGGACCTTTTTCATGTTCGGACGAAGTCCCGTGATAGAAACGCGGTGGAAGCTGGGATGAATCCGTTCGGATATCTGCGGAACACGCGGCAATTTTCAATAGCGGCTCGGAAGAGGTTCGGCCTGGAAAATGGGTCCGATCCGATCAGGATGTCGGCCTGAGGCAAGGTCGGGTCACGGCCACGTCGGGATGATCCCCGAGACTCGAGCCCGTCCTGCAAGGGCAGCATTATTATTCCTTTAGTACTGGGTCACGGGGAGAGACGAGGCTGCAATGTGGATTTTACCGATTCCTCTATACGGGATTCTAATTACGTGTATCTTGTTATTTATATGCATATATATATATATATGTGTGTGTGTGTGTGTGTGTGTGTGTGTGTGTGTGTGTGTGTGTGTGTGTGTGTGTGTGTGTGTGTGTGTGTGTGTGTGTGTGTGTGTGTGTGTGTGTGTGTGTGTGTGTATGTATGTATGTATTTTCGCTCATCCCTTTTTGCGTGCATCTTCTTTTAAGTAATTCACACCTGCTTTTTATTATCATCGATATTAGGAGCTTCTCTTGCCGTCATTACCGTTATTTCACAATTTGTGTATTTATACATGTGCCCTGGCCTATTTAGTCATTGAAATTCTTTTTATTGGTTTATCGCCATGGTAATCATCAACATTATATATCATATGTATATATATATATATCATACATACACTACCGGAGAGAGTGTACCGCTGAAGGGCTGGGGGGGAAGTGTGCCGCTGAGGGGGCTATGAGGGTGTACTGCTGAAGGAAGTAGTATGCAAATTGGAGAGGTGTACCGTTGAAGAGGAGTGTGCCGCTGAAGGGCCAAAAAGGGTGTGTCGTTGAAGGGCTATTAGAGTGTGTCGCTGAAGGGTCATAAGGGTGTACCGCTGGAGGGCTGGGGAGCGTGCCGCCGAGGGGCTATGAGGGTGTACCACTGAAGGGCTGGGGAGCGTGCCGCCGAGGGGCCATGAGGGTGTACCGCTGAGGAGCTAGGTTGAGAACTTCGAAGAAGACCCACTCTCCCTCTGGTTCTTTTAAGGCTTTTCTTTTCTTCTTTTCTCCGACTTTTATGTAGTTTTATACAAATCTTCCTCCCCCCCCCCCTCGTTTGCTCAGTCTTTCTCTTCACGGATCGAACATTCAATCTGCCATGTTCTCAGTCAGTTCCGCTCTTCTCATGTTGTCGGCAATGCCTTGCCTGGTTAGAGAGTTCTGTTACCGATCATTCCATTCGTTTGTTGCTTCCTTTTGCCTCTTAACATGTTATTATTTCTTGATGAAAATTCGGCAGCATCTCCCCTTGACCCGGATGGTAAGGGAGATAAAGGGAACGCGCCCACATGGACTGGCGGAACCCGACAACTGGATGTGGGCGCCTGAAGGCGACATCACCTTTTCCAAAACTTCGGAAAACCCGAAAGCAGCGATGAACGAGGCCTCCCTGGGACTGGTTAGAAGGGTGCTGGGCTAGGGAGATCAGAGGTGTATCGGTGGAGTCCGGTGAGGCATACCTAAAGGGGGGAATGAGTGTAAGGGCTGCAAAGGCGTGCCGGGGAGGGGTTTTGGCCAAGGTGTACCAGGAAAGATCCTGGTGGGGCGTACCGCTGGGGGTTGGGGAAGCTGCACCGTGGTGAAGGTGGACCGGCAGGAAACTAAATAAGGCATTTAGTCTAAGGGCTGAAGGAACCAAGCGAAGGGCTGATCAACGGGGTGGAATCAGAGTGGAGGGGGGGGAGTGGTTAACCCATAGGGACGGTATGGAAATGTGCATGGTTGGGCGTTTTAAGGCGAGGGAGGAGCAGTGGCGAGGGGGATGAAAACCCTTATCGAAGACAAGCCCTCGAAAGATAGAAACGGAGGAAGAAACGTTCGAACACGCATACATACATTCGAACCGGTGGAAACATCAAAAGGGAGAATAAAATTAAGAAAACTCTTCTATTCAAGCACAACGAGGGCCGTAGCTGGCAGTGTATACATCAAAGCATCGGAGCACAGAGTACAACGTAGGAGGAAAGAAAGAGTGAAAAGGGGGGAACAGAAGAAAGGGGGAAGAGCTGGGGTCAAGCAGGGACAAGACGGCCTCTTGCCCTCCCCTATTCTCCTCTATACATCACACACTCTCCCTCTCCCTCTCTCTTACTCTCTCTTCCGAGTGGTCATCCGAGGAGAACGCTGCGGCCGAGCTCTCTTCTTCTTCCTGTTCTTCTTCGTTTTTTCTTCTTCTTCCCTCCCGCTCTCTGTCCGTGTGCACCTATGTTCTTCTGTTCGTCCTCTTTCTTCTCCCTTGCTGGCATGGGGGTGATTTTATACTCCCAGCAGCGGGAGCCCTCGAGCACGGGCGGCGAAGGCGGGAAGCAGCTCTGCTATGATTGCGTTTGACTTTCCCCGTCCTGGGTGGCGGAGTGGTAGCCTGCGTGGCCCAACCCCTGGTCGACACCTCAGACAGCTCACTGCGTGGCGAAGATCTGTAGGGCATGGGTGCGAGATTTGGTCTGCCGGACGTGCCGTTGAAACGGCTGAGCGTCGTGCCGCTGGCGGGCTCAGCAAGTGTGCCGCTGGAAGGTCATTGGGGCGTGTCGCTGCAAGATCCTCCATGCCGCTGAAGAGGGCAAAAGGCGTGCCGCTGAAGGGCTGCCAAAGTGTGCCGTTGAAGGGGGGCAGATGGCGTGCCGCTGAAGGCCACAAGGGTGTGCCGCTGTAGGCCAACAGGGCGTACCGCTGAAAGCTCAAAGGGTGTGCCGCTGAAGGCCATGAGGGCGTACCGTTGAATGGGCTTCAGGGCGTGCCGTTCGAGGCCAACGGGGGTGTGCCGCTAAGGCCCAGGGGCGTGCCGCTAAAGGACTTCAGGGCGTACCGCTGAAGGCTAGGGGTGTGCCGCTGAAGGCCACCTTGGGTGTGCCGCTGAAGGCCACCAGGGTGTGCCGTTGAAGGCTATCAGGGGTGCATTTCTGAGCCCGTTGTGAGCACGAGTCATGGCCCGTTTGATTTTCTCCGTGGCCCGTGGTTTGTGGCGCTCTTGAAGGTTGATCTCTCTTTGCTGTTGTGACTACGGAGGCAGCCTCACACAGCGTGTGTGGATATTCAGAGAGTCCGGTTGTCCCTCTTTCTTCGCAGTCTCTTCGGCTGAAGTTGTTGCCGATGCCGGGCTAATTGGGACGTATGGGGGTGCAATTTTGCACGTCCACAGATGGTCCCGCTTATTCCACCGAAGAAGCTGGAACTGGTGCAGGGACTGTGATGTCGGCAGCAACCTCTTCAATGCTGGAAGGATCGAAGATGCCTGGTCCTTTCCAAATTTCTACCTCCAGAATGGGGGCAGGTTCCTCTCCCTGAAAGAGGATGATTCGCTGCGGATCGAAGGTGGACGGGGAAAGGGGTAACTCGGGAGTTCTCCCGCGGCCTCGGCCACGACCTCGGCCGCGACCTAGGTGTTCTGGGGCTGGTTGTTGCCCAAGCGGGGCAGTGGTCCTTCGTATGGTTCGGGAGGCCACTGGCTCACCTCACCGAGAAGCGTTGATGTTATCAGGAGGTGGGATGGCCACCATGTTGCAGGTACAGTCCCGAAGCATTTCTTCTAGCTGCTCTGTCGTTATCTCCTTATCTTTATAGCATAAGGAGAGCTCGTCTAGGATCATGAGCCTTTCGCCGTTCTTGAGCTTTTGGATCATCTCTTAGACCCAATCTCTGAGGCGGGCTCGTTTCTGCATTTCTCCCCACGGGATATAGCTATCGAGTGGGAAAGCGCCGGTAGGACGAGGAGGAACGTATTCCTCCAGGTCATCAATGAGCCGCTGGAGCCTCTAGAGAGGCGTTGGCTCGGCTGGTGATTGTAGGGCGGCTGCTTGTTTGACTTGTTTTTTTAGCCGCCTTCTAAGATTCTTCATCCTATTTTTCTCCCATTTCTCGGCCATGGCCGCTTCTAAGGGAGTAGGAGGGAGAGGCGTTGGGGCCGTAGTTGATAAATTCCAACGAGGATATCCCCGAGCTGGTATCTTGGCAGGGTGAGGTCGACGACCTTTCTTTGCTCGGATTTGAATCCAGACTCCTTCCGCTTGTTGTATCTGGAAGGTGGCGTTGATCGCCCGCTCGATTACCTCGAGCGGCAACTCCTAGTATGCTGGGATACTGGGACTGATGTCCGAAGACGTGTGCGCGGTTTGGTGCCTTACCCGCGGTGGAGACAAGAGCGTACGAGAAGTCAGCAGACTGGTGCTGGAGTCTGAAGACGTATGTGCGGTTTGATGCCTTAGCCGCGGTGGCGATAGCCTTTGCTGAGAAGCGGATTGGGGGATGTGCTTGTTGGCCTGCTCCTTAGTCTTGCCCTTGTGATCAAGCTGAGGGCTGGGTCCGGTGACAAACGAAGACATCGCTAGACATTTTCACTCTGAGGAGTTACCCCGACTCTGCGGACTAACCGGGCCTTGTAGCGGTGGGCCCGCCGCTTGAATCGAAGCCGCTGAAGACTCCGAAGATGTCTTCTTTGTACTTCGGATTGTGTTAATGGGTAAGCGGGGAGGACTTGACAGCCCGTCGGCTGAGGGGGCGTGGCACGGCTAGGCCGGGGCTTCACCCTGCGTTTGCTTTCCCTTCCTATCCACGGACGCTAGAGACGGAGATAGGGCAGGGGGAGAACAAGGGAGACCTGAGGAGCCCATCATCGTCTCACCCACCAGAACGTCCTCTCGGACAAGAAGGACTCGGAGGAGCCTGGCGGTGTCTGCTTCAGAGAAAGGGAGAGATTTCAACTCTCGCCATGGCCGCCACTGCATAGCCGAAGTAGCCGAAGTGGCCGAAAGGGCCAGAGGAACAGTGGAATGGATGACGTTGACCGAGAAGTTGCTCGGCTCCGCCTCTTGACTGGCATCCTGCTCTCTACGCCTTCGCAATCGCTCGAGCGCTACTTGGGTGTCGGCCCGAAACTAGAGCCATTCTGGAGTATGCTGGTAAGGCAGCCCGTGCCCATTTTCTTGTGGGGAGTCTGGCCGCTCTAACGCATCCCTGGCGATGCTCAGGGTTTCTTCGACAGCTTGCCGAAGTCTTACAAGTGACATGGAGTTCCCCTCCGCATCGATCTGCTCCCACTGGATTTGTTCATGGATGAGGTATTGAACTTCCTCATAGAACTCGATCGGGTGGCAGATGTTGACACCCATTTTTTACCAATAAGTTGAGTCATTTCTCTTACTGTCATTTGTTGATGCCTCAAGTTGTCCATGGCTTAGTGGGCTATTTTCAGGCAGCATATTGGGCCTATTTATGGGTGCCTCCTTCCCTGACTCGGTCTGCTTCAAATCAGGGTTTAATGGGCATTAGTTTGGCTTGATTTGTCACATTTTATTAATTTTCAAAGCATAAATCCATTGAGTAGTCTATAGCATGACCGCTCAGTCGTTGGGCGGTTCAAAATTAACCGTTTATATATTTATTAGATATTAAGGTGATTTTCTGAATTTCCCCCGATAAACTTTTGGAGCGGTTTATAAGTAGCCGTCCATATCCTTGGAACGGTATGCTTTTGACCGTATAGATCTCAGAGCCCCATATTCGTTGTTTATTCGGATAATTATCTAATTAGCTAATTATTTTGATTTATCACCGACAGGAGTTGGACGGTTGGTTTTTGGCCGTTCTATGAGCTGAGTGGTCCATTGAGAACTGCCTAATTCATGAGAGTCCAACGGCGAAAACCTCGGTCAGTTCAATGGATATTTGGAGTATGTTTCTTACTTACTTAATTTCCACCGACTGGTTGAATGGTCTTGTAACCGGTGGCTTAATGAATAGGGCGGTCTATCGCGTGGCCGCGCAATGGTCCGATTGCTTAAAAACTATGGGTTTTTCTCTCTCTATCCGTGGTTTTATCCTTAGTTTGTTTCAACCATTTCTCTGCGGTTTCTCAACCAAATGAGGTGCCGTTGTGACTGGTTAGAAGACAATTGCATTTTCTACAGATTTTCTTTTGATATCTTGAGCTGGTATTCATTGGAAACCCTAATTTCGGGGTTGGCTTCTTAGGCTCTATAAATAGACCCTAAGGCCAAGCTTTGAAAGGGGGGGGGGGAGATTTCTGGTCGACGGTGAAGCTCTTCCGGATTGTTGAGTGACCCAAGACAGGGAGGGAAGCCTTCTACATCCGCATGGGCCTCCGGTTCAGGGAGTACACCGTTGGTTTAAGTCATTAGTTCACTAGTCCCGTCGTCTATTTTCTCGTTACATGCACCATTCTTCTTTCTTCCATCTGCTTTTCTTCATTCTCTCATCACATTACGCACATCCTCCCATGTTTTTGGTGCCCCTATGGGTTTAAAAAGCTCCAGGTATCCCACATTTCATTTGGGTTATGTTCGCTTCCTTCTCTTTCGGCATTTACTACGCATTTTAGTTCTAATATTGGGTCCTTTTTTGTGTTCTGCACTTTGCTTCGCAGGTCAGTAGCGTCCTAACACAAGGCCCACTCCTCCTGGCCAGCCAGGAAGGGTGGAGGTAGAGGTCCCACGTTTTGGAAGCTGGTGGTTCAGAGCGGCCTTCATTTATCCGTTTGAGGAATAGGGCAGCTTATCATCAACCGTCCAGTTATTTCCAACGGTGGATACTGAACTGTTCCGTCATCCAGCTGCTCTTTGTCCCGCGTTCGTCCCAGCGCTACCGTGCGGTCTGTCGAGTGACCGTGCATCTTCAGGGCAGTTCTTCCAGAGCCGCTTATTGCTACAGTGCTGTTCTAGGCGAGTGTCTTCCCTTCCTTTCTAAGGTACGGTGTATTAACTTACATTCGGCACCTTGGTGGTGATCACACACATTTCACACCCTTCCTCTATCCTTTATAGTTGTTTAATTCTTTACATTAACATAGTAAAGAAGGGATTGGAAGTGTAGTCAAAAGGGGAATGAAAGAAAAACATGTCAACACCTTCTTTTTTGGCGATCACGGTGGGACACCTAGTGCCCATCGTGTTAGTATTTTGCTGACCTGTTTATGTGTTTTGTTAGTCTCCTTCTGTGAGTGTTTTAGATTGTTCTTTGGCCCATCTCACGTTTCTATCCTCTGGAGTTCACGCGGTCTCCTGTGAGCCACCTGCTTATTTGAACGGCTGAACATCGGCCGTCCTGTGATCGTCATGAAGCAGCCATCGTGCCAGCCATACAGCGGTCCAGTTCCGACCGTCCACATCCTCCTGCGGTCTGATATAGACCGTTCATCATTGCTGGCTCAGGTACGTTGCTATTTTTTACATTTTTGATTTCTGTTGATATTCGGTGGTTGCTTCAGGTCTGTCCCAGACTCTGAGCAGTCTGTCGAAAGACCGCCCCATCCAGGTACGCTTTTGAGTCTCATTCTTCAGTCATTTCAGCATTTTGTGGTTTTTATCTATTTTTTAGCATTATTCCCTGTTCCTGCACGGTCCACTCCAGACCGTCTGCCCTCTCTGAACGGTCAATTCCAGACCGCGTACACACTCTGAGCGGTCTTCATTGGACCGTCCTATTCTGCTACAGTGCACCCGAGGCTAGCATCTTGATCATTGATTTATATCATCACATATATATTTGGTGCTGTTTGATCTCCCCCTACTGTTGTTGTATGACTGCATGTTTGTGTTCATCTCATTTTTTTACATTTGCTTGATCATTGCTTGCTAGATCTAGGCTAGACTCTTGCATGTACTCCGGTGCACATATGATCATACACACTCTTCATCAGTAGTTGCATTCCTACCGAGGTAGGGTCTCCTCTCATCTCTATACTCCTTGGAACTGACTAGGCAACCTTGCTGAGGACCTCCGTAAGCCCCTGTGAGCCGTGGATTCCCACACGGACGCCGGGCAGGTTGTACCGTGATAACACGAAAGTTCATCGTTTAAAACATGCGTATAACAATCTCAAAACCGAACTCGCACAAAATGATCAAAAGAGAACGTAGTACTATAGCAAGCACGGGTCGAATCCACAGGGAAGAAGATATTTTTAGAGTTAAAAACCTTGTAACCTTTTAGAAAATGTTTGTGATTTTTTTTGTAGCTTGAAGAGAATGATTAAACAAAGAATGATTCCAACAATTAATTCAAAATGCCTATGATTATGAGTCTATGCCATGGGAAATAATTGCATAACATTGAGAAGAAGAGGTAGAAAAAGTAGGAAGAGAGGGAAGATGAACAAACTCTAGATCAAATGAACACTTCTTTCATTAACATAAAGAAACGATTACATGAAGTGCAAGACGAGCTTACAATAAAGATGTGACGAGATTACAATGAAGTAAAATGAAACTAAAGCAATAGCAACAAGAGGAGCCTGAGATGTGAAGATGGTAGCCGCAATGGTGATGACGGCGCCGTCCTCTCTTGGCCTTGGATCACGAACCACCTTGCGGAAGATGTCGTCTACACCGGGAGGAAGTCGCCTTTGTCGTTGAAGCTGCCTTTGGAGGGTGAATAAAATGGAGAACTCGGAGGCCTAAGGTTGGGAGAGAAATTGCCAAAAGAAGAACACCCTTCTCCTTCTTTGTCATGGGGTATTTATAGGAAAAGTTGGGTAGATGGAGGGTGGAGATTGTATCAAAGGAGATGGATGGATGGGATTTAAGTAGAATATGATGCATGGGGAAGAGAAAAAGTATGTGAGTACACCCTCCTTGGGCTTTGGACAACCCCCTTCCCAAGACTCATCATTCCTCTCCTTTATTTCAAACTTTGAATTCAATTCTCCCTCCAACCGAAATATGTGTTTCTTTTACTCAATTTCAAACTTTTAGAATTTCTTTTCCCTCCAATCAAAATATGTACTTTTGACTTGGTCAACATGGTGGTGACAGTTTTGCCCCCGGCTTCTTTTGTAATTACCTTCGGTGTCCTACACACATAATTGCACTTTAGTCCATAAAAATTACCACAATGTGCACATAAATCTTTAATGCTCATGATTATGCAATGGAGAATTAATGCTCATGGCCCTCAACTTTAATTTATTATTAAATAAGATAATCGAATTAATCAATTTCCGTGAAAGCTCTAATTTAAATGCGGAGTTGAGGTTAACTATGAAATATGCATAATTACCTAATTATATGCACATAAAATGGTGTATATGCAATGAATTGTCATAAGAAATGGACACTTATCACACCCCCCAATTTACTCATTGCTAGTCCCTTAGAATGTAAACAATTAGAAAATTAGGACTAGCAAACACTCATGTGTCACAGTTCATGGCAAGAACATTATGCGTAATGATTTAGACTTTGGAGTATTACAAGTTCAAGTAGAATATATTCGGTACAAATTTCATCAGTCCATGTGTTTAGATCTTTCCTCAAGATACACTCAAAATTAAATATCTCTTTGTGTATGAGTGATATAACTTGACCAATGACTACCAAATAGTCTAGATGAATGAGTCTTCTACCTTTCACTTAAAGATGATTTTTAATTCTGTCCACATCTTGAATTAAGCTTCTCGAATTACAGGTAGCTTCACTCTGCCTGTTTATTCTCTTTTTTTTTTGACACACGGTGTTGCACATCCCTTTGCCGTTTGACGCGAACCTCAACTCTTGCCTTAAGAGAAGCAGGCCCGGTTACTAAGTTCAGGGGCATTTTTCATGTATTTTTTTTTCTTTTTTTTTGGCAGGTAGCTTTTTCCTCACAATTACTTTCACCGAATGGGCATAATATTCATCATCACCTAAGTATCCAGCAAAATTCCCATCATCCTAATATTTGTCATCCACCAATCTTGTTATTGTGTAATTGTGTGCAAGTTCAATAGAATTTTCAAGTGTATTCTGAGGAAAAGGCTAAAGACATAACCAATTAATTCATCCCTTTAACTTACAACTTTCACAAGTAAGACTCTAAGTCCTATCATTTTAAGAAAAGTTTCTCATCATGAAATATGAACATGAAACACTTGTTAGAGATGTGATGAAATGTTACAATTATTTTGAGAAAATTAGAGCTCAAGCTACCCCCCAACTTAGGTGACATTGTCCCTAATGACAACTTGATCGAATGAATCAACCGGAGGTTGTACAGACTAGCCACTAAGGAATGTGCAGACATGCACACATGCACAATGAACTACAGCATAAACATATCAGCAGAGAAGCAATGCACCGATGCAAACAGGGAAATGCACAGACCTTAAATCATGCACAAAACAATTTATGCACATCAGCTAAAACATCATCAAGGCATAAAGCATACAGATCAAGCTCTCAATTGAAGATTAACCAAGTGATGACACTAATGTTGCTATCATGAAAACATCACTGCATCATCAAGGCACAAGGGGCACAACAAGGGTTTCATCATCAAAGGACCACCCAGCGTTAGGGGCTGGGCGGTGGACTGCGTTCACCTGAGCCGGTGCCGGCGGCTATTGTTGTTGTTGCTACTGAGGAGCAGGCGGATGTACTGGCATAGGATTCTGATGAATCCCGAGGTCTTGCTGCTGCTGTTGTTGCTGTGGGGGTGGTTGTTGTTGTTGTTGGAGGGGTTGCTGGAACTGCTGCTGCTGGGGTGCCGCCTGCTACGGCCTGGCTTGTCTTCTTCTCTCCTTAATATCCTCAATTATCTTGTGCATTTGGGCCCAATCAATTCCATGGCCCTCATGCAGATCATACACCAAATCTTGAAACTGAAAGCATCTGTCTATCGTATGCCCGGACTGCCGATGGTTGATGCAATACCTTGACTGATCGGCGGCCGGATTCCAATTCTGACGTTCCGAAGGCAATAGGATGTCACCAGTGTACATTAGAGCTGAAAAGATGTCGGGGAGGGTTTCTAGTAGGGGAGGATAGTTGACCCTGTTGGGTCCCGGCCAAGCAGGCCCATAACCAGCGGGAGGAGGAACGTTGTGGTACTGGGGTGGCTCAAAACTCACGGGAAATGAAGTATGCGGGTTGAGGGTCCATCTCCCTACCTCCACCGAAGATTCGACGCACCGACGACGCCAATCCTTGAAGAAAATGCCATTGAAGCCTCGCCGTTCCACGAACCCATGGCCGAGCTTCACCGCGCCTCCACCACCTCGATCCTCACCCTTCCTCGCCCGTGCCTCACCCGCGCCATCCCCACCTCACCCACGCCCCACCCCGTCGGCCGACGGAGAGAGAGGGAGAGAGGAGAGAGCGTGAGAAGGGAGAGGGAGAGAAGAGCGAAATGAGAGGGGAGAGAGAAAAAGGATGTTATATATAGAAAATCCGGAAATTCTCAAAAATACTGAAAAATAGAAAATCACATTTCCGCGATCCTCGGAACGCACCGATCGCAACGGTACCACTCCCGCCCTGGTGAACGGCCCGGTTCACCCGCAACGAGGTTTCGAAAGAATTACCAAAACACACACCGGGAATCGGAAAACACACGCGGAAAAGCCGCGGAACGCTTCCGGGCCTCCGAAACAACTCCGGATCGCGCCGATCCGAATACGAAAGATGTCCGAAATGAAATTTTGGACACAACGAAGTCGGACACTCCGAGAAACCAGATCCGGGACCCACGAACAAAGATCCAAAAAATCCGGGGCATTACAGCCATCCCCCCTTAAAGAAATTTCATCCTCAAAATTCAGGACTAACACCAAGTCGCAGGGGAAGAACGCCTCGACCGACTGACAACGCTGTCAGGGCCCCGGCACAGAAAAACCTCGATTCTCGTGAAAGCACCAATCAGGAGGGATACGACCAGACCATAATCACGAACAATGCCACGCTCCGCACACCGCGCACACATCGGCCACCAGAGCAGGCATAACACAAAGGCACCAGTCTGGTATCACCTTAGACACAATGGAAACCACTCACGGCATCGCTGCCACCCTCTCGATCACCGAGGGAACGCAATCCTCGCCACAACAACCAATCCACCGGTCAACGCCCACGCTCGACGGACCAACCAAACACCAGCTTCTCTGCCAGCTGACCACCACAAATTTGTCGAATCCACGTAGAGGACCAGGGGGCAGCGCCCCTTGCGGGGGTTTCTGAGGGCGGAGCCCCCAGAACAAAAATTCGATTGAAGACTTAGTAATAAAACTTCAAGATAGTCAAAGTTGTTGCCACAGACATGAACGGACTACTAAAGGAGTTGAACGACGGAGCTGAAGCAGCTAACGGACCGACCCGGGCTGGACCGGGGTCTGCCCAGCTGGCGGTTGACCGCCAGCACAGGGGCGGTCGACCGCCCCAGCCAGGGAAGGCCAGCTTGAAAGTCTTTCAGTGGCGGTCGACCGCCAGCCAGTGGCGGTCGACCGGAAATCCCAGGGGCCATTCGTCTACAGCATTTCACAGTAGCGGTCGACCGCCAGGAGCTGCAGGTCGACCGCCAGCCTCGAGGCTTCAATGTTGACTTTGTTTCCAACTTCGAAAAGGGCCGTTCAACATGGATTTCTTTAATCCAAAAGTCACCTAATCACCCACAAATTGTGGATCTGGTCTGAGGCTTGTCTATAGACCATTCAAGGTCTATAAAACTCTCACTTGAGGGATTAGAAACAAAAAGGCTTTAAGGCTTCAAGAGAGATCAGGAGAGGCCATTTTCGAGACACTGTAGCACCTCCGTGAACAGTGTTTCGGGAAGAGTTCTTCATCCATCCAAGGTGTTTCAATGTGAGATCTGAAGCAAGCAACCTCCACCAAAGCTAGAAGCACTCAAGGATAAGAAGGGTGATTAAAGGAAGCCACAAGGAGGGTGTTTCAAGAAGGAAATCAAGCTACTCCGGGAAGAAGTTCTTCATCAAATCTTCAAGTGATTGAAGCTACTTCAAGAGGAAATCAACTCCAAGCCAAGTGAAGATGTAAACTCAGCGTCCCGCTCGGCTCGGTCTGCGGGAGTCTGGGCATGGGAGGAAGGAGCGTCTGGTCCCTGGCGCTGGGCGCCCTCGGTGCACTGCATCCAAAACTCCAGGTCAGTCACATGCACAATCATAAACATTTGCATAATTTAAAGAGTTTAGGGTTTAGAAGAGTCACCAGTAGGGTGAGAGCCTGGCGGGCCTCATCACGCTCACGGACCGTCGCATGGAGGAGCCCCTGTAGCTCCGCGATCCATCCCTCAGGGTCGCTCTACATTTAGAAAGTTCAAACATCAGTGCACAGGCATATAGAAAGCATAATGGAAAGGCATTAAAGGTTAAAAGTTGTACCGGTCGGCGGGCACCTCGGAACACCTGGTCTCGGTAGCGCCTGGCGTACGGCGTGTAGTACGCCGCGTCGCTCTCCGCCCGAGCGATCACCACTCACCTGTGCACCTCCCAGTCAACAACCTGCTCCGCGGGCTGCTCTCGCCAGTCCACCACCGTCGCTGCTCCTCACGGATGCCGGCTGACGAGCTCTCCCGGCTCTGGAAACTCCTCCGCTGGCTAGGGGACGCCAGTCGTCCTCATCACCAGTCTACAGTGTAGTGGCTCCACTACGTTCATACAATGTAGCCACACGTCCCGGCCTGAGAAGACAAGGGCCCCTGCTACCCAGGGCTGACCCTCGTGCCGCTCCCCAGCATAAGGAGTCCACCGTACTTGTCATGATAGGGAGTCACATCAGCATCATAATCACATAGATTTGCATTTAATTGAAGGGTTTAAGTTTAGAAACATATCGAGGTGTATGGTAGAGTGTCCATGTCATCCTGGAGCTCACAGACCTATCTCCAGAGACCTCCACTCTCCTGAGGTGCAGTCCACCTCCTAGCAATAGGTACCCGATCTGGATGGGTCTCCTCGCCTCGTCCGAGCCCACGTAGGTACACGTAGGCCCACACCTGCATTGCATGTAGTTTCGTACCCTCTCGGCGAGTGCGGTCTCGGCTGCCTCAGCCCGGGCCACCATCCGTGTAAACTCAGCGTCCCGCTCGGCTCGGTCTGCGGGAGTCTGGGCATGGGAGGAAGGAGCGTCTGGTCCCTGGCGCTGGGCGCCCTCGGCGCACTGCATCCAAAACTCTAGGTCAGTCACATGCACAATCATAAACATTTGCATAATTTAAAGAGTTTAGGGTTTAGAGGACTCACCAGTAGGGTCAGAGCCTGGCGGGCCTCGTCACGCTCACGGACCGTCGCATGGAGGAGCCCCTGTAGCTCCGCGATCCATCCCTCAGGGTCGATCTGCATAGTTCAAACATCAGTGCACAGGCATATAGAAAGCATAATGGAAAGGCATTAAAGGTTAGAAGTTGTACCGGTCGGCGGGCACCTTGGAACACCTGGTCTCGGTAGCGCCTGGCGTACGGCGTGTAGTACGCCGTGTCGCTCTCCGCCCAAGCGGTCACCACTCGCCTGTGCACCTCCCAGTCAGCAACCTGCTCCGCGGGCCGCTCTCGCCAGTCCACCATCGTCGCTGCTCCTCGCGGATGCCGGCTGACGAGCTCTCCTGGCTCTGGAAACTCCTCCGCTGGCTGGGGGACGCCAGTCGTCCTCATCACCAGTCTGTAGTGTAGTGGCTCCACTACGTTCATACAATGTAGCCACACGTCCCGGCCTGAGAAGACAAGGGCCCCTGCTACCCAGGGCTGACCCTCGTGCCCCTCCCCAGCATAAGGAGTCCACCGTACTTGTCAAGATAGGAAGTCACATCAGCATCATAATCACATAGAATTGCATTTAATTGAAGGGTTTAAGTTTAGAAACGTATCGAGGTGTATGGTAGAGTGTCCATGTCATCCTGGAGCTCCCAAACCTGTCTCCAGAGACCTCCACTCTCCCGAGGTGCAGTCCACCTCCTAGCAATAGGTACCCGGTCTGGATGGGTCTCCTCGCCTCGTCCGAGCCCACGTAGGTACACGTAGGCCCACACCTGCATTGCATTCCACCAAGAGTTAGCATATAGTAGTCATAGGAGTCCTATAGCTAAATGCATTGTAGAGGTCAGAGTTGTCCCTGGAGTAGAGGGGAGAAGCCCCTAAGCATCATCCGCCGAGACGTCGAGCTCAACGTGTCAAAAAGGAATGCGAGGATAGCAGCTCCCCACGCGTAGTCGCCCACACGGTCAAGGTCCTGAAGCAGCGGTAGGAAACGACAGCTGATGACGTCTCCTCGCATAGCAAACCACAGCCGTCCGAACAACAACGTTAGGAATCACCGCAATACTCTGTCCGCCTCTGGCCCCACTGCAGCCGCTACTCTCGGTCGCGCCAGATCTATCAGCCTCTGTAGATGCTGCTCGGGCAGCTCTCCGGTCGCGATCCCTACTCGTCGAAGCCCCAAGTTGTCCTGAAGCGCCGCCCGAGTCAGGGTAGTGGACTGCCGCTCGGGGTGCAGCAAGTCTAGTCCCAGGAGCTCCTGGGCCATCTCCTGGTAGTCAGGATAAGTGATCCCGCTAACCGAAGACCCATGCACACGTAGGCTAGTGAGCCGGGCCACGTCCTCGAGCGTGGGGACCATGTGCCCCCACGGGAAAAGGAACGTGCGACTCATTGGGTCCCAGCGGTCGTGCAGAGTGTAGAGTAGCGGTGTGTCAAACCAGCTGACCTCCACGCTCAGGAACTCTGAGAATCCCATGACTCTCAGCCTCTCATGCTGGAAGTCGGGCAGCGTGAGGTACACTGCCCAAACCTGTAGCCATGAGATCTGGGTCCTACGCTTTCCCTGCATACATTTAGATTAATTGCATTTTAGTTTAGAATTCTAGCATTTAATTCAATAATTCACTCTCATGTCGCTAAACGGTCCCTTCTGAGCCATTTTTCTATACAACGGTTGTTTCCCAACCCCTTCAATAAGCCCCACGGCTCTCCTTGGGCCGTCTTTCTATCTGGTGTTTGCCCCAAGACGGACCACACTTGGCCGTTCAGCAATTACGCGGTCCCCACCTGACCGTGTCCCTTCCCTTTAAGTGGTTAATCATTGATTTTGCACGGTCTATGGACCGGCCACCTAAGTTTTCAGCGGTCTAGTAGCAACCATTCTATTTCTATTGTTTCAATTCTTAAACGGACTAATTTAGGCCGTCCTACATTTCCACGGTCTTGCTTATGACCGTTCTATCCCTAACTGTTCCAGGTCTTGAGCGGACCAGGTAGGACTATCCTAGGTTCCATGGTCTGATGGAGATCGCTCTATTTTCAACGTTTCACATTCTACGCGGACTATCATGGACCGCCCTAATATTAGACGGTTTACATGGAACCGTTCTGTGAGGTCGTTTCGTGTTCTTTGAACGGCCACCCATGAGCCGTGTGTTCTTTGAACGGTTCTATGGGAACCATGTAGTTTTGTTAGGCGGTTACTGTTAAACCGCGCTACTACCGTCGTCTCCGACGACGGGAGATCCTTCCCCCACCTCCGTTCACGGCCCAAATGGCCTCATGATGTGTTTCTAAGGGGTCGTGTGCCCCTATTATTCCCCTAAAGCAAACATGCACGAAATAAAAAATGGAATAGGGGGGTTAGTGCACCTACATCGGGGTCTCGAAGTTTCTTGGCCGGTCCCGTCGCCGGCGCACCCTCCGGTGCCTCTTCCTCGGCCACGGTGGCTTCAACGGTGTCGGCCGACGGCGGTGGAGCGTCCTCGGCGGTGGGGGGCGTCGCGGCATCGTCCTCGGTGGCGGTCGTCGCCGACGGTGGTGGCGCCATCTCTCCTTCTCCAGCCATTTGGGGGCGCCTCGCTAGGTGGTTCTCGCGCATGGACGGGCGGATTGAGGGGAGGAGGAGATGAGAATGGGGAGAGTGGAGGAGGAAGAGATGAGAGAGTGGGGGAGAGGTTGTGGAGGAAGGTTGCGTTCTCCCTCCTCCCACCGTCGGTTACGGTGGGGAGGGAGGGAGACGGAAGTTTTTTTTTTTTAAACGTCGCCAGTTTAGAGCGGTCTATCGCCAGACCGTGCCAACATAGAGCGGTCTAGAGTTGACCGTTTCATCACCAACGACACTTTGCATTGAGCGGTTTGATTATGGCCGTTCACTATTTTGCACGGTCTACATAGGGGCCGTGTGTCTTCACAGTTAGGTTCAAAACACTTATGATTGAATGGTCTCTAGTGAACCGTTCTATGGTATGGGCGGTCTATTTTTGACCGTTCATAAGCTTGAATGAGTTTTGACCCCTTTGATGATGTAATTCATTGATAAATTTGATGTGATGATATATATTGCAAGTTCTGCTCATAATTCTCTTTGTAGCATCACTTCAAAATATCGTTTCGCCTGCACAAGGTAAGTCGGGTATGGCTTTCTATCCCTATATCCTTTATTGCATTACTATATGGTATTATGCTATATTATCTCGAGAACCAGTTGGTTATCTACGTGTTCCAAGATTTGATGTTCCCCTTTAACAAAAACGATGATGATCCAGGTTCACGTGTTTAATCTCCGGATAGGCCGTTAGGTTGGGAAAGCCTGGGGAGGATGGTTCTATCCTGCACGCTGTGGTTGCAGATAGTGTCTTGACTTTGATTCTCCTAGCTTAGCAATACTATTCTCGAGTATTTTGTATTTTATCTTTTCTTTGCATTCGTTTTAATGATTTCTTTTATTTTAGCCTAGCATGCATCATACGCATCTTTTGAACATTCATGACCCATGGTTTGCCTGCAAAATGTCCCACCAGTGATGAATAACTGTGCGTTCAGTGTTTGAGTAAGAGGAACAATTCCGCTCTGAGTTGGAAGATTCTCTTTGGTCGACTCGCTTGGTTTGGTTGATTAAGAGGTCCCCGTCTGGAGTTTTAGTCTGTTTCTTTACTTTTCGTTGCTTATTCTGATCTCCTCATTGGTCCGAGGGATTGTGTCCCCCATGAGGTTGATCGTGTGTTTCCTTTTTGTTTTAATTCCTCCAGATTGGTGCCACTTTTGGTCTAACTATCCCTTGTGAATGATTCAGGGTTTTTTGGAAGATTCCTATCGCTTGTTGGTGAGAAAATGGGTGTCGTTTTACCTTAACGCCCGCTTTTCAATCCGCTCCGCTTCGTTTCTGCTTCATCTCCATGTTCCATTTCACTTTCGCTTCACCTCTGCTCGCTCCCCTGCAAAGAGGACGTTAAGGAGGGGCATCTGTTGACACCCATTTTTTGTCGATAAGTTGAGTCATTTCTCTTACTGTCATTTGTTGATGCCTCAAGTTGTCCATGGCTTAGTGGGTTATTTTCAGGCAGCATATTGGGCCTATTTATGGGTGCCTCCTTCCCTGACTCGGTCCGGTTCAACTCAGGGTTTAATGGGCCTTGGTTTGGCTTGATTTGTCACATTTTATTAATTTTCAAAGCATAAAGCCATTGAGCGGTCTATAGCATGACCGCTCAGTCGTTCGGCGGTTTAAAATTAACTATTTATATATTTATTAGATATTAAGGTGATTTTCTGAATTTCCACAGATAAACTTTTGGAGCGGTTTATAAGTAGCCGTCCATATCCATGGAACGGTATGCTTTTGACCGTCCAGATCTTAGAGCCCCAGATTCGTTGTTTATTCGGATAATTATCTAATTATTTTGATTTATCACCGATAGGAGTTGGACGGTTGGTTTTTGGCCATTCTATGAGCTGAGTGGTCCATTGAGAACCGCCCAATTCATGAGAGTCCAACGGCGAAAACCTCGGTCAGTTCAATGGATATTTGGAGTATGTTTCTTACTTACTTAATTTCCACTGACTGGTTGAACGGTCTTGTAACCGGCCGCTCAATGAACATGGCGGTCTATCGCGTGGCCGCGCAATTGTCCGATTGCCCAAAAACTAAGGGTTTTTCTCTCTCTATCCATGGTTTTATCCTTAGTTTGTTTCAACCATTTCTCTGTGGTTTCTCAACCAAATGAGGTGCTGTTTTGAATGGTTGGAAGATAATTGCATTTTCTACTGATTTTCTTTTGATATCTCGAGCTGATATTCATTGGAAACCCTAATTTCGGGGTTGGCTTCTTAGGCTCTATAAATAGACCCTAAGGCCAAGCTTTGAAAGGGGGGGAGATTTCTGGTCGACGACGAAGCTCTGCCAGATTGTTGAGCGACCCAAGACAGGGAGGGAGGCCTTCTATGTCCTCAAGGGCCTCTGGTTCAGGGAGTACACCGTTGGTTTAAGTCATTAGTTCACTAGTCTCATCGTCTGTTTTCTCGTTACATGCACCGTTCTTCTTTTTTCCATCTGCTTTTCTTCATTCTCTCATCACATTACACACATCCTCCCATATTTTTGGTGCCCCTAGGGGTTTAAAAAGCTCCATGTATCCCCCATTTCATTTGGGTTATGTTTGATTCCTTCTTCTTCGACATTTACTATGCATTTTAGTTCTAATATTGGGTCCTTTTTTGTGTTCTGCACTTTGCTTCGCAAGTCAGCAGCGTCGTAACACGAGGCCCACTCCTCCTGGCTGACCGGGAAGGGTGGCGGTAGATGTAATACCCCGGATCTTTGTTGGATCTTTATTGGGTCTTTTGGATCAGTTTCGGTGAGTTTCGGATCGCTTTGGTGGCTTCCGAGTTGAGTTTTATGAGCCGTGTGGGTTTTTCTGTCGTACTAGTTACGGAATCCTACGGTGAGTTTATTTCTCAATTCATCGACTCGTGAACGCTACAACTGCGATGTACTCTCCGAGCCGGTCGTTTCGACTATTTTTACGTATTTTCCTGAATTATTACATTTTTGGCTCAATTATCAGATTTTCAGAAATTAGAAAATTTTCTAATTTCTTTTTTTATCTATCCCTCTCTCTCTCCCCCACTCTCGCACGATCTCCCTCTCTCCTCCCTTTCTCACCCTCTCTTTACCTCTCTCGTTCTCTCTCGTCTGTAGGCCATTCGGCGTGGGGCGCGCACAATTGCGGAGCTGGCCAAGGCGGGGACGCAATGGAGTGATCGGGATGCGGTCTAGGGCGACGAATCGAGCATGGGATGGCGCGATCCCTCAGTGGATTCCGAGATGGCGTCCTTCGTGGTTTTGGAGATTTCGGCATGGTTTAGTCCCCTCGGGGCGCGGTTTCTTCGGTGGAGGTAGGGTGACGGATCCTCACTTCCTCCTGCTCGTTTTCCCTGCCATTGCACGTCGTTCGGCGCATAAATGACTGAGTTTGGGCTTGTTTTGCCTAAACTGTGATTTTCAGGTTTAGTAGGGTTCGCCGGAAAATGGCAACCATTTACGGCGTAGTTAGTATCAAATTAACCGCTGGGATGTCTGGATCCCATTCATGTTAGTTTCGTGTTGATCGGTGGTCATTCGAGGCCGGTAGGTAACCAGGAACCTCGTTGACTCGTTTAGGGTCGATTCGTTGGAATCGCCCCGATCTCTCGTTTTAGTGCTTGCATGTGGAATTTTTAGCCTCCTAGTGTTGTTTTCTATCGTGTGCCTTTGTTTCCCCTACGCTTCGGCGTGAATGGGACGTGGAATGGCCCGATTTGGCGTTTTCACTATTTTCCCGCCGTGACCGGTGTAGGGGTCGATCCAGAAACCGTCACAGTCCCTGACGGCCCTACGACAGACCGTCACAGCGTCTGGGCATTTCAAAATTTTTAGTGGCTAAGTGAGCGTGACGGTCGTGCCCCTGACCGTTACACTCCCCTGACGCGTCCCGGCTGGTGCGTCACAACCATTGTGCCTTTTGGGTTGTGTTTGAGGCGGTTGCTCTGACGACACTCCCCCAGTGCGTCAGAGTGGTGTAAGGTGCCTGCCCCAGGCCGTTACACTCTATTTGACCGCGTTTGACTGTTTAAGTCAGTTCCCCTGACGCGCCTACCCTTGTGCGTCAGGCTTGTGTAACGCGCCTGCCCCAGGCCGTTATGTTCAGTTTGACCGATTTTGACCGTTTGAGTCAGTTCGTCTAACGGTAGTGCCCCCGTGCGTCACAGCGTTGTAACGCGCCTACCCCAGGCCGTTACGTGATGTTTTGGCAGAGTTGGGTGGTTGTGTCGTTGTCTCTAACGGCCACGCCCCCATGCGTTAGGCTTGTGTAACGTGTCCGTGAGGGACCGTTATGTGCCTTTTGGCCAGTGGTTTCTTGACTTGAGCCAGTTGGCCCTGACGCGCCTACTTTACTGCGTTAGGCTGTGTAACGCGTCTGGTCTAGTGCGTTACGTGGTTTGAGTTGTCATTTTATGCTTGAGGTCTGTTGGCCCTGACGGCCCGGGTCGGGCGCGTCAGAGCGGTGTAACGCGCCTGGTGTAGGCCGTTACATGCCTTGTGTGTTTTAGTTGTTGGTTAGGGCGGTGTGTGTGTGACGGCTCCTCCTCCGACCGTCACGTTGCTGTAGCGCGTCTGTATTATACCGCCACAGTTGGACTGTAACGGTCGAGAGTTAGACCGTCACATTCGTGTAACGGTCTAAGGGTGGTGCGTTACAGTCCTTGTGCTCCGATTTCCGTCATTTCGGTTTTTGCTTGTCTTGGCTCAACCTTGTGGCCTGCCCGTTTTCCCGTGGATGTCTCCTGACTTCCTATGAGGGCTAAGACTACGTTGTAAGGTATCTAGGAGTCTTCTTGCTTAAGGTGGGATTCCTTTCCTACTTTAGTGTTGTTGTTGTCTGGTTCCGGTCAACACGATGTGGCCCAGTGGTTGACGGGTAACCATGTGTGTGTCTCGACGGTTCTATCCAATTCTAGACTTTGGTTCTGGATGCCTCGAGGTACTGTGTTACCTTGGTTTATGTGTCCAGGTGTGCTGAGGGTTCTTGGTGTTCCCTCAGGTCTCCGTGAGTCGTTTCCTGCGGAGTGTCGTTTTCTCTGGCTTAGGATTAGACCGATTGGCGGCTTGTCCCGCTGTCTGTGACGATCTTGCCTTTGAGTCGTCCTACTCAAGGATCGTTACGTGGTAGGTCTAGTTGCCTTGTCCTAAGTTTGTCGGCAGTGGTTGTGCTGCCATTGGTGCCTCGAAGTACGTGGCGTGGGGGCGTTCTTGCTTGCCTATACTTCAGCACTTGTGTTTTGAGTCTCTGTGTCTTGTGAGCCTCCTCTTGTTGTAGCCCTCAGGCCTTTGAGTTGCCGATCCGCCTGCGGATGGTGGAGGGGTGTTCCCGTGATACGGTTAGTAAGCTAGTTCCGTGGGCTCCCAGCCAACGGTAGCGTCCTACCAAGGGAGAAAACTAGCTAGAGAACCTGGCTTAGGCTTGAGCCAGTGTGTGCACACGTTGTCAGGGACTGAGGACTTACGCCGATGGGTGTGACCCTGACTAGTTACTTGTCCTCCTGTTCTGTCGTTGATGTTGTTCCTGTTTGGTTCAGCGCGTGTCTGCGACTCTGCTGTGGTTTCAGCGGTACCGTAGGCGAGACACTTGTGGCGCAGCATAAGACGTCAGTGGATGCAGCTGGCTGTTCTTCGTGTGAGGAGGTGCTTCCGTCACGTGACACGTGACTCTCGACGTTTCTTGTGCGTCGTGACCTTTCCGAGTTAGCCCTCTCGTGGCCCTACTTGAGGTCTGTGTGGCGTTGTGTGCACGACATTCTAGTCGTGTGTGCCGTCGTGTTTGTCTGTCGTCTGTCTAGATCTTTTCTAGACTTTTGTCTGTCCTTACAGGTCCTCGTCTTAGACCTGGCGTCGTGTCGGCAGATCGGTAACTCCTGACTTTGTCAGTTCAGAGTCGCCCTTCCGTCGCTGCCTGGAGTAGTTTGGGGTGTCGAGGTTAGTTCGGCAGCCGCTTGTTTGGCGCGGATTCTCCCCCTTTCCTGCTTGTTCCCTACTCCTACTCCCCGTCTGTTCTTGACTGCTTCTAGAGTAGTTTTACAGATTTGTAGTGTAGCTTTTCCTGCTTTGCTACACCTACTGTTTCTACTGTTGCTTCCGTTCTGTTTTATGCATGTTTTTCAGTGGGGATTCACGTGACCCCTACTAAGCCTCTGTTTGGAGACTCACCCCTACTTTTCAGGTGGGCGCCGTCTCTGTTCGTGGTTCCTGGCGTGGCGTGTTCGTAGCTGCCAGTGGTACCTGCGTCGGGTTTCCCCTGACCTCAGTGTACGTTCTTTTCCAGTGGCATGTACTTGTCTTTAATTTTCTGGACTGGACTCTGGTATAATTGTTAAATTGAAACTCTTAATTAAAAAGTAATTTTATTTCTGCTACTTTAGCAAATCGATCTAATGAAATTTAATTTCTTACTATTCTATCTTTGTGGCTTCAATGTACTCTTCACATGCCTTTGTCCCTTCAGAGCTTTACCGCTCTTGGGAGGCCTCGCGGGCTCCATGTGGTATCACGTGTATTCGGTAGTCCTACCGGGTATACCTGGTATCTGGGATCCGGGTCGCCACAGGTGGTATCAGAGCAGTGTTCTTAGATGTTCGGAGTTCTTTTCTGAGCTATCAGAGCATTGTTGTGTGAAGTACATGGGAATCCGAGATATTGCAGTATCCAGAGTCCTTAAGTCCAGTACAGGCTTTTGCTGGCTTAGGTGTTGCGATGATTTGTCGCGTTGCTTTCTTCGTGTGTTGTTCAGGTTGCTGTTGACCTTTGGCCTTGGTCTGATGACCGTACACGTTCTCACGTTGTTTTGGTCATCCCGGCTTGAGTCTGTTCAGCTCCTGATGTGTCTCGCTTCTGTTGAAGTGCTCGATTTGATTCTGTGGTTGAGAAGTTGCTCAGGCAAGCTAGGATTTTCCCTTCCTGGTGAGCTTTCGTGGTTGAGCTAATTGCTTCTTGTCCCTTCTGGTGGAATCTTTTTGAGGTTTGCCTTGGAATTGCTATCTTGGCGATGCTTTTTTCCTATGTCTGTTAAGTGCGGATAGTGTTTATTCTGAGCCTGATCTGCTCTTTGCTATACGGTTGCTTAGCTTTGGACTCCATTATGGTGTTAAGAGCTGTTGTGCACTGTGTTTGTCGTGCCGTGTCCAGCGGCCGATGTGTTGTGAAGGCTCATTTACCATTTTCATGATGTGAAGGTAAGCTGAGACTAGCTTTTTTCTTGTGCCTTGTGCTGAAGCTGGTACTCCTCTTCTTTGCGCTTAGGCTTCTTGTGATCGGTTATTCCCCAGATCGGTACTCTTTGCGTGTTACGTTGCAATTTTTAGGAGTTGCGATGGCGCCGAGTGTGTGCTGAGAGGCAGATACCGAGGTCTTTTCTGGTGCCAGCATTGTCGTTTGCAAATATTGGGGAGTCTGTCGGCATTCCTTGCTGATTGAGTACCCTCTATTCTGCATTCTTTCTCTTGGGTGTTGTGCTCTCAAGGCGTGATCGTGGTCCTTGAGATGCATTCCCAGAGATTTTTTTGTTTCTCGTTGTCGTGGGTCTGTTCTTGGTGAGCTGCTCGATGCATGACTAGTCCCTTGTGGTCGTGTACTCAGCTGTTCCTGTGCCTTAATTTGACCCTGCTTGCAGTTGTGTTCCATGGTTCTGTGTTCTGTACGGAGCCAGAATCCTACAAGTGTTGTTGTTGTCGTTTGATCGCTATTTCGCTATGATTTTGTGTCTCTGTCTTGGACCGTGACCTTGTCAGTTAGCTTGCTGTACTCCCTTTCTCTGGTAGAGTTAACTTGCGACTCAATCGGACGTAATATCTGACTGAGTCCTGACTTGATTGTGTTTGTGGTCCGTTGCGGTTGTCGTTGGCATCCTATGTGCCAGGTGTTCTCTGTCACCTTTTGCACTGGAGCCGATGATGTGGTCGAGCTGTAAGCTGAGAGGACTGTGTCTCCCCGTGTAAGCTACTGCTTGTCGTGCTGTCGTTGTGTTTCTCGATATCGTTTGTCTGTTGTCGTGGCAGTCGTGTCTCCATTTCTGGGAAGACGTAAACAACGTTGCCTTGTTTCGGAGGTGTCAGAATTATGCTCACTTGGGTACCGTGCTCTTTTGTGGATTGTTGCCTTGAGATCCAGAGCGTGTGCCTGTAATTATGATCTGACGATGTCCTCTGAGCCGTGTTTTTAGAGATCTGTATTGTCGTGCTTCCGGCATTGTTGTTGGCTGATGCGTGATGTGCATTGCCGATGTTTGGGTTGTTCTTCCCTTGCTTCTCCTTTGCTACTCCTTAAATTTCGAGGGCAAAATTTCTTAAAGGAGGGGAGGATGTAATAGCCCGGATCTTTGTTGGATCTTTATTGGGTCTTTCGGATCAGTTTCGGTGAGTTTCGGATCGGTTTGGTGGCTTCCGAGTTGAGTTTTACGAGCCGTGTGGGTTTTTCTCTCGTACTAGTTGCGGAACCCTACAGTGAGTTTATTTCTCAATTCATCAACTCGTGAACGCTACAGCTGCGATGTACTCTCTGAGCCGGTCGTTTCGACTATTTTTGCGTATTTTTCTTAATTATTGCATTTTTGGCTCAATTATCGAATTTTCAGAAATTAGAAAAAATTCTAATTTCTTTTTTTAGTTATCCCTCTCTCTCTCCCCCACTCTCGCACGATCTCCCTCTCTCCTCCCTTTCTCACCCTCTCTTTCCCTCTCTCGTTCTCTCTCGTCTGTGGGCCATTCGGCGTGGGGCGCGCACCGTTGCGGAGCTGGCCAAGGCGAGGACGCGATGGAGTGATCGAGATGCGGTCTAGGACGGCGAATGGAGCGTGGGATGGCGCGATCCCTCGGTGGATTTTGAGATGGCGTCGTTCATGGTTTTGGAGATTTTGGCGTGGTTTAGTCCCCTCGGGGCGTGGTTTCTTCGGTGGAGGTAGGGTGACGGATCCTCACTTCCTCCTGCTCATTTTCCCTGCCATTGCACGTCGTTCGGCACGGAAACAGCTGAGTTTGGGCTTGTTTTACCTAAACTGTGATTTTCGGGTTTAGTAGGGTACATCGGAAAATGACAACCATTTGCGGCGTAGTTAGTATCAAATTGACCGCGGGGATGTCTGGATCCCATTCATGTTTGTTTCGTGTTGATCGGTGGTCATTCGAGGCCAGTAGGAGCCCGGGAACCTCGTTGACTCGTTTAGGGTCGATTCGTTGGAATCGCCCCGATCTCTCGTTTTAGTGCTTGCATGTGGGCTTTTTATCCTCCTAGTGTTGTTTTCTATCGTGTGCCTTTGTTTCCCCTGTGCTTCGGCGTGAATGGGGCGTGGAACGGCCCGATTTGGCGTTTCCACTATTTTCCCGCCGTGACCGGTGTAGCGGTCGTTCCAGGGACCGTCACAGTCCCTGATGGCCCTACGACAGACCGTCACAGCGTCTGGGCATTTTAAAATTTTTAGTGGTTGAGTGAGCGTGATGGTCATGCCCCTGACCGTTACACTCCCCTGACGCGTCCCGGCTGGTGCGTCACAGCCATTGTGCCTTTTGGGTTGTGTTTGAGTCGGTTGCTCGGACGGCACTCCCCCAGTGCGTCAGAGTGGTGTAACGCGCCTGCCCCAGGCCGTTACACTCTATTTGACCGCGTTTGACTGTTTAAGTCGGTTCCCCTGACGTGCCTGCCCTTGTCCGTCAGGCTTGTGTAATACGCCTGCCCAAGGCTGTTACATTCAGTTTGACCAATTTTTACCGTTTGAGTCGGTTCGTCTAACGGTAGTGCCCCCGTGCGTCACAGCGTTGTAACGCGCCTGACCCAGGCCGTTACGTGCTGGTTTGGCCGAGTTGGGTGGTTGTGTCGTTGTCTCTAACGGCCACGCCCCCATGCGTTAGGCTTGTGTAACGCGTCCGTGAGGGACCGTTACGTGCCTTTCGACCAGTGGCTTCTTGACTTGAGCCAGTTGGCCCTGACGCGCCTGCTTTACTGCGTTAGGCTGTGTAACGCGTCTGGTCTAGTGCGTTACGTGGTTCGAGTTGTCATTTTATGCTTGAGGTCTGTTGGCCCTGACGGCCCGGGTCGGGCGCGTCAGAGCGGTGTAACGCGCCTGGTGTAGGCCGTTACGTGTCTTGTGTGTTTTAGTTGTTGGTTAGGGCATTGTGTGTGTGACGGCTCTTCCTCCGACCGTCACGTTGCTGTAGCGCGTCTGTATTAGACCGCCACAGTTGGAGTGTAACGGTCTAGAGTTAGACCGTCACATTCGTGTAACGGTCTAAGGGTGGTGCGTTACAGTCCTTGTGCTCCGATTTCCATCGTTTCGGTTTCTGCTTGTCTTGGCTCGACCTTGTGGCCTGCCCGTTTTCCCGTGGATGTCTCCTGACATCCTATGAGGGCTAAGACTACATTGTAAGGTAGCCAAGAGTCTTCTTGCTTGAGGTGGGATTCCTTTCCTACTTTAGTGTTGTTGTTGTCTGGTTCCGGTCAACACGGTGTGGCCCAGTGGTTGACAGGTAACCGTGTGTGTGTCTCGACGGTTCTGTCCAATTCGAGACTTTGGTTCTGGATGCCTCGAGGTACTGTGTTACCTTAGTTTGTGTGTCCAGGTGTGCTGAGGGTTCTTGGTGTTCCCTCAGGTCTCCGTGAGTCGTTTCCTGCGGAGTGTCGTTTCCTATGGCTTAGGATTAGACCGATTGGCGGCTTGTCCCGCTGTCTGTGACGATCTTGCCTTTGTGTCATCCAACTCAAGGATCGTTACGTGGTAGGTCTAGTTGCCTTGTCCTGAGTTTGTCGGCAGTGGTTGTGCTGCCGTTGGTGCCTCGAAGTACGTGACGTGGGGGGCGTTCTTGCTTGCCTATACTTCAGCACTTGTGTTTTGAGTCTCTGTGTCTTGTGAGCCTCCGCTTGTTGTAGCCCTCAGGCCTTTGAGTTGCCGATCCACCTGCGGATGGCGGAGGGGTGTTCCCGTGATACAATTAGTATGTTAGTTCCGTGGACTCCCAGCCAACGGTAGCGTCCTACCAAGGGAGAAAACTAGCTAGAGAACTTGGCTTAGGCTAGAGCCAGTGTGTGCACACGTTGTCAGGGACTGAGGACTTACGCCGACGGGTGTGACCCTGACTAGTTACTTGTCCTCTTGTTCTGTCGTTGCTGTTGTTCCTGTTTGGTTCAGCGCGTGTCTGCGACTCTGCCGTGGTTTCAGTGGTACCGTAGGGAGACACTTGTGGCACAGCATAAGACGTCAGTGGACGCCGCTGGCTGTTCTTCGTGTGAGGAGGTGCTTCCGTCACGTGACACGTGACTCTCGGCGTTTCTTGTGCGTCGTGACCTTTCCGAGTTAGCCCTCTCGTGGCCCTACTCGAGGTCTGTGTGGCATTGTGTGCACGATGTTCTAGTCGTGTGTGCCGTCGTGTTTGTCCGTCATCTATCTAGATATTTTCTAGACTTTTTTCTGTCCTTGCAGGTCCTCGTCTTAGACCTGGCGTCATGTCGGCAGATCGGTAACTCCTGACTTTGTCAGTTCAGAGTCGCCCTTCCATTGCTGCCTGGAGTAGTTTGGGGTGTCGAGGTTAGTTCGGCAGCCTCTTGTTTGGCGTGGATTCTCCCCCTTTCCTGCTTGTTCCCTACTCCTACTCCCCGTCTGTTCTTGACTGCTTCTAGAGTATTTTTACAGCTTTGTAGTGTAACTTTTCTTGCTTTGCTACACCTGCTGTTTCTACTATTGCTTCCGTTCTGTTTTATGCGTGTTTTCCTGTGGGGATTCGCGTGACCCCTACTAAGCCTCTGTTTGGAGACTCACCCCTACTTTTCAGGTGGGCGCCGTCTCTGTTCGTGGTTCCTAGCGTGGCGTGTTCGTAGCTACCAGCGGTACCTGCGTCGGGTTTCCCCCGACCTCATTGTACGTTCTTTTCCGGTGGCCTGTACTTGTCTTTAATTTTCTGGACTAGACTCTGGTATAATTGTTTAATTGAAACTGTTAATTAAAAAGTAATTTTATTTCTGCTACTTTAGCAAACCGATCTAATGAAATTTAATTACTTACTATTCTATCTCTGTGGCTTCAATGTACTCTACACATGCCTTTGTCCCTTCGGAGCTTTACCGCTCTTGGGAGGCCCCACGGGTTCCATGTGGTATCACGTGTATTCAGTACTCCTACCGGGTATACCTGGTATCCGGGATCCGGGTCGCCACAGCAGAGGTCCCACGTTTTGGAAGCTGGTGGTTTAGAGCGGCCTTCATTTGTCCGTTTGAGGAATAGGACGGCTTATCATCAACCGTCCAGTTCATTCCAGCGGTGGATACTAAACCGTTCCATCATCTAGCTACTCTTTGTCCTGCGTTCGTCCCAGCGCTGCCAGGCGGTCTGTCGAGTGACCGTGAATCTTCAGGGCAGTTCTTCCAGAGCCGCTTATTGCTGCAGTGCTGTTCTAGGCGAGTGTCTCCCCTTCCTTTCCAAGGTATAGTGTATTAACTTACATTCGGCACCTTCGTGGTGATCACACACATTTCACACCCTTCCCCTATCCTTTATAGTCATTTAATTCTTTACATTAACATAGTAAAGGAGGGATTGGAAGGGTAATCAAAATGGGAAAGAAGGAAAAACATGTCAACAACAGATCCTAGCGTGGAAGGGGCGGTATTGGGGGTGACTAAAGTCCCAATGGGTGTGGTCCGCCGGCAAGTTGCGGGGCATGATTTGCCCCCTCTCAACAAGGATATCGAAGAGTTTTTGGGTTCTCTCCCTAGGGAAAGAGAGGGGTCTGCGATCATGCCAGGGCCTCCACCCCGGATACCAGAGCGAATCTTCGCCTTGACTGGTGATGGGCTCCCCTGCTTCGACATCAGCGAGGGAGAACGTGGCCATCATATGGATCACGCTGTCCAAGTAGTGAACCACACGCGCTGCCTTAGCTGGCCTGGTCCATGTATGTGGTTGCGGAGGATCGATGAGACCGCTCTTCATTTTAACGAGGCCGTCTCGGATCAGCTTCTGCGCCTGAGTCTTGAAGACGTAACAATCTTCAATCGAGTGGCCCAGCATGCGATGATACGGGCAATATCTGGGATCGTCGGTCTTTAGAGCCTCGTCCGGCTTGCGGATTTCTGGCAGCTCGACAATCTTTTGGGCCATGCATAGGTCGAAGAGCATCTTCGTATGTTCCTTCTTGAAGGAGAAGAGTGTCTTCATGCACTCTGAGAAGGAAGGAGCGGCCGGCTTGTCTGCTGGCTTTTTGTCAGAGCCGCTTGGTTCGGCCACTTTATCGATTTTGGTGGTGGGGGTAAACTCAACGATGTTCACCTTCTTACCGGACTGGCGTTCTCGCGCTTGCTTAGCCTTCGCTGCAGTATATCTCGGGTTGTCGGCGAAGAACATCTCTATTTCGGCGACTACCGAATTGAGTTGGTCGAAGCCTTTAATGTTGGTGCCGAGAAGCTTCTCGCTGACCTCAGATGCCAAACCCCGCCAGCATATAGTGATGGCATCTTCCTGGACTGGCGGGTTGACGCACCTCATGCTGAGGTCTCGCCACTTCTTGATGAAGTCGAGGGCGCTCTCGCCTTTCTTTTGTGGGAGAGAGCAGAGCTCAGCCAAGGAGATCTTTCGCTCGGCCGTTGGAAAGCGGTCGAGGAACTTCTTCTGGAGATCTACGCAGTCAATGACTGAGTTGGGCTTCAAGCGGGAATACCATTGGCAGGCTGTTCCCGTAAGCGAAGTAGCGATGTAGCGGAGGAGATACGACTCATCCAGTGCTAATTCGCCCATGGCCGTAACGTAGTAGGCCAAGTGTTCATGTGGAGACCCCTGCCCATCGAACTTTTGTAGCTTCGGGGGCTTGGCATACTCTAGAGGAAGCTTTTTCAGCTAGTGGTGAAGCGAGTACGGTACACTGTAGAGATCTACTGTGGCGACCCCTTCACCATACTGGGCGAGCTTTGTCTCAACGATACGCTCGATCATCTGGTGTTGTGCCAGGAGGTTTTTTTGGCATTGGATTGTCGGAAGCTCGTGGCTGAGCCTCAACTGGAGGCGTACCAAACCCGGCTGCTAATGGGGTTCGGGCGATCGCCGTTGAGGTGTTGGCAGCATCGCGCGTAGCCGACGGTGCCGGAGGCCTAGCAGGTTGCTGAGGATGGAGGTCCCGTTCCTGGAGGAGATCTTGCAGGAGAGCCTTCTGATGCTGGTTATCCTTCATGAGAGTCTCGAGGGTCACTTCTTGAGCCTTGTTCGCAGGAGGGTCGTTGTTGACCAGCTCTGCATTGATAGGAGGGTCGGGGTCTTCCACCAGGACTTCTTCTGCATGTTCTGACATCTGCGATCCGGCAGAAGTACCAATGTGACCTGTTGGGGGAGGCGGCGGAACCTGGTGGCGCGGCCTCCTAAAATGGGACAGGGGCTGATTCAGGTCATCCGACTGGGTGTCCGACTGGTGTCTAGTGATATAGCACGCAAACACTCAAATCGCATCGTTGATGAACCGGGCCGTCCGCTTCCTCCGCGGGTGCCGCTCGGGGCGGACAGGTGCCCCTAGTCTGTCGAAGATTGAGGTGAGTTGCAGAGGTGCCTCACCCCCAATATCAGTCGGAGGAGAGCCCGGGATAGGCTACCAGAGGGCCCGAGAGCGGGCTCGCCTTTGCCCCCGCTTGCTTGTGCGGGGGACATTAGACGACTGAGTGTCGTCAGACGGTGCTACTGTGGGACCAGTCACATCCTGCCTGATGCTACGTCTGGGCGCTCGCAGGGGGTTTCTAATACGCACCCTTCGAACGGCTTGAGCTTTCTCCGGGGTGACCCAGACTCTTATCAAGTCGGATTGCTGGTCTCCCTTGTCACCGTTTCTCCGACAAGTTGTCTTGGGAGCTCGTGAGTCGAGCTTCGGTGGATGCCATCGAACTGCTACCGAGGTGCCCGCTCTTCCGAGCTTCACGTCGTCCTCTCGCGTTTGCCACAGGAGGTCAAAACGGTTGGAGGTAGGGATTGTGGGAACAATCAGTTCCTAGGGTATGATTGGTTCACCCCCATCGAGGTGAATCCGCAAGTCACCGACAAGAATAGTCTTTCCTGAGTTGCTGGTTGTAGTGGCGAGCTGCCTGGCTTTGCGGCGATGGTGACGCCTCTTTTGGGGAGTGGAGGAAGACTCCGCCCTGAGATGGTAGATCGAGAAGACCCGGCCTACGGCGACTGGCAGCGTGGAGCTGTCAGTTGGAAGTATTGAGACCGGCCCCTGGGGTACAGGACCCACGCCGGGTGTCAATGGCTGGGTGACTCGGGTGTAAGCCCTTGCCTGCGCCGATAGAAGCATTACCGATGCTCAAGATGACACTCTTGCACCGGGAAACGATGCCGTTAGAAGCACTGAGGTGTCGGTGACCCTAGGTCGAGTACCCATGGTGAGTGTTGGCATGGTCCGGGCTCGAGTCGGAAGGCCCGAGGAAGGTGCTGAGGAACCTTGCCCCCTGGATAGGAGACCCGCGGGGAGATCCGGTTCAACTGGAGCTCGGAACCGGGATCCCGGGTACAATGCCGAAGCATAGGGGACTCGGGGCCGAGAGCCCGTATCGGGCGTCGGCTTTGCTGGGGCTCGGGGTTGGGAGCTTGAGGGAGACTCTAAGGTGCCGCGGACCCGGGGCTAGGAGCCCATGTTGGGTGCCGGCTTTGTGGGGCTCGGGGTTGGAAGCCCGAGGAAGAGGCTGAGGTGCTGCGGACCCGGGGCTGGGAGCCCGTGTTGGGTGTCGACTTTGCTGGGGCTTGGGGTCGGAAGCCCGAGGAAGATGCTGAGGTAGTGACCGAAATCAGTGGCGCGGGGCCCATGCCGGAGATCGACCGAGGCTGGCCTCGGGAGCTAGCGTTCACCCGGGCCGGAGATAATCTGGGGGCCCTACAAGGGCCAGTGGTGGCGGTCCTGAGCCTAGTGCTTAGGTGGGCCACCGGTTCTGGAGGCGCGCGTGGTGCAATGGCCACAGAAGCCGGTGGAGGAACCGAGATCGGTTGAGAAGCAGCCATAGGGATCACGCCCAAAAAGTAGGGCGTTCCGATGATAGGGGCGAACCTGCCGAAAGCTATCGGCGTCGCCAAGTAAGCCACCCATGCATGGGTGGTGATGACGATGGGACCGTAAGTAACGGCCGCCATAGTTGCCGGAGTAGTGAGTGCTGCTGAGGCGGTTGCTGACAGTCGCCAAGCGAGGTCCGACTGGGAGCCGCTAAGGAATGCGCGTGCGAGTACCCTCCTCCGCCTCTCTTGCAAGGACAGGAAAAGGGTACCAGGGCTTCAAGACTGGCATAGGCTTCTCTTCAGCAAAAAGAAGGAAGGCGGGAGATGTCCCACGGGGCGTGCCATCCTCTCTGTTGCGGATTTTTTTTAATATATTTTTTATGCCGATGACTGTAGACACGCCAAAATTGACGTTACTGTGAGTACATCTCATATTACCTTGTAATGTCCCAATTTGACCCTCAAATTACCTTTGTTTGAGTGATTTTTCTCACTTTTCTTGGATTTCTCTCTTTTTTCTCTCTTTTCCTTTTTTTTCCTATTTTTCTCTATTTTTCTGGGCATTTTTCCCTATTTTTCTAGATTTTATGGGTATATTTCTCTATTTGCATGAATTTTTCAGAAATAACGACTTGAAGAGGGGCGTCATTTCTTTTTAAGAAAATAAAAGAAAATTGACGACTATAGTGAAGGGCGTCCATTCTTTCAAAATTCCATTTTTCTGAATTTTTCTGAAGCTTTTTCGGATTTTTTTGAGAATTAATGACCAAGAATGGGACGTTATTTTGAGTTTTAATAAAATAAAATTTTAAAATTGAATTAACGACATGTGAACAGGGCGCCACTTTCATTTGATTATTTTAATGATATTTTTTTAACCCTCTTCCAGAGGAGATTTGGTGTCCTTCCGGGTGTCAGAAAAATATGTAAAAATAGTCATTAGAATCAGCACCTTGTGATGCACCTCCACCTAAAAAATGAGAAAATAATATTGAGAAATGAAAAATGGCCCTATTTTCAATATTTTGATTTAACGACCTTGAATCGGACGTCAATTAAATTGACGCCCGAATCAACGGTCGTCCTTTCTTTTTTGGCTATTTATCACGCCTCACATTCAGGCGTCTTTCACAATTGACAAATAAAAGATGTTTTATTTCTAAAATGATTCGTGAATTGACGTCTTGATCCAAGGCGTGTTTTTAATTAACGCCCTTCTTCAGGTCGTTAATTTATGAATTGACGCCCCTTTCCAGGTCGTGTTTCAGTTTCGTGTTCTAATCGAACGCAGCCCTTTCCCCAGAGAGTCCCTGCTTTCTTTGGTCACATTGCTCGATTGGGAACTTAATCCTTCCCATATTGGACTCTTGCCCATTCTTATCCTTCCCTAAATCCAATGGTCTGCCCTATTAATAGAGCCATGCGGCTCTGTTAATCGGGTTCCTTCCCTATTATTCTTCTCCTCCGATTGCTTCTTCTTTCCCCTTTTATTTTCTCTGTGTTTTTTTCTTCTTCACGCAGGGTGCTGTTGCTGTGGCTGAAGGAGAAGGCTCTTACACTTCCCCCCTCTTTTCTTCCGAGGCTTCTCCTGTTTCTCTGTGGTTTTCTCTTCTTTTCTTTTACAGGCAGGGGCTGCGTTTGCTTGGCTAAGGAGGAGCTTATACGTTCACCTCTTCATCCATCAAAGCTTCTCCCCATCGAGCATTCAAGCCAAAGCACAGGCTCCCTTTGTTTTTTATTCTTCTTTTGTTTTAATATCATCGGTTCACATATACATGCATGCATCATTACTGTTAATCCTATATCACTCAACCACGTTGAGTATGAGAAAGTCTCCACAGTGCAACGCTTGCACTTATCTCTTTATTTACATCATTCATTCATCATATATTCCCCACCCTTTTGCATAGGGGTTTAAGGGCAACCACCCTTAAGGTGTGTTCTTACACATGTTATTCATGCTCATCTTATTAAGAATTGATGCTACACTCACCATATTTCTAATCCAATCAATCTTTTGGTGTTTGTTGATTTTGCAAGGGTAATCAAATCGAAGAACTCTCTTCATCGGCCGGCCGATTGGAAGAGAAAGGAGCATTCACATCACCCGCGCTTTCAAGGTATTTTTCGCGATCCCTCCTCCATATTATTATTGATTATATTCTTTGAGGCCCTCGCGTCTCTGGCGATCACATCTCCATATTTGCACCTCGTGCATGCTTTTGTGCTTCATATTCCTCAATGTCCATATTTTTTTTTTCCTAAGTGGATTTCTAATTAGGATCTACAAATTGGCGATCACGGTGGGACCCCTTTTGTTTTCTTTTGATTACCCTTTCACTTGGGCACCCACGTGTGCCATCTCCTTTTGCACCCACGGTGCGCCTCCTTTAGTGCTCCACGTAGCACTCTCCCTATGTGATCTGTCAGTTTGATAGATTTCTTTTAGAATTTCCACTTATCCAAAAACAAATTTTTTTTTGATGAGCATGCTAAATCTTAATTCATATATTTGTTGATTGCCATGAGTGTTATGCTGTGATTGTGAGAGTTTTTATCACTGTTTGATAATTCTGGCCGTGGAGTGTTTCTGGAGATAGAAAGAATTAACGCCTCACCCAGAGGCGCGTTTTCTTTTAACGCCTTCATCCAGGGCGTCTATTTATTGCGTAGCGCCTAACATCAAGGCGTGTTTTCACTCGATCTTGTGCACCACTTGCATTTGACGCCCTCACCTAGAGGCGTCCTTTTCACATATAGCGCCTTACCCTAAGGCGCGTTTTTCACTACCTGTGGGCTCCCACAGTGGTTCACGACAGCCACGCTGTCGTCTCTTTTGCTGCTAGCGACCGCTGCCAGGTCGTCTCTTTCCTGTGGGTTTACAGAACCCTCTTGTCTGTGGTTCTTCATGCTGGATTCATGCTTATATTGATTATTTGATTATTGCTGTGGTTGGCTTATCTTATTCTGCATTTTTGTTGCATTGGTTTGGGAGACCTCCTCTCCTTACATTGTTAGGAGCCACACACCCCTCTTGGTGAAGGAACGACCCTCCATTGAGCACTCCGTCTCTTTGGACTGGAAATTCCTAAACCAAGTCTCCATAAGTCCCCGCACCCGTGGATTCCCTCACGGACGCCGGGCAGGTTGTACCTTTTGAAGTCTCGGGTTTAGTTGGCCTATGCATGGTGAGAAAGTGTTCCTAGTTGGCACCGAAGTTGAAATCATATTGAAACTAGGTTCCTCCTTTGTGTGAATCACTCCAAATTGTTGTTGAAAATCACATTAATTCACCAAGGTTAAAAAAAAAATCAAAGCTAATCATTCCAACTTGTTTGCTATCTTGGTAAATTGTTTTGATTGCACATTCAATTGCTTGCATAATGGCTTACCTTCATAAGAAAGTCAACATGTTTAACTCAGCTAATGTTCATGAGGGTGATCAACCAAGCACATCTTATTCCCCTCAATTTCAACATGTTCATCATAATCCTCACCATATTTTCAAGGGACCACACCCTCATTCTTATGGTGTTGCCCGACCCATGGGCAATGTCCAACCTCAGGGTCCCTCGCTTCAATTGCGAGCCACTACTCCAACAGGACCGTCTCCTCCCAACGATGAGAAGGTCTCCCAAATCATTCATGCATTAGATCATCTCACCCCTCAACAAATCCAAGCCCTTAAGGCCGTTGTTGAGGGTGCATCTCATTCATCTCATCCTCCTTCCAATCCTATGCGGGTGGCCCATCACCTACCTCCCTCTTCTATTCACAATCCTACTCGGGTGGCTCATCACCCATCTTCTTCTATTCATCCTTCTCCTCGGGTGGTCCGACACCCATCTCCTTCTATTCCTCCTCCATCACGGCCCCAAGGCCCATTTATTCCTTGCAATCCGGCCCATCCGGGTTCTTCTACGGGTCGGCCCATTAATCCCCTTCCACGGCCTTTTTATGCGACCCCTCCTTCAAGGCCCTGCCAACCCTCGGTTGCTCAGGTCACACCTCTCCAGCAAACGCTTTTCGACAAAGTTACTTCATTGGAGGAACAATTAAAGAGGGTTACGAGCCCACGGCACGCTCCCCCTACTCCAGTCAATCACCTCCACGCCGCTTTGAACAACATTACCAAGATGGAGAATGATTGGAAAGACAGGAGAGACGATTATGGCATCGACAGTTCAAGCGAGCAAGAGCCGGCGATTGAAGAATTTGAAGCGGCATACGACGTTGAAGCTATGCAGGCACCCCTTCCGAGTTTCCTTCGTTTTCCTCTCCCTCCACTACCATTTGATGAGCCCCCTGCTCAGGATGAAGCCACCATACCCAATCCAACTCCTGTTTATGAGACTAATTGGTGTTACGATGATGGGTCGATGCTTCAATCACCCACGCCGGCGCATCTTGAGTCTCATCCTATCCCTAACACCGCTCGCCCCGTCCGGCGTTTTCTCCGCACCCAACCTCCACCAATTACACCTCCACCAGCTATGCCGATAACCTTCACAACACCAGCCTTCCCCGAGCCTTCTACTAAACCTCCACCCACTAAGCCATTAGCCTCCATTCCATCAGCCTCCACTGAACCTCCATTACCCTCCATTATGCCGATCTCCGCCAAGCCTTCCATTACACCTCCTCTTTGTCCGCCACCTCGGCCCTCCGTTACACCTTTAACCCCAAAACCCACTTTGCCTATTCCACCACTTAATCCATCACCCTTACCTATGGTTAGTCCTGAGCAGGATCCACCCCTTTTTGCACTCGAGCCAACCCCGACTGCTTCCGAGCAAAGGGAGAAGCTCGATGTGTTTGAACCCCCATTCCCACTCATCTTTCTCCAACACTTTCCATTACACCATCCCCATCCATGGAGCCTTCCGCCTCCGCTTCACCCTCCTTTACTACTCGGAATGGGGGGCTTTTGTCGAGCACTTGTGCCGAAGATGATCAAAAGCCGGGCAAGAAGGATTTAGCCACGGTTGTGCTATTCAAGATGCAAGAGTTTATATGCCGGATGCCGATCGGGTTATTATGCCAAGCATGGTTGAAGAGGCTAGGTCCCCGCCACTGCTCGCCAAGAGAAAATGTCAAACTTTGATGCTACCTAAGGGCCGGGCAGGGCACCCCTTGTTCCAATTTCTGAATCTTGAACCCATTGTTCCATGCAAGGGGTGAATGCCTATTCATTCAACATCCTTTATATGCCGCAGTCCTTGGGCATGGCAATGCTTTTATCTCAACTCTTCAACTCCCTCACACTATTACTTTTCACTCTCCAAGGGAGCTGTTATTTACTATTGAAGTTTCGTCATGGGCTTGTGCTTTATCCGTTGGGCCAATTGGTTATACACTCTCACTGCCATGGAAGGGGGGTTATCTTGGTGCCGAAAGGCCTTCTACTATTTCATCCACTTTCTTATCTATCACTTTTTTTTCATGGGCCACTCCAAGGGTAAAGAGGAGGATCTCATCCTCTCGCCCTTCATGTTCTTCATATTCTTTGCATCTCATGCATCCTGTTGCATCCATGCATTCATCGCATCTGTTGCATTGCATTCACATGCATTTGCACTTCTTCTTTCCCGGGTTTCTGGACCCGTATCTTCCCCGCCTTCCAGAACCTCCGGATCTTCCGCATTTCCCATCTTATTCATCTTCATCCTCTTCTAATCCACTCTCCCCGGGGCATCGCGTCCCCTTTCCTGCTATCTCCCTAGAACCTCCAGGTGTTTTATCCCTCCTCTTAGGGCATGACACCCCTTCTGATTCCACTCTTCCGGAACGTCCGGATCTTTCTCTTCCCCTTGGGCATCGCGTCCCATGGCATTTTCCTCCTCCGGATCTTTCTCTTCTCCCAGGGCATCGCGCCCTTTTCTATCTTCTTCCTCTGGAACCTCCGGATTCTCCATCTTATTCTTTCTATCTTTTTCCAGGGCATGACGCCCCTTTCCATTTGCTTCATCCGGAACCTCCGGACCCTCCATCTTTCCTCCGATTCGTCCTTCTGTTCCTCCGGGACATCACATCCTTCATCTTCTTCTCCTTTCCATCACCTTTTTCCTATTTCTTCCCGGGCATCGCGTCCCTTCTTTCGTTGTCCCTCCGGAGCCTCCGGATTCTCTTCCTCTCATGATTCTCCTCCTCTGCCGCCAGACCCTCCGGATCCGCCTCTTTCCATCTATCAATTTCTTCTTCTATTCCCCCTAATCATGGGTCCGACCCAACTTCTTCCACATCCACTGCCTGGGCATCTGCCTCTTTCTCCACTGCTTTCGAGGCTTTAGTCCTCACTCCTCCTTCTAATTCTCCGCTTCTTCTGTAGACCTTTCATGTGATCAGGGTCTCCACACCTTAGTGAGGGAGTTCTAGCCCTCGCCTCTCTTCCTTTTTTCCTTATTCGTCTGAGTCTGGTCTTGGCACCACTCCTTCTTGTTAAGCCACTTTCAGTCCTTTGCTTCCAATCCTTTTGACTGCCAAAGAGGACTATCCCACGATGATCAACCTCGCCTCTGACAGCTGCTTCTACAAAGGTTGCAAGGTAACATATTGGCGTAAGTACTCATTTTATGATATCATTATCTCATTGCTTCACGATGATTTTCAAAATAAAGTGCTTCTTAACAAGATTAAGAGTGGTGTTTTAGACCTTTATCTTAGGCTTTTGTTTAATTAAATCATTCTCAAAAGAGTCTTTAGGCTTGCTTTTGCAGCACCTTTGGTAATAAGAACCCCGCGCTGGGAATTCAACATTCTCTCCCTGCTTGTTAAGAGTAACCCTTAGCTGGGCATCCACACACTTCACGGCGTCCTTAGCCGGCTCCTTTGATAAAACACCGTTGCTACTTTGGCCATGCCATGAGTATATCTGAAAGTCTTTTCTCTTCTTTACTCGGCCGAATGCAGGGGCAAGAGGTTGACGGATGAGATGACCGACCCAGGGTACTCCCCAATACGAGAGAAGTCTCAAATAGGGGCAGTCTTGACCCAAAATCAATATGAGTTTTCATATGAGTTTTCATGATATACATCTCGCCAAAAGGGGCTATTATGAAAATCAAGTCAAAATTGCAAAAGTATGAATTATGGCATGACAAGAGTGGCAAAGTCCCGCAGGGAAAACCCTGGTCGTATGCATGTCAAGGGTCTAAAAATCAAAGGCACAAAGCCCCGGCACAACAGACTACCTCTTTGAGGGGAAACACCTTGGAAGGAATTCAAGTCCCGACATCTCCCATCCTGCATAAAGCTTATCCCCAATTGTTCTTCTCTTCTCCCTCTAAGACCGAATGTTTCTCGGGTATGGCCTTGGTAGGGGCACCGTTAATCAAGGGTAGCTGGTCATAGGGCGCCACCTTTAAATGCACGCCTGGCTTTGGGCAGTTTTTAGCGAAAAGGGAAGGAACAAAGACCCTTAGCCAGTGGTTTAAACACCCTTTGATGCTGCTTTAGCAATGTCTAAACCAAAATCTAAAAAATATTTCTTGTGAAAAAAATGAATCTAAACCAAAAAAAATTGAATATTTCCTGATCAAAATCCAACAAAAATTGAATATTTTAAAATTCATAATAAAAATTCAAATATTTTTCAAAATCCACATAAAAATTCAAATATTTTCAAAACTCATAAAAATTTACATATTTCAAAATCAAAAAAATTGCATTGTATTTTTCTGATGGTGCTTTTGCAGGAACGACAACTTTGCAAGGACCAAGAGCACGGGATAAGTCCTCTCCATTCATTGCCATCTACCTTTTGATTCTTCCCATGTTCACAATTGATCACATCTTCATAATTTGCTACGCATTACTCCGATTATTCATCTCCAAATCTTTTTTTATATCAAATCTTACTGATCACTCCGCCGATGGGCATTATCAGATCTTGATCATTCAACTCCAAATCTTGATTAGTCAAGTTGTCATCCTCATGACAAACGACAAACAATGATGCTATGCTATCTATGCTTTAATGATGCTATCTATGTTATTCATGCCTTTCACGATGTGCACACTTGAATGCTATTCATGATATGATACATACATGTTATTGATGCTTTGATTCATGCTGTGCTTAAATGCCTTGTTCATTGCTTGTTATCTTTTATATCTTGGCTGATGAATCTTTGAGCGCAGGAAGAAGCTCTTAGTCCCACCGACTAGGCATCATCATCCAAGCCCCACAGTGCTTGCACCTCATTTCTCAGTTCCCCCATGCTTATTGCTTCACCATCCCCCTGTATGCATTCTACTATATGTTACATACGCTACTAGATTATATCAAGGACCTTGTGACTTTGGTAAATCTGAGATTTGAGTTCCCCTTCATCAAAAACAATGATGATTCCAGAGGAGTCTTAGTCACATGGATAGGCCGTTGAGCCATCCAAGACTGGGGACGATGGTTCCCTTTTGTGAGTTGGTGCGTGGATAAACGGATTTCGGCTTAGTATCGGCTCGCAAAATGGGTTTCTTGACCCAGTCTTGGCAGTTTAACAATATTATCCTTGATTATCTTATATTTTAATTTGTTTTAACTTTTCCCTTTAAACCCAGCATGCATTCATGTAGGAATTTGAATAAACAATTTTAGAAAATTATTCTGATAAGCTGATTTGGAGAGTCAAATTGATCTTAATCTTCCCAGATATGAGATATTCATTGCTGATGGAATCCTCAGTCCGTTTTGTCGCTATTTTGGGTCATTTTCTCGAAAGCTCCTTGTTTGGATTTCTATCATCTTATTTCAATCTTTTTCCTTTGATCCACCTTGGCTGCAGCACGTCCACATTGGCTGGTAACCGCTCCCCAATGGTGAAACCTACAGGTTTGTGACCTGGGGTACTTCCACCGCGCTGGAAGTTGATCATTCTCCTTCGTGCCCGCGTGCACACTCCCTCTTTTATCCAAACATCGTTGATTTCATTGAATTTCCCGGGATTGCTTCATCTCGAGCTTTTGATTTCATTCTCATCAAGTGATGTTGATTGCGTGTCTCATCACACCTTGGCATCTACTTTTCAGTTTGCTTTGCTCCCTTGCAAAGCAGACGTCAAGGCGGGGCAGGTGTAGACACGTCAAAATTGACGTTACTGCGAGTACATCTCATATTACCTTGTAATGCCCCAATTTGACCCTCAAATTACCTTTGTTTGAGTGGTTTTTCTCACTTTTCTTAGATTTCTCTCTTTTTTCTCTCTTTTCCTTTTTTTCCCTATTTTTCTCTATTTTTCTGGGCATTTTTCCCTATTTTTCTAGATTTTCTGGGCATTTTTCTCTATTTTTATGAATTTTCCAGAAATAACGACTTGAAGAGGGGCGTCATTTCTTTTTAAGAAAATAAAAGAAAATAAAAGAAAATAACGACTATAGTGAAGGGCGTCCCTTCTTTCAAAATTCCATTTTTTGGATTTTTCTGAAGCTTTTTCAGATTTTTTGGGAATTAACGACCAAGAATGGGACGTTAAATTTTAAAATTGAATTAACGACATGTGCATGGGGCGTCACTTTCATTTGATTATTTTAATGATATTTTTTTTAACCCTCTTCCAGAGGAGATTTGGTGGCCTTCCGGGTGTCAGAAAAATACGCAAAAATAGTCATTGGAATCAGCACCTTGTGATTCACCTCCACCTAAAAAATGGGAAAATAATGTTGAGAAATGAAAAATAACCCTATTTTGAATATTTTGATTTAACGACCTTGAATCGGACGTCAATTAAATTGACGCCCGAATCAACGGTCGTCCTTTCTTTTTTGGCTATTTATCACGCCTCACATTCAAGCGTCTTTCACAATTGACAAATAAAAGATGTTTTATTTCTAAAATGATTCGTGAATTGACGTCTTGATCCAAGGCGTGTTTTTAATTAACGTCCTTCTTCAGGTCGTTAATTTATGAATTGACGCTCCTTTCCAGGTCGTGTTTCAGTTTCGTGTTCTAATCGAACGCAGCCCTTTCCCAAAAGAGTCCCTGCTTTCTTTGGTCACATTGCTCGATTGGGAACTTAATCCTTCCCATATTGGACTCTTGCCCATTCTTATCCTTCCCTAAATCCAATGGTCTGCCCTATTAATAGAGCCATGCGGCTCTGTTAATCGGGTTCCTTCCCTATTATTCTTCTCCTCCGATTGCTTCTTCTTTCCCCTTTTGTTTTCTCTGTGTTTTTTTTCTTCTTCACGCAGGGTGCTGTTGCTGTGGCTGAAGGAGAAGGCTCTTACACTTCCCCCCTCTTTTCTTCCGAGGCTTCTTTTCTCTGTGGTTTTCTCTTCTTTTCTTTTACAGGCAGGGGCTGCGTTTGCTTGGCTAAGGAGGAGCTTATACGTTCACCTCTTCATCCATCAAAGCTTCTCCCCATCGAGCATTCAAGCCAAAGCACAGGCTCCCTTTGTTTTTTATTCTTCTTTTGTTTTAATATCATCGGTTCACATATACATGCATGCATCATTACTGTTAATCCTATATCACTCAACCACGTTGAGTATGAGAAAGTCTCCACAGTGCAACGCTTGCACTTATCTCTTTATTTACATCATTCATTCATCATATATTCCCCACCCTTTTGCATAGGGGTTTAAGGGCAACCACCCTTAAGCTGTGTTCTTACACATGTTATTCATGCTCATCTTATTAAGAATTGATGCTACACTCACCATATTTCTAATCCAATCAATCTTTTGGTGTTTGTTGATTTTGCAAGGGTAATCAAATCGAAGAACTCTCTTCATCGGCCGGCCGATTGGAAGAGAAAGGAGCATTCACATCACCCGCGCTTTCAAGGTATTTTTCGCGATCTCTCCTCCATATTATTATTGATTATATTCTTTGAGGCCCTCGCGTCTCTGGCAATCACATCTCCATATTTGCACCTCGTGCATGCTTTTGTGCTTCATATTCCTCCATATCCATATTTTTTTTTTCCTAAGTGGATTTCTAATTAGGATCTACAATGACCGGGATGAAGGTAGGAATACAGCGGGAAGGAAAAATATGGGAATTTGATATTTCTCGGGTATTCTCCCTTACGGTCGTATGCCTTTCATGACGGTACCGGGCACTCTCCTATTACGGAAAGTCGAAGGAAGTCGATTGGCACGGAATAGTTAAGGGTGTAGATTAACTGGATCGGGCACGGGTGTGCCAGTCGATTTCTCGACGGTCACCTATGGAACCAAGGGTTGACCGGGGAAGTGTCACCAGGACGCGGCATGTGGCTCGTGAGATTGGGCAACACGTGGATAGAAGGGGTTCCACAGGTGCGAGTGCACAGGCGATTGTGGGGGTCGTATACTGGATGTCTTTCCCCACCGGTCGCAAGTGATCGATGTTTATTTACAACGGATTGAATCTGAACACCTTCTTTCTATGCTGAAGAGAAGCCTGTATATGTCTAAAGCCTGAGGTGGAGGGCTGGGGGCATTCGGCGGCAGAGGGTGCGCTTTTGACCGGGAGGTGTTTGCCGAGGTTAGGGGGAGTAGGCACACGTGCCGAGTGATGTAGGTAGGAAACTGGGGCCCACATGCGGGCACTTGTCCTTCATTGGTTTAATGCTATATAAGAGCTACACAGGCTTTACCACTGGGCTGAAGCGGGCCGAGATACAATGGGCACAAGCCACGGGACAATTCCGACAGTTGGGTCAGTTCCCGGGTCAATGCGTAATAAAGCAGATATCCACGTCTTTTACAGGGGTCCTCCGGGAGGAATCGACGTAAGCCCGATTGCTGGGAGGCACAGGCGGTCAGAGGCTGATGCTCGGCGGAGGTTGGATGCGGCTCGAAGATGAGCGGTCGGGTCCGAGCCTCGAGAGATGAATGTCGTCATGCTGGGGAGTCAGGGCCGGCCCGGGGTGAATTACTCCCGGGCCAGGATTCTGGCTAAGTCAAGTCATTAGTCAGAGCGGTCGACGGCCAGCTCGGGGCGAGCGGCGAGCACGTGTTTCCGTGTCAGGCATGATGCTTTACACGTGGCAGCGGTGGACCCATGTAAGATGGCTAGATGCCGTATGAGGGGAGTGTATGTGACATACCCTCGGCGTGCGTGAGTCGATCTAACAAGCCAACCAACCACCACGCGCTTACGCTTCATTCCTCGCATTCCCGACCCTTCCCAAAAGCCTCGGAGTCCGAGGGTGTGACAGTTAGGCCGGTGTGTATGTCTGCCCGTCTGTGTGTATGTCCTTCTTGTCTGTCTGTGTGCCCCTTGAGCTTCTAAGGGGTGAAATTTATAGGAAGTTGAAGGGGCAGGGAAGGGTTTAGGCGGACCAAGTTGAGGGTTCAACTTGGTCCGAGTAAACCCCTAAAAAAATATTTATTTATTTATTTTGTTTAACAGAGTGGGGGAGATAGGGTTTAGGCGGACCAGCCCAGAGGGCTGGCCTACTCCGCCTAAACCCTCCACGGAGGGAGTTTTTTTGTTAAAAAAACTTTTTTTTTGGTTTTGATGGGGTATAAGCGGACCAGCCTGGGGGCCCAGGCTGGTCCGCCTAAACCCTCCCCCAGGGGGGGTTTAGGCGGACTGGGTTGGGCATTTTTTTAATTAAAAAAAACTTTTTTTTGTTGTGTAAACGGTTTAGGCGGACCAGCCTGGGGGTCCAGGCTGGTCCGCCTAAACCCCTCCTCAGGGGGGGTTTAGGCGGACTGGCTAGGAGATAGAGGGGGGCTGCCCAACCCCTATAAAATCTGGATTTTTGGTAATTTCTTCCTAATTTGGCTAAGAAGAAAAGGACATGGAGGATACGTGGAGCTTGCTCGTGTGCGTTGACCAAGAGTTGAACCCTTCGTGCTGTCGTGTGCGTCCTTCGCTCTTCTTTCACGTACCGGTATGACGAACGAATCCCTATGCGAACCTTGCACCTCGGGATTAGGAAATTGTACGGACTGTGACTGAACGGGGCCGTGGGGCAACCGGGATGGGAAGCGGGCGCGGCCCCCAGGGAGTTCGCCCTCCCTGGGGGCGCGGCCGCGCCCTAGGGCGGACCAGCCCCGGGCGAGTCGCAACCCCAAGGGATGGCCCCCGGGGGTCTTCTGTTGTTCTTTGTGGGTGTCCTTTGAGGGACACGGGGCTCCGGGATGCTGGGGTTAGCCCATGGGGGCTGTTGTTGTGGAGTCGTAGTTGTCACTCGCAAGGTGTTTGGGTAAATGCCTGACACACCCTGGGTTGTCGAACGGCCTGAGTAACTGGCCGGGAGGCCTTGGGATGAGCTTTAGGCTGAGGGTATGAGCTCAGGGGAGCTGAGAGGAGGCACTTTGGGCACATGGGCCCAACCTCGAGGCGTTTGCCTCGTTACAAGGCTAGTCGGCGGGGTAGCCTCGGGTTGGCCCGAGAGCTAAGTCTAAACGGCTCATCGTCATGTGTCTGAGGGTCGGGGGTGGTCCCAACTTGCTAGGGGGTGTCGTGGAACCCGACTGGTGTGCTGGAGCCATGGGTTTACCCACAGTTTATTGTAGAAGGGCTAGGACATATGCGCCCACAAGGTGTTCGAGGAAAAGCCCGGCGCCTGTGTGTGAGCCGTACACACATGCTGCGGGCCTCCAAAGCCCGTGGTTGACTTATTCGGGCCTCCCTTTGACCTTAGAGGGTTATAAGAAGGCGTCCCGGGGTAGGCCCATGGCCTCTTCGTTGAGTGCCACATGGTGTGACTTGTAGTTGGGGCGCCCCCGGGTTGGCCCGGGTCGGGAGTGATCCCGGTTAATTGCTAATGCTGCCGTACATACCGGCTAGCGGGTTGGGGCCATTGGTCGGGCCCACTGGGTTGCCAGAGGGGCTGAATAGCCCATGCCTTGAAGGTGTTCGGGGAAATTCTTGAACCCTTATTCTTTGATATTTTGCTGGGAAATTGTTTGAGTACAACAATGTTGAACAACAAAATGTGTACCGACCCTAGCAAGCAAACCAACCAAATGTGCACCGACCTTCTATTGAAGGAACATGAATGTGCACTGACCTTGGTTAGCACTATATGGAAATGTGCACCGACCTTAGCTATATACGACGCAAAACATGCACCGACCTGATATGCTGCTAGTGAAGATGTGCACCGACCTTAGTTATGTACGATGCAAAATATGCACCGACCTGATATGCTGCTAGTGAAGACGTGCACCGACCTTAGTTCAGTTCAGACAGGGTATGCATTGAGCTTATTATGCAAAATGAACACATGCATTTTGACTAAAGTGACTTAGCAATAATTCTGACTAAAGTAAATTCATCAAAATGATCAGTATTACAAGAGTCATAATAAAGTCAGCCAAGTCAACCATACTGTTGCCAATCACTCAAAACACAACAAACTCCACACAGATCATCAAATCCAGAGGAGACACAACATTCTCCCCCCTTTTGATAATGGCAACACTATTTTATCAGATATATTTAAATGAAATTATTTAGTTCAGTCTTAGTCAGAATTGTCATGAAACACAATCAAGCAGTGCAGTGAAAAACCATGCTTAGACTACAAACAGCCACAATGTACTACACAGATGCAACAAATGCAATTTCCAGTGACTCTATGCTAAACTCCCCTTTTGACATCAAGTAAAATCAAAGAATCTCCCCAAAACAAAAACACCAATCGAGAATCAAAACACCAATACCAACAACCAATACCTCTAATTCACTCTCCCCCTAATTCACTCTCCCCCTGAAATCAAGCTGAAATCAAAAATATCTGATAGATACTCTCCCCCTGTGCCATCTGCAAATAAGGAGGGATAGAGACATGAGGAAGATCATCAAGAGGAAATAGAAGTGAGTGACACCCTGTGCAATAGTTCATTAACCAAGCATTTCATAGCTCAAATTCTTCAGATATAAGAATCAAGATTATGCATTCTTGAGATTTATGGTTTAAGAGTAATAAAAATTAGAGTGAACCCATTGTATTCTGGGATAAAGTTGCAGCGCCCGTTAATAGCAATAAATCAAAATCACATAATCATGAGAGAATTAGCCTAACTATATCCTACTCACTTCAAAAACAGTGAAAATATTTGGGAGTGATTAGGATATGTATTGAGGTTAAACAATTCAACATTCAGGATATGCATTTTCAACTTTTGTTGTTTCTGAAATTTTGAACAGTCAGGTATCATCCTTGCCTTTGGACTTAAGGGTACACGTTGGTTAGACTCCAGTACCCCTAGTTACTCAGCATGATATACCAATTCTGTCTCTGATCAAACACAGTAGAAGTGATTTACACATTTTGCATGAGGATACATGTTTATCAGACACCAATACCCCTAGGTACTTAGTGAAACCAAAACGTACACTTTTGACCATATGAACAGAGATAACTTGAAACACTTCATGACATGAGTTTTTCCTCATTTTATTGATGAAGCACTCAGTTTCTCAGTACATTCAGTCATTGCTCTGCAGTTTAATTTTTACTCAATCTTTTCTTTTTGCTGCCCTTTTGATATTTCAGATTGACTTATTTTAAAACAATACATACTTTGAGTTCTCTCAACCTAGATTCCACTAATTCAACAATTTTCAGATACTGAAAGACTTTATCTGACATATAATGAGAGAAAGGTTGAGAGCTATTAACAGTTATCCACATCCCTATTTACTGAATGCAGTCCTTAAACTCTAAAGTTTATTAAAGTTAAACCATCAGTTCATTCATGAAGCAATAGAAGACTTATGATTTGTGTAGGTTAAAATAATGAACTGATTGTCAGATTGTCATTATTTCATAGCATGAAGTGTGACAATGAAGCTCACAGATTGAAGTCAGTGAATGGGATTGATTGTTTCTAAGAGAAGTAATTTGAAGATGAATGTAGGAAGAGTCTGATATCAAATGAACTGAGTGTAGAAGACTGATTATAGACTCAGAGGAGAATAGCCTGAATTGAGTCAGATCCATTTATTTGAGCTCCCCCTAATAAAATGCATATATCAGACCCCTTGTCTATATGCATAATTATGCAAACATTAAGACACAACTATGCATGAGACACTAGCCACAACATGATGAGATACCAAGTGATGAAAAATGACTGACATGATCAGCACACACTCCTCCTAACTGTATGAGTGAAATTTCAGACATTTATGGATGATGACACATATCAATGCAATGGTGACATCAAATTGAGTGCAATGCATAGACACACTCTTGATTCAGGGTACCCCGTGGAGGAAAGTCCTCAACACATGGTATGGATTTTAAGACAGGCTGAATCTGTCCTTCCACCAACATAGCATTTGATATACCACTAAAATCAAGATGACTCAGACTATGACAACTGATTATGCTAAACTCAGATAAGCAGGAATTAAGGGCACACATCAATCAGAACATTTATAAAAAAAATGAAGTCAAGATGTTATTCATCATGCAGAAATTTACATAAACCTAGTTCTCTTCTTAGAAATTTAAACCTTTCATTCCCAAGAGGTTTAGTAAATATATCAACAATTTATTTTTCAGATTCAATGAAGTGCAGCTCAATTTCATTCTTACTTACCTCATCTCTTAAACAGTGGTGTTTAATCTCAATGTGCTTAGTCCTTGAGTGATGTACAGAATTTTTAGTTAGAGATATGGCACTAGTGTTATCACATAAGATAGGAATACAACCTAATTTTATGTGATAGTCAATAAGTTGCTGCTTTATCCATAGTACCTGGGCTGTACAATTCCCTGCTACGACATACTCTACCTCAGCAGTGGATAGAGCAACAATGTGTTGCTTTTTAGATGCCCAAGACACTAAACAACCACTTAAATAATGACAATACCCACTAGTGATTTTTCTGTCTACCCTACACCCTGCATAATCTGCATCAGTGTAAGCTATAAGGTCTAGCTCACACCTAGTAGGAAACCAAAGTCCTAACTCAAGGGTGACTGATAGGTATCTAAAGATCCTCTTAACTACACTCATATGTGACTCCTTAGGACTAGCCTGAAATCTAGCACATAAACACACAGAATATTGTATATACGGACGAGATGCAGTAAGGTAGAGAAGAGATCCGATCATACCTCTATATAGTTTGGTGTCAACCAATTTACCTTTTGGGTCATCATTAAGACTAGTTGATGTGCCCATAGGTGCAGAGATTTCCTTGAGATTTTCCAAGCTAAACTTCTTCAGGAGGTCTTTTATGTACTTGGACTGGGTTATGAATGTTCCATCTTTAGTCTGACTAACCTACAATCCAAGAAATAGTTTCAGTTCTCCCATTGAACTCATCTTAAATTCACTTGTCATTAAGGCAGAAAATTCCTCACACATAGATGAATTAGTTGAACCAAATACAATATCATCCACATAAATTTGAACAATGAGAATATCCTATTTACATACCTTGGTAAACAAAGTTTGGTCAACCTCACCTCTAGTGAAATTCTTTTCTGTGAGGAACATGCTCAGCCTATCATACCAAGCTCGAGGAGTTTGTTTCAACCCATAGAGTGCCTTATTAAGTTTATAAACATGGTTAGGATAATCAAAACACTCAAAATCAGGAGTTTGTCTTACAAAGACTTCTTCCTTTATTTCACCATTTAAAAAGGTAGAGTTGACATCCATCTGCTGCAAAGTTATTCCTAAGGAGCATGCATATGCTAAAAGTATTATAATGGCCTCTAACCTAGCTACAGGGGCATAAGATTCCTCAAAATCAATTCCATACTCTTGATTATATCTCTGAGCTACTAGTCTGGCCTTATTTCTAACCACATTACCTTGCTCATCAGTTCTATTTCTAAACACCCATTTGGTGCCTATGACAGTGGCATGGTCAGGTGAAGGAACCAGGTACCATACCTTGTTCCTTTCGAATTGATTCAACTCTTCGTGCATGGCATTAATCCAATGCACATCCTTTAAGGCACTGTCAACATCCTTGGGTTCAATTTGAGAAACTAATGCAAAGGAATTCAATTCATTTTCTGCTCTAAAGAAAGATCTGGTCCTAGGAGGTTCATGCAAATTACCAATCATATTTTCTAAATGATGATCTCTATGAAATCTAATGTTGGTAATCTGATTACATGGATTTCCAGTTATCTCCCCCTGAACATCAGACCCTTCTGTATCAGGTTCTTCAGTCGGTTCTGCTACATCTTCTTCTTTAAGAATGTCTCCATCATTCTTTTCCCTACACAATCCAATGTCAATTTTAGTCATTGATTCATCAAAAATCACATGTGGAGATTCTTCAACATTTTGAGAATTAAGGTTATATACTTATAGGCTCTGGACTTATCTGAGTATCCTAGAAAATTCCAGGATCACTTTTGTTGAGATGCTAGGCTTGGATTCAGAGGGGGGTGAATGAATCCCCTTAGAAAAATATTTGCCCAATTTGAATCTTAGATCCCAATTAACACTGAACTCATAAAATCTTGCAGAAATAAAAACTATGATTCAGTAATGCAGGTGTTCTAGTACGATTCACACTCAAACACTTAATCAGTCAACTTAATGCGAATATCTTTCGAACACTTAACATGCACAACCAGTGATCTTACTTCGACACTTAGCATGAATAAAACTATAGAAGATTGGAACGCAGTAAAACAGCTTGATCTAAACAGATGTTCTAATGAAACACATGATAGAACACTTAGCCTGCATGCCCAGCAAACACAGTAATTCTATGCAATTGAACCGATCCCAAACATTCATCTACCGTGAGTGAAAAGTAATTAGATAGCAATCCTAAACATGCATCTAGCTAACTCAGAGAGGTAATCAGATCATGATGCACAAGGAGTTTTAGGTGGTTCAGTCCTCCAGACCTACATCCACCCCACACTCCAACCAGAGTGTGGCTTACTACTGCCAAATAGCTTGAAACCGCTGGGCATCACAGCTTGCCTACAAACGCTGCCTAACAGCTTGAACCAGAGGAACACACCCCTCTCTTCTTCCAACCCGGAAGGAACCACTAGTGACACCCAGTCACTAGCAACCAGAGACCCAAGTCTCTCTTCCTCCAAACCGGAGGGAAACCATAAGTGACACCCTGTCACTTGCAAACCGGAGGACCAATCCTCCCTTCCTCCAAACCGGAGGGAAACCCACAAGTAGCACACCACTACTTGCAACCGGAGACTACGTCTCCCTTCTCCTGAGTCCACAGGAGGAACCCGACCTCAAACCAGAGGATCGGAAAACATAGTGGAAAAGGAAAGCAACAAAAGAAAATAGAATAAATAGAAAATGAAAACGAATGTAGCTCACGCTGGAGCAGATTGGTCTGGGTCTGATCCAGAAACCGACAGATAGCTGAACACTGCCTGCTTCAATCTCTATCACTCTCTCTTCTCATTCTCTTCTCTCGGTCCTCTCTTCTTCTATTTTCTTCTTCTTCTTCTCTTATCACACACTAGCTCTCTCTTCTCTTTTCTTCTCCTTCTTTTCTTATCACACACTAGCTCTCTCTTCTCTTTTCTTCTCCTTCTTCTTCTTTCTCTCAGGCAGCACTCAGGCTTCAGCACTTCTCCATATCCGCCACTCTCATCAAAGGATGATGAGATCTTTTTATATAGAATAGAGGCGCCGGAGGTAATTTGATGAAGGTGATGATGCTGCCTCAGACAGATGACTCCACGTGGCAGAATCATGGCACTCAGGTTCATGATCTTCTCGTGATTCGCCAGGGCGTGTGGAGGGATCATTCCCGCCAAGAAGTGAGCCCCATAGGAAGTCCACGTGTTGGACTCTGGATAGAATCAGGTCCACGTGGCAGATCCTTTCTGACCACCATCCACCTCAGATCACGTGCCCATAGCTACCTTAGACCACATGTCTTTTTAAGTTTAGACACGAGCCACATAACTCGACCTTCTGCTCACTTAAGTCCCTGACAGAAGGATAAGAAACATTTGATCAAACACTTTGTTGTCAGCCATATTTCACTTTTGCAGGGACTAGTTGGATAGGTTATAACATGTGCACGAACCTTGAGACGTGCTGGAAATAGATAAGCACAGACTTCATATCGCAATGTGCAAACATGTACAGACTTATAATGCATATGAGGAATTGAGTACAGCCCATGTAAGTCTATATGCACGGACCTTGTATTCCACTGGTTTTATGCTGTATGCTGGAGTCAGGATGTTAGGCACGTATGCCGAGGGGTGTACGTAGAAGACTGGGGACCCAAATGCGGGCGCTTGTATTCCACTGGTTTTATGCTGTATGAGGGCCACGTGGGCCTTACAAATAGGCTAAGGGGGCCAAAGTACAACCGGCGCAAGCTGTGGGACAAATTCGACACGTGGGTCGGTCCCCGGGTCATTGTGTAATAAAGCGGATATCCACGTGTCTTACAGAAACTCTTTATAAAGAGATAGATGCGAGCCCGACTGCCTTGGTGGCCGGGGCGGACGTGGACTGGCGCCTAGTAGAGGTCAGACATGGCTCGAGGTGAGCGGTTGGGTCCGGGTCTTAGGCGGTGAATGTCGTCATGCCGGGGAGTCGATGTCGGCCCCGGGGCTATAATTCCCGGGCTAGAGGTCCGACTAGACTTGAGTTGTTAATCCAAGTGGCCAACGGCCGGCTGGGGGGGTGAGCAGTAGGCACGCGATTCTGTGTCAGAACTAAGCGCGACATCATGGGGTGCATTTTGTCACCGTAAGTTGGCGTACACGGGCGGACCCAGGATGTGGGTGTATTTGCCGTTGACATAGTCAGCTTACATGCGACGAGGATGGACTTGTGTGAGACGGCTAAACGTCATGTGAGGGAAGTACGTGCAACATACCCTCGGCGTGTGTGAGCCGACTAGTAAGCCAACCGTGCCCGCACTTATCTTCTTGTGTTCTCAACCCTTGTCGAAAGCCTTGGGAGTCCGAGGGTGGGTCAATTAGGTCGGGGGTGCTTGACCTTCCGTCTGTGAGTCTGCTTGTGTCTATATGCATGCATTGCCCCTTGAGCTTCTAAGGGGTGGAATTTATAGGAATTTGAAGGGTCATGGGGTAGGGTTTAGGCGGACCAAGTTGAGGGTTCAACTTGGTCCGGGTAAACCCTAAGAAATATATTTTTTTTATTTTTTCTGTGTGTAACGGAGTGGGCGAGAAAGGGTTTAGGCGGACCAGACTAGCCCCGGGAGATAGGGTTTAGGCAGACCAGCCCAAGGGGCTGGTCTGGTCCGCCTAAACCCCTCCTACAGGGGGGGTTTAAGCGGACCAACCCCATGGGCTGGTCTGGTCCGCCTAAACGCCTCTTCGGAGGGGTTTTTTTGTTTAAAAAAATCTTTTTTTTTAGTTTTGGATGGGGTTTAGGCGGACTAGCCTGAGGGGTCAAGCTGGTCTGCCTAAACCCCCCCTGGGGGGTTTGGGCGGACTGGCTTGGGCGCCTTTTTAAATTAAAAAAACTTTTTTTTATTGTAATGGGGTTTAGGCGGACTAGCCTGAGGGGTCAAGCTGGTCCACCTAAACCCCTCCCTAGGGGGGGTTTAGGCGGACTGGATGGAGGGAGAGAGAGGGGGGGCCCACCTCTACAAAATTGGATTTTTGTTATTTTTAGCCCCACTTTGACCCAACTTGACTGCGAGAAGACAAAGGATACGGGCTTGAATTGGTTGACTGGGCGCTTGCGTGTGTAGACCGAGGGGATTGACTTGTGCGACTCCACGTGGTCCCGGGGCTTCGTCGTCGCGAATCCTTCCGCGCATGGGTATGTCAATCGATCCTGGTTGAAATTGGGAGCTACTGGGACTTGAGAGTGGCCATGGGGACATTGGGCTGGGAGGGGAGTGTGGCCCCGAGAGAGTTCATCCTCTCCGAGGGCGCGGTAGCGCCCCGGGGCGAACCGGCCCCGGACGAGCCGCAACCCAGAGGGATGGCACCCGGGGGTCTTCTTTCATCGTCTGAGGGTGTCCTTTGAAGAAACACGGGATTTCGGGATGCTGGGGTTAGCCCATGGGGGGCTGTTGTTGTCGAGTTGTAGTTGCCACTCGCGAGGTGCTCGAGTAAATGCCCGACAGACCCCGGGTTGTCGAACGGACCAAGTAGGTCACCGGTGGGCCTTGGATTTGGCCTTGGGCTGAGAACGGGAGCTCATGGGAGCTAGGGAGAGGCACTTTAGGCTCATGGGCTATGTCTCGATATACGTGCCATGTTGCACGGCGGGTTGACGGGGTAGCCTCGGGTTGGCCTGAGGGCTAAAGTTAAGTGGCCCATCGCCACGTGTCTGAGGGTCGGGGGTGGCCCCGGCTTGCTGGGGGGTCGCTGTAGGACCCACTTAGGGTGCTGGAACCACGGGAAGGCCCGTGGTTTGGTGTAGAAGGGCTGGAACATACGCGCCCACAAGGTGTTCGAAAAAATGCCGAACACATGTGTGTGAGCCGTATACACATGCTGCGGGCCTCCAAAGCATGTGGTTGACTTATTTGGGTCTCCCTTTGACCTTGGAGGGTTGAAAGAAGGCATCTTAGGGTAGACCCCTGGCCTTTTCACTGGGTGCCACGTGACATGGCTTGTAGTCGGGGCGCCCCCGGGTTGGCCAAGGTGGATGTGTAGAACGCGGACAAAGTCCGCAACTGAGGGGTCGGGAGTGATCCCGGTTAGCTTCTAAGGCTACCATACACCTCGGCTAGCGGGTTGGGGCCGTTGGTCGGGCCCACTGGGTTACCGGAGGGGATGGGTAGCCCATGCCTTAAAGGCATTCGGGGAAATTCCTGAGCCCTTGTTCATTGGTATTTTGTTGGGGAAATTATCCGGGTACAACAAATGCCCCCCACGGGTCGTGCGTCGGAGGCGGAGACGAGGGCGTACGGCCCGTGAACCTCCCCTTCTGAGTTGTTATAGTTGTATTTTGACGCTTCATGTGCTTTTCTTTATTGTATTGCATGTGTTGAATTTCTGGCGTGCTGACCATTTTTGGTATTCTATTTTGCAGCTATGGCACCATTTGGTAGAGACGAGAGGACCCCGAGGCATGTGGTCTGGGAGGAGGACCACTGGGTGAGGAGGACCGAGCGGCCCATGCCCCCCTTGGGCCCGCCGGTCATTACCATAGCTAATGTGGAGTAGCCTGACTTGGGGCACGCGGCTGTGGCAGAGGGCCCTGTTGGCGAGCGCGGAAGCAGAGTTGGGGCCGTGGAGTTGGCCCGAGCATCGGAGGCGGGTGGGCTTTACACCTATGATTGGAGCGGCGGCTACCCAGTGGAGTTCCCTCTGGATCGTCACTTATTCGAGTTCATCAGGCGCTTTATCCCACCATACATGGAGGAGGGCGACTCTCGGGTTGCTGGAGCCCGTCGCCGACTAGAGCAGGCAATCTTGGTGGGCAGAGACAGTTTGCACGGAATCGTTCTCTGCGGCTTTCCGTGTTTCTCTGGGGACTACTGGAGATAGTGTCAGTTCCCCAGTGTTGAGTGCATGGGCTTCTTCAGCAGGGTGGACTAGTTCAGAGTCTGCATTGGAGTGATGGGTCCCGCTTCCTGGGATTTGCACGGACACCACCGGGCAGAGACAGTGGGCAGTCCAGGGTTAGCGTTAGAGCCATCAGGGCTGGAGTATGCCGGAGAGGGCTATGACGACTACAGCCTTCTATCCGGGATTCTACGACAGAGTGCTGTTAGCTGGTATGGCCGCTGGGTGGTGATTCCTTCGCACAGATACCTCTAGGGAGCTACCGAGTGGCTGATGGGCATAGTACACCACTATCGGGTGTTGCTGGACTGGGCTGACATCAGATATGTTGTGACTGCGGCTCTGTACGGGTACCCCTGCTACACGGGGCTTCTATAGGAGTTGACAGAGCGCTTCAACCGCAGGTGGAACACCATGAGGATGACCGAGGGAGAGACTTCACTAGACTTGTGGTCTCTATATAGGATTTTCGGGCTTTCGATCAGCGGCGAGGGGTACGAGGTGGTAGTGCTGGATGACCTCCATCGCAGCCACACCGACGGGCATGGACGATACTGGGTTCCTTACAGCAACCGATATTTGCTGAAGACGTGGAGGGATTTAGCCCTGGCCGGGAGAGAGAGAGTAGTGCAGACTCCAAGGGTGCCGCTGAACGCATGGGTCCGCCACTTCTACAACGGGCCCTTCTGCTTTTATCAGGAGTTTGTGAGAGACCGGACTCCGTGGGAGGAGTACACCGAGGTGGAGCTACGGTTCCGGACGTACACCCGGTACATTTATGCACCACAGGAGGGGTGGAACCCCCACAGATTGCCGGACGTGACCCACCTAGCCGCATACTTAGCGTACTGGTTGGCGATGTTTGTGGTCCCAAATGGGGAGGACGGCCTACTGAGGGTGGAGTTGTTGTGGCCTGCGTGCCTACTGGCGGAGGGACGAAGGCTGGCCTTGGCTCCGGTGGCTCTGGCCAACGTTTACCAGGGACTGGGGGTGCTGGCGGCGCACCCGACCCCACGTAAGCGGAGTATACTCCTGCCGACTGATGCGCTCGACACCCATCGTTTAAAAATGCCATGCCACACGAATTTTAAAATTTATACAACCGTACTCACTCACTTAGATGATTTTGAAAATACGAGTAAAGTGGTAAATACGGGTCGATCCCACAGGGAAGAAATAATCTTTAGAGATCAATGTTGGAAAATATCCTTATGTTTCGAAAATCAAATTTTATCTTTTGAGTTCGATTAATACTAAAGGAAATGAATTGCAACTTTGAACACTTAACTAAAGAATATGAGATGGGTGAAGAAGAGAAATTGGAATATGTGAAAAGATGAGAACTTCAAAACTTTGCATAGATGGATTTGTATTTCTTTGAAAGTGAAAGAATGCAATATGAAATGAAATTACAACTTTAAATAACAAGGAAAAAGTTAAGGAAATTTAGTCAATTGATGAAGAACGCCGTCGTTTCCTCGCCGAGCCTTGGATGAAGATCGCTCCGCCTTGGAAGTCGACGCCGTGAGATGATTGGAAGAAGACTACCACTTTGGGTGTGTGTGAAGAAAAATTTGATCAATCCATAGCTTATTACTCCTAGCTAACCTCTCCCTTCCATTACATTTAAAGCCCTTTATATAGGGTTTACATAACAACCCCTTAGGAAATGTGAACACTCTTGCCAATGTGAACACCCAATTGCTGTTATTTTTGACCCAATATTATGTGCCAACATGTGTTGCACACTTGGGCATTTTTTTTCTGATTTGTTTGAATTTTTTTTCAATTTTTTATAGCCCTTTTTCTCTTCTCTTTCTCTCTCTTTTCTCTCTCCTCCCCGGCGCGTGCGCCCGCGTGTCACTTTCTCTCTCATCCACCGCGCTTTTGAGCGCGTGCGCCCGACGTATGAAGGCGGTGCTCCGCCTTCCGCCTCCCGCGTTCGCGCCGCGGGTGCGCCGCCCCGTGCGCCCGCCATCCTCTACCGGTGACAGCGCCCGCGAGGGCGCGTTGACTCGCCCCCCGCGATTCTTCTGCCGGCGTCGTCGACCGTGCCCCTGTGAATGGGGGGTCGCGCGCCTTCTGCATAACCACACACGCACACACAGACTAAAATGTTAGTTATATAATATATATATATATATATATATATATATATTATCATAGATAGCTTAGAAAATTCTTAAAAAATGTCAAATCAATTTATTTTTTTTCTATTTTTTTTCTTTTTGAACAAATCCCTAGACTTTTGGCCCAGTTCCACATATATATATATTTTGTATTTTCTTTATTTTCTTATTTTTTTCATTTTGAATGCTTGCATAAATAAGCAAATATCTTTATTAAAATTATTTAATTTCAAAAAAAATAACTATTTGATTCTAAATTAATAGTAAGTGTGATACGTGTATATTTATGATTATTTAAGCTCATAAAATTGTGTATAATCATGAATTAATATGTAAAAATACACACTTATCACACCCCCCAACTTACTCATTGCTAGTCCCTTAGCAATGTAAATAATCTCAAAATGTAAGGACTAACAAGAGTTTACAAAGTTCATGTCTCATTTCCAGATCATTGTTCATAGAATCTACTAAAGATTAGGAATCTGGAATCATTATCTCATATTAGCCTTGTGTAGGAAATTCAGGTACATGATCAAGAATTCTAATCAAAATTCAGTAGCACTTGTGCATGTGTAATACTAAATTCACAGTAGAGATAATTACGTCCTCCAGTTGCTATTCCGAACAAATGCCTTTCAATTCTGTACTTCTTAATTAGAGCGTTCAGCATACGAGCTTTTTATTTGCCTTATTGCTTTGTCCCTTTTTGGGATCTCTATTTTTTCTTTTCTTCTCTTTTCTTTTTTTTATACACACATGATGTTGCACTACCCTTCACTGTTTTACGCGAACCTCAACACATCTTAGGTGAAGTAGGCCCGGTTACACAGATCAAAGTTTCCTTTTCCTTTTGACGTGAACCTCAACACGTCTTAGGTGAAGTAGGCACGGTTACTCAGAATCGGAGCATTTTTCATGGTGTTTTTCTCAAAATTATATTTTTCAATAGACAACATGGCAGAAAGCTTCTAAAAGATCTCTTCTTCAAAATGTGCAGAATATCAGACAGTATGTCCAAAATAGCAGAAGGCTTGTCCTACTTGTTTCATTAGCGTGCAACGTGATTTTATTTTTTCTAAAGTGCACATGAACTTTAAAGAGATTCTTAAATCAGTTTTCCATGGCCAATTAGATAAATTTTCTATCATCCTTCTCCCTAATCTTTTCCATTCTAGAATTACTTTTTATGAGACATGAATCAAGAAACTCTAACTGGGGATGTACTGTAACAATATAAAGTAAAAAGGGTGTGAAATTTTGTTTTTTTTTTGTCCCCCCCCAACTTAAATGACATTGTCCTCAATGGCATAAGCAGTAGATAGATTAGAGAACAAGTAAATAGATAATGCGGTTGGAATGGAAGGATACAACCTGGTGGGTGGGGCAAAGAGATGAAGGTTCCTTATCGGCTGGGCCTGGCAACTGAAACACAAACACACTTAAGCAAGATATCAAATTACAAAAATCGTGAGTTGCCGCCCAAAAGCCATTGCTTAGCACACAAGGAGGGGAACTTACTGTGTCCATGAGTGGCAAAGGGAATCAACTACTGATTTCAACGTGGGTCACGGATCCGGATTTCCCGCATAAATGTCCCCCTATTTCATCTTTTTGCTAAAGGCAGTCACAACGGGACAAGGAACACATGGAATCTTTGGGCCGAATAAGTCAATAAAGCATGCCTCCGACTCGATCACTCCACATGGTAGAGTGGACGCGAGAGTAAAGGGAGGAGGACTTGTCGCCAAAGCTGTTGCTAAAGGTGACGGGGATAAATGCAGATCACCTTCTCCCCAATCCTATAAATACCTCCCTTTCCGCTCAACTTAGGCACATCGAAGGCTTGAGAGTATATTTTGAGGAGTCAAAGGTTGTAAAGGGAAGTAGTGAGTGTTGCTCAATTTCAGAATGGAGGGTGAATCTAGCTTCAGAGAAGAAGGTGAGTCCTCTCGCTCCTCGAAGAGGAGCAGATCGGGCAGTAGTTCCAGGAGACTCTCAGAAGTTGATGGACAACTGAGTTAGAGGACTCTATCACAGCTTGTAAGTGGCTCCTTGCATTCCTTACTTCATGCTTTTATCTCCTATCTTCCTTTGCAAAGCTCCCATTGCTCATTTCGTATGTATGTGCAGAACGTGATGAGATCGCACATCTCGTGGGAGCTGGTAGTGGCGGCCTATCGAGGTCTCCCAGCCTTCCAGAAGGCGAGGTTAGACGTGATGGGGTTCGGGGACTTTCTCAGAATCGAGCCGATCAAGCTCGACTTGGCCCTGATCCAAGCATTACGTGAAAGATGGGACCCGGCGAGTCGGGCATTCCTGATGCCGTGGGGGCACATGGTGCCCAGCCTGGAAGACGTGGTCCGGATTACGGTCCTCAAAGTAGATGGGGAAGCAGTGACTGGCGTTACCTACACGGACTACCGAGAAGGTGCCCAGAAGCTGTTGGGGATGGATTTAGACGGTCGGAAGAACAGGTCAGTAGCTAGGGCATCGATCATGGAGGCATTAGGGCTTACTGACATGCGTCCGCATGATGACGAATCCCTCGAAGAATTTATGGAAAGGGCCGAAAGAGGTGCCCGTGCTATATATTGCGTGGACACCAGCAACTGGGAGAGGACCAACATGGATCTTAGGAGGTTTCTCCTCTTTCTTTTGGGCAAGTTGCTATTGGGCTCCAAGGGAGACAATATCCACTGTCGCTTCTTAGAGCTGCTTGTAGACTTGGAATGAGTAGGACAATATGCTTGGGGAGCTGCCGTGTTGGCACATCTGTTTACAGGTCTGTCGTAAAGGACAGACCGAGAGATGACAATAAGTGGGTTTACACCCTTCATCCAGGTAAAGAATGTTGTAGTTGTTTTATGCCCCTTTTTTTCTTGAATTTGTTGATATCAATGACACATGATGGTGTAGCTATAGAGCTACTATTACCTTCCAATGGGGAGAGCTCGTCACTGCCGGCCAGTGATGGTCCCGCTTGCTCGACGGTGGCAACCCATAATGAGCATAGCACCTCTATCCTACCAACTGATGGTGTTAAGGCGGGAGTTGCAAGAGTTCCCTGCATCGATGGTATGATACTTTTTCTCCCTTTTTTGGTTTGTTTGTTTATCATCATTTTTTAGCTAACCAAGAGGATGCGTACAACCCATCAAAGGTGAATTGGGGGCCTTTCTCGAACATGGTCGATGTTGACCAGCCGTGGGTTATTGGAAGTCGCGCCCGATTCGGACGGGACCTCTGGCTCCATTGCTTGAATGAAATCGAGCCCCTCAGACTGAGATTAGCTATGAGGACCCTAGGGCTGGCCCAGGAATGGGTGGATATGACCATATCTCCCAGTGTCGGAAAGCAGACGTGGGGACCGGCAACCTGTGTCGATTGGAGGGTGCGCTTCCCCGAATAATATGAAGACTGGCAAAGGGGTGGCACGCTCGTGGAATCTCAAGCACAAGACAGTGAGGATTATCTATGCCTCTATAGGGTAATGTATGCAGAGAGGCTCCAGCCTGGAGGGCTTGTAGAGGTTAAGTAAAAAGAAACCATGTTTTTATCTTTTACATTTTTTTTGTTTTTGATTTTTTTCATTTTGTGAACTCATAAGCCATAACTGTAGGATGCCCATGATACCATAATAATGAACTTACGAGCTCGTTTGGCAGACACGGAGCAAGAGTTGAGTGACACCCGAGCGGCTCTGGGTTCATCAGTAAGTGTTTTTGTGTACACTCCAGGTATGATTTGAGATTCATGGTGCTAACCACTTAATGTCACCTCATATGTGTCGCAGCGTGCCCGGCTCGATGTAGTTTCATCTGCGATGGGGGCAGATGGCGTTTCTTCCAGTCTATGGATTCCTAGCAGAGCTGGATCTACTCCACGAGCAGCTTGCTCATGCCACACAACGTGCTGCGGAGGCAGAAGGGATGCTTTCTGCACAGGTGAGGGTTTCACCATTTAATATCCCTTGTGCAAGCATTGCTATATGCCTGAGATGATATGTATGGCAGGAGAAAGAAACACACGAGGCACTTGCACCCACCACCCAGAAGGAAGCTAGAATAACTAAGGTGGAAAAGGAACTACAGCGTCGTCCTGATGAGGACTCTTCTAGGGACGCTGTGGAGCTGTGGATCACCCTTCAGCTGGAAAGAGAAGACAGAGAGAGAGAAAGGACTGAGAGAGAAAGGGATAGAGAGAGAGAGAAGGCTAAGAGATTGGCCGAGAAAGAGGAGAAGAGGGCCCTGGAGGCCCAACTATTTGAATTAAGGACCAATCTCGGCCTTGACAATCAATGGCTGAAGGATGGCGAAGAACGCTATCGAAGAGCACAAGAGCGTGGCTTTCGTGTTAGTAGCTTCTTTGCTGCCCCCGCTGATCGGCGCTGAGGAGTGGAGATAGAAAGAGGATCACAGAGCGGTAGGAATACCGCTTCTCTCGGCGTGGGAATACCCTCTAGAGTTTCTTGCCCAGAGAGTGGCAAGACAAGTAATGTGGAGAAAGAGGGTGGAACCTGATGTAATCTCTTTGTTGTTTGTTTTTGTTGTTGAGAGTGGAATAAGATGTTCTATGCTTGGTTCTCTGCTTCTTTCTGGCCTCTCAAATTCTTGCACACATCTAGCTTCCCCAAAAAAAAAAACACTGATTACCACACAAAAATCACTTAAACTTTGGGTTGCCTCTCAAGAAGCGCTAAGTTTTATGTCGTCAGCCAGACACCAGGTAGATCACGAACCAACGTGTGGCATTCAGAATGAGACACCACGTAATTTTGTCCTCCTTCAAATTCCAGCCCTTATGCCATTGGAAGACAAGAGTAAACATGTACGGACCGGGGCTAGAAAGAGGCAGGACTCGCACATTATGGATTTTAATGTTAACCCTGTGTGTGAGCCAGTTTTCAGCTTTAGGGATCCAGAAATGATCAATGGGCAATTTGTCAAGATCGAGGTGGAACCCTTGCACCATATCAATCCCTTGGTCCCCTTGTCCTGTATCATCTCTCCTGACTAACCCTTTAGTGACTACTTTCTCCACTGAAATTTGGCCAGGCACTTGTGGCGTATGAATAAAATCGTCATCTTTAGCCACGTTCCTCTCAGTAACAGCCTCATGAACTTTAAGGGCATTGATCAACTTGTCGTCCTGAGAGGAAGTTAAATCAAAGATGAATGTGGTTGGCACATCCCCCTTAGGTCCTAGAATCTCAAATTAGAGAGGCTCAACTGACAGGGGAATCAAAGTAGAAGGAAGCACTAACTCATTCACAGATTCAGACTTCAATGGATAGGCCTCAGGGGTTAGATCAAATTTAAAATTTTCTAATGAAACTCCTTCATCATACCCCTCACTCATCTGAGGATTGTTAACCAAATTGCCCAAAAATGGGGTGGATAGAGGAAATATAAATGATTCCAGTCCGGCCCTTTCATCATAGGTCAGATCAAATGTGAATCTCTCTACGACGGGCCCCTCATCACACTCCTCACTCAACTGAATATTATCAATCAAATTTTTCAAAAATGGGGTCGGTAGATGAAATGTAAACTTTTCTAATAAGGCCCCTTCATCATGTTCTTCCAGGGGAGGAGGATATTCAGAATTTTGTTCCATTAAATCAACAATATTATTACTTACAAAGTAATCTTCCTCTTTATTTATGTCATCAATTGAGTTGTTTGGGCCATTATCCTTTAATGTAGTATTCTCAATCTCAAAACATTGATAGAATGGGGTGATATGATCATCATTATCATTGAAGTCACCCCCTTCTTCCTTTCCTTCCTTCATCATGATATTACATGCGCACTCCCCCTCACTCTCAATAGTGATATCTTGAGCCAAAATGACAGGCAGAAGATCATCATCATCATCATTCACATATTGAGGGGGTTGGTTGAATAGTGAAGGAGGGTCATGATAAGTAGACTGAGAGTACATGATTTGAGGTTCAAAGTAATGGCCCGGTGAATCACCCCTAGTATCAATGTTGAATCCGAAATCTGGGTGAGATGAGTTGAGCTGAAGTTGAGGACACAGGGACCGCCCGTGGCCTTCTTGGGGTGAAAGTGTAGACAAATGGGTTTGGATTGTTTGGAGCATCTAAGGAAAATTTAGGTGATTGCTCCAGCCAGACGTAGAATTATCGGAAAGGGTATCACACTGGCGTGGAGAGAATCCTAGGCCATTTTGGACCTGTGCTCGGATGACTGGAGAGAGTCGAGCTATAGTAGGACATTCACTCACATGGTGAGTGAGACTGGCACAGAATTCATAAGCTTTCGTGAAAGTGTGGATTGGGTTTTCAGCCTGTTTGACATGTCCTACGGATTGTTGATGAGATGAGATGGATGCACGGTTTATCGAATTTTCACTCAAAATTTCAAACAAATCATACGCCTCATCTTCACCTTTGCTCAAAAATGCCCCTCCATAATATATGTCCACCATTTGCATATCATAATCGGATAACCCCTCATAAAATGTAAATATAATTTGTCATTTGGGTAACCCATGGTGTGGACATTGACTTATTAGATCCTTCAATCTCTCCCAAGATTCATGAATTTGCTCTTCCGGACGTTGAGTAAATCCTATAATCGCCTTTCTCACCATGTTGGTCTGGACTATGGGGTAAATTTTTTTCAAAAATTCTAACTGCATATCTTCCCAAGTCTTGATAATCTTTTCAAAACTCCTTAACCAACATTTTGCTTTATCTTTCAATGAGAATGGAAATAAGATCAACTTAAGGGCATCATCATTAAAATTCTGAATTTTTATCAGGGAGCAAACTTCTAGAAAATCATCTAGATGCCTATAAGGATTTTCATTGAGATTCCCATAAAAGATGGGAGCATTTGGATGAGACTAGGGCGAATTTCATATTGATAAACAAGAATGTCAGGGAGTTGAATACAGGTTGAGGGATTGTAAGTAGAAGGAATAAAGTGCTTCAGCATAGGCACGGGTTTGTTATTTTATTTTTTTAAAAAATATTTTTTATGCAAACATAAACAAATTAACATAAATTATCTAATGACCTAGATGCGACTCAGACCTACAAATAGGGTTTCACAAAGTAACTAAAGTGCAACTGAAGTTCACCCTCAATATTTCCACCGGCCAGGTAAGGGGTGGGTAGTGGGAGGCTCCCCCTACTTTCGTAGGGACCTAATTATGTCAAACCACTAACCCGCTTAAGGCGTTTGCCGTCCGACCGTCTTGCCTTAGGCACCGATTTACACAAGAGGGTAAACTCAAATCGTACTAAAATCACAGTGTGATCCTAGGGCCAATGTTTACTGACTTTTATTTATGGCGTAGGTCATGCAGATATGCAAGGAAAATGTGATTTGTGGGTTAAGGAAGGGTGATGAAATCCCCACCTTATGTTATTTAAAGGTAGTGCCCTTAGAATATTTTGAAATGAAATGCTCACCACAATTTCAAACAAGGGGTTCTTATATAATATGAATGCCATAATCGGATAAGTAGAACGTACCTTGTCCCTCGCAATCTTCAAAATGCAATGATAAGAATTTAAACAAAGAAAAATTCTATGCTAAATGATGCATGACCTAGAACATGTTGTGTGGTTTCTATTCTTGGAATGTGTTTTTTTTATTTTGTTGTAAGTATATTTTTTTTATTTAATGAACCTATCTAGCCAGCACAAAAATGTCTTTTGTTTTGATTTTTTTTAATTTTTATAGATCTTTCAAGAATTTTTTCAGATTTTTGTAAAGATTTTTCAGAAATTGGAAAAACAGCACCTGTTCCTACGTTTCTGCCTTTAGCGACGTTGGACTGCTACAGTACCAGGCTTTCAACGACGCTTGATTTTCTGATTTGTTTTCTTTTTCCTGCAAAATAAAATAGCAAAATCAATATACAAGTATACACATCAAACACAAGAATATTCCAACATTCAAAAATTCTTCCCTGGCAGCGGCGCCAAAAGTTTGATGCGCTCGACACCCGTCGTTTAAAAATGCCGTGCCACACAAATTTCAAAATTTATACAACCGCACTCACTCACTTAGATGATTTTGAAAATACGAATAAAGTGGTAAATACGGGTCGATCCCACGGGGAAGAAATAATCTTTATAGATCAATGTTGGAAAATATCCTTATGTTTTGAAAATCAAATTTTGTCTTTTGAGTGTGATTAATACTAAAGGAAATGAATTGCAACTTTGAAAACTTAACTAAAGAATATGAGATGGGTAAAGAAGAGAAATTGGAATATGTGAAAAGATGAGAACTTCAAAACTTTGCATAGATGGATTTGTATTTCTTTGAAAGTGAAAGAATGCAATATGAAATGAAATTACAACTTTAAATAACAAGGGAAAAGTTAAGGAAATTTAGCAAATTGATGAAGAACGCCGTCGTTTCCTCGCCGAGCCTTGGATGAAGATCGCTCCGCCTTCGAAGTCGACGCCGTGAGATGATTAGAAGAAGACTACCACTTTAGATGTGTGTGAAGAAAAAATTGATCAATCCATAGCTTACTACTCCTAGCTAACCTCTCCCTTCCATTACATTTAAAGCCCTTTATATAGGGTTTACATAACAACCCCTTAGGAAATGTGAACACTCTTGCCAATGTGAACACCCAATTGCTGCTATTTTGACCCAATATTATGTGCCAACATGTGTTGCACACTTGGACATTTTTTTCTGATTTTTTTGAATTTTTTTCAATTTTTTATAGCCCGTTTTCTCTTCTCTTTCTCTCTTTCTCTCTCTTTTCTCTCTCCTCCCCGGCGCGTGCGCCCGCGTGCCGCTTTCTCTCTCATCCGCCTCGTTTTGAGCACGTGCGCCAGCCGTGTGAAGGCGGTGCGCCGCCTTTCGCCTCCCGCATTCCCGCCGCGGGTGTGCCGCCCCGTGCGCCCTCCATCCTCTACCGGTGACAGCGCCCGCGAGGGCGCGTTGACTCGCCCCCCACGTTTCTTCTGCCGGCGTCGTCGACCGTGCCCCTGTGAATGGGGGCTCGCGCGCCTTCTGCATAACCACACACGCACACACACACACACTAAAATGTTAGTTATATAATATAATATATATATATATATATATATATATATATATATATATATTATATCATAGATAGCTTAGAAAATTCTTAAAAAATGTCAAATCAATTTATTTATTTTTTCTATTTTTTTCTTTTCTTTTTAAACAAATCCTTGGGCTTTTGGCCTAGTTCCACATATATATATTTTTTGTATTTTCTTTATTTTCTTATTTTTTTTCATTTTGAATGCTTGCATAAATAAGCAAATATCTTTATTAAAATTATTTAATTTTAAAAAAAATAACTATTTGATTCTAAATTAATAGTAAGTGTGATACGTGTATATTTATGATTATTTTAGCTCATAAAATTATGTATAATCATGAATTAATATGTAAAAATACACACTTATCACCGACCCACTACCTCAGTGTGTGGGCTGGTCTGCTATTTCTGGGGTTCGTGTCTCGCGGGTCCGTGGCGAACCAAGCAGCACCACTACTATTCAGCTTCACTGGGCAGCCGGACGGAGACGCAGTCGCACAATTGGAGGGAGCCAGGAGAGTTTTGTGCTACTTGCCCGGCAGGGGCGAGGAGGGGCTTCCCTTTGATGGCGCCACCAGAGACTCTCACCTGATTCTGGTGCCTTCGAGTGGCGGGGCAGCCTGTGCCCTTCCTTATCAGCGGGAGCCGGATGCGACACTGTACATAGAGTGGGTGATGAGTACCCGGCAGGCAGTGCTGACTCTACATAAGTCTGTGACGAGCCTCTTGGAGCCATATTACCCGCACAGGTTTGCTCGGAACTTCGGGTACGACCAGGGGATCCCGCCGAACTAGGAGTTCCCTCTAGCGGGTCGACAGTATAGAGGCCAGGATACGCACTTGCTAGCTGCGGCGTGGTGGGACTTCTACTGTCGTCGGGAGCCAGAGCGACTCCCGACGCCTGTGCCGGGACGCAAGGGACGGTTCGACGTCCATTATGCCAGGTGGTGGTTCGAGCACAGTCACATGTACCGGTAGAAGGCCTCGGCGATCCGAAAAGCTGAGGAGGCCCGTCTCTTGTGGGAGGATCTGCCTCCCATTGCGCTAGATGACGATTACCTGCGGACTCGCTTCTCCCGGATCCACCGGGACGTAAAGCGACTGGCACAGCAGGCGCCCCAGGGCAGCTGGGGCTCACTGTCTGCAGGACGGAGCGGTAATGGGCACTGAAGCCCCTCAGGCAGGCGCGGCCGGCGCCTGGAGGTACTGGAGCAGTGGCGCCTCGGTCGGGGGCGTCGAGGACTTGGTGGACCCAGTTCCTAGTTGACTGTGGGTTTGAGAAGAAGGGCCCACTGGATCGAGTTCTCCCTGAGGGGAGCTTTGCAGACACGGCGATCGATGACTAGAGGCGTCATACGCCCATGCGATTGGGTCGGCTGGACCCGTGGAGCTCGTGTCCCTCATCGAGTGCGCCTACACCCTGAGGGACGTGAAGGAAGCAGTCGTGAAAGTTGCACGGGTCATGGGCTTGAAGCCGGAGCAGTTGGTTCCTCTGCAGCTAACCCTTTTTGTGGCTTCAGGTGAGACCTCTTTGTTAGCCTGTTGCCCCCGCTTTGTTGTTTTCTGGGGTACATGACTGAGGCATTTTATGTGGTTGTGTTTATTGGTAGGCTCTGCGGAGGACAGGGATCACCCCTCCACGGGGACGTCCTCTGGGGACGGTGACGGGGCCCTCCAGCCCCGGCGGAAGCGCCCCCGGGTAGATATCGGAGCCAGGGAGGCCGACAAGTCCTCTCGGGGACCCGCTGCTGGGGAACATATTGAGGCGGAACCGGCTCTGAGTAAGCGCTATATCCGCCTGCTTGCTTTATATTGATTCAGCCTTAATGATCAGCTAACCTTGTGCTATTGGATTTACTTTTCATAGCGCCGCTGGAGACCGAGGCTGACGTGGCCTTCTCGCCACCTCAGGAGATCGACCCACTACCTAACGATGGGGCCGATTGCGAGATAGATATGGAGGGGTTCCTTCGTCTGATGGACGAGGCTCCTCCCAATATTGGGACCTTTCCCGATTTTGAATCATGGAAGGTTTCAAAGGATGCCCAGCCATGTAATTAATTCCAAGATCGAGCATGTTGTGATTATGGTTGTACTTGATTCTGGGACTTGACATAGTTGTTGGTATCGTGTAGAGGTGGCCAGGGCATCAGAGACCGCAGCTCCCTCTGAGATGCGGGGTGAGGTGCCCCTATCGGTTGACGGGCAGGAGCCAGCAGCGACCCAAGATGGCTCGGGTAAGTATTGAATTGCTACGGAGGGGATTGCCCTTCCGTTGCACAATTGTTGGGCCGCAAACATTGACTGGGTTTATGCTGTTGCTTGACATGTGAGGATCCAGCTGCCACTCTGGAGATGATTCAGGAGCTAGTCTGTACTGGCCCATCGGTGTCCCTTCCCTCCTTCGAGGGGGAGCCTGGAGGGAGGAGTACTTCAGTGCCGCCCACGGCTGGAGAAACGTCAAGTTTGTTACCACAGCTATTGGTGGGGATGAGCCGTGTTTCCCTGCCAGCTATAATGTCAGCCTGCACTGTGGGACTGGTTGGGTCTTCGAGCATGGGACCCTCAGGTATGTAGCCGGGGACTTAACCGTTTCTGGTAAGCCCTTTGTGTTGATTGGCTGCTAGTGCTGAGATCCTGTTGGCATTGTTTACAGGTACTTTTTCGCCTTTAGAAGAGGGCGAGCTACCCCGCGACAGGGCTGAGGTGGTGGAAGAGGGGCCCGTGGGAGTGGCTCCAATTGAGGGCCACGAAGAGATCGTCGACACTTGAGAAGGTTTCGGAGGGGAGCACTCCCGCCAGTGAGTCTCCTATTCGCAACTCTTAGCTGGAGAGCCGCCCTTGTATGAAGCTGGGTCCTGTAATGTAGCAACCCTGATAAAATAAAAAAAAGGAATAAATAAATCAAAATAGATTAAAAGATTTAATAAAATAAACGAAAGAGCTTGGAAGAAAAAGAATTAAACCCTGATGAAAATAACGCCTCAGATAAAGGCGCTACCTTACAAGAAACGCCCTCACCTAAGGCGTGAATTAAAGAAAGGACGCCCAAATAATAAGGCGTCAAATTTCAAACGACCAAAATAAAATAAAAAGGGCAAGATAGCGTAACGCCCTTTGAGTGGACGCGTTTCAACAAGTAACGACACTTGACAAGCCGTCAATTTAAATTCGACGCCCTTACTTAGGACGCTAATCCAGTTTGAGTTCCGTTCGACCCAGGAGTCTATCCAGGGTAAGTTGATAACTATGAGAAAGAGTTCGAATGTAGTAATAATTCTATCTTGGAAGTATTACTTCCAATCAAACACTACCTTTGTTAGGATTTCCAAAGTCCCTATAAGTAACCCCCCCGTCAAACCCTAAAGATCTATTTGGACGACCTACTGCTGTTACGGTATGTGAAGAACAGTGAGTTCTTCTTGTATCTTTCCCTCTGTCTTTTTGATTTCATGAAGGATATTAATCTTTCATCTTCTTCCTCTAATACAGGTTAAGCGATCAATTGCGTACGTAAAGAACAAGGTAATGTTCTTCAATCTTTTCCCTAACTTCGGATATATTCTCATCATCCTTCCTTTTTCTTCCCCTACAGGTTGATCGAAGATCATCATCTTCATCATCCTCATCAAACGTCTTCTGTATTACCATCTTCTGTCTTGCTGCTGACTGTTAGAAGCTTCAGAGCATCAGTTTCTAACCAAGCCTTCGTCCGTTCATCAGATAATTCTCATAAGGTAGGTTTTCTCAAGCACTGTAGCCCAAATCACCATAATAACTATGTTAAACCATATATATTAGTTCATGCATATAGTTTTCACGAGTTTTAAAAGTTTCTATTGTTAGAAAGAAACGCCCTTTCCAAGGGCGCTAATTGTATACGCGACCCAGACAAGGGCGCTACCTTGAAAGAAACGACCATGACCAGGTTGTCAATTCCAGATTTGACGCCCGGTACACGGACGTCAATTTTCTCAATTGTTAATTACCCATGTTAATTATCCAATATTCACTTAAACATGATTCTAAATCAGTGCACAATCATATTTACTTGAATCTCGATAAATTTCCTGTCATGACCATGTCTCTTGTTTCTGGAAATTTTATACTTGAAATCTGAAAATTCTTGAATTCACGACCCTGTATAGGTCATCTCTCACTTGACTAAGCCCCTGTTCAGGGCGTGAATTGAAAAGTAACGCCCCTGTCCAAGGCGTGTTTTTGATAAATTTCTGAATATATATATACTGCAAAAATAGAAGTAAAGAATGAACGACCACTATATACGTCGTCGACTTGTAAATAAACGCCCCTTACCAGGGCGCGTTTTTGGTAAAATACTGAAATATTGAAATTTTGCAAAAATGTAAAATAGATAAACGCCCTTACTGAAGGCGTTAAATTACTTGAGTAGTGACTTTACTTAAGTCGTTATTTTCCTATAAAAATATTTTTACCTGTTTCTGACAACCGATGGTTTCAGTATATCTATATATATGTATATCGGCACTATATCTCCACTCCGTGAGTATAGTCCCACGTTTCATGATGTTTTATCGATCACCCTCAATTCTCATTGACATACAAGCTCTCCATTGGACATTCCGTTCCTTTGAACTAGCGAGTTAATCATAGAGACCTCCGTAAGACTCCTCGAGCCTTGGATTCCCTCAAGGCCGACTGAGCTGGTTGTACCCTAAAAACCCATTACACTATTGAATGACATGTCACTCTAAAGAAACATGGTATACCGGCCCTTATGATATGCAAAGAGTATATCATGAGAATTCTTAATGGGATGATGATATCATGCCATTTGTTGATGTTCTTGTGGACCTCAATTCTATAATAAGAATGAGGGTATCTTGCCTTTGATATACTGTTCATGTGGACCTCAATTCTATAAAAAGAATGTCCATACTTGTCATGGTACCCGAGTTAGGGGAACCTAATTCCACCTAGTTTCATCGTTCATCGTGATTGTACCGTTGTTATCATCTATCTATGTCCAATGTTATATTTTTGGACTCCATTCTCTCAAAGTTATCCTACGTGTCTACAAGCTTGATCATTGAAATTCCTCATTGGCTATATATATATATACAAGAGTGGATGTCAAAATACATGATAAATGCCTGCGCATATAGGGCCCGATCTGGTCCTGGGAGGAGCACCCGAAAGTACTTGTGCCCATGGGAGTTGAATGATAAGGTATCTGGCATTATACCGAGTGCATGACTAGCTTGATTGGACATTCCACACAAATCTTGTACTTGACTCGTACTTGACTTGACATGACTTGCGTGACCCGAAAAAAAAAGGGTAATTACTTGTTTGCTTGACACATGATAGCCAAAGTTCTTGACATGACTTGCTAAAAAGTACTTGCTTGAATATCTGTTATCTTTTCTTGAAAGCTCATGACTAGTTCATCTTGTTGTCTTATTGATAAATTCTTTCTCTATCTTGTCGTTTTATGCAAGCATGCATAGCTATAGTACATTCATGAAAAATGTAATTACTTAGACCCCTTTCTAAGCGCTTGAGATATAATTTCCTACTGAGCGTTCGCTCACTCCGTGTTTGTCCCTTACTTTTCAGGTAATTCCGACGACGAGGGAAGTCAATCGGATGGGAATGGTCAAGAGTGAAAGAGATAGAACTTTTCCAAGTGTCATCTAGTCTTTTTCTTATTTTCTTGAGTCAACTATGTACTTTTCCTTTTTAATTGAATAGAGTATTGGATTTGTAATAGTCTATCCATTATGAAATAAAGGATTGGGTTATCTTTCTATTTTGCGCATCTCTGTTTTGGTGTCGAATACACTACTACTCTGATTGACATGATTGATATAAACTCGTCGCGCACATCCGAGTATCTTCCGCGCTCGGGGCGTGACATATAATGACCTTGTTTGCTTTGTTGGCTTGCAGGAGCCTCTGGTTCAGCCACCTCCGGGAGTTCGTCAGAGGCTTCGTTGGGCTCTCCAGATGACGGCAGCTTGGAGATGAAAATAGAGGAGAGTTTGAGCTCGAGCTCTTCATCCTCTGGGTGTCTGCTAGTAGGGAGGTTTCAATGGGGACCACTTCTGGAGGTATATGGTGGTTCTTCCTATCCTCATTTGGTGTTTTTTTGCTCTACATGGCAGAGTGCTGACGTTCTTGGGTTGCCCGCAGCGTTAGAGTCTGGAGAGGAGCACGCGCCGGCTCCTGACGAGGGCGGGCAGGAGGAGCCCCATGTCCCACCCGTGCTTGCTGGGGATGACCGGATGGTGGAGGAATCACTGCCCTCCCCGACCCCGGTGGGTGACGCCACAGGGATAGCCGGGCTTGCTCCAGGTAAGGAGCCAAGACTTGTCTTTTTTTCTCAGGTTTTTCACCTTATCTGTCGAAGGAAGTCTTGCATGTATTGCTCACTCCCTTTGATGTTTGTCGGAACTATGCAGGTTCCACTCGAGTGCTAACCGCGTCCGGCGACCTCTCCCTGGGTTTAGGGGTTGAGTGGCCTACATCTGCTTCTCCGCCGGAGCCATTGCTGGAGGCGAGTGTAGGTGCCGCCCTGCTCCAGCGAGCGCGAGGCTACTCGCAGAACGACCTCTTCCTTCTCTAGAGGATCTGAGGCAGCGGCTGCGGGAGGGCACCCAGGGCTATCACGTGCTTGGCTTCTCACGCGAGCTCTGGATGTCTGGGTTAGCTGGGATCAGGGCCGAGTACCTGCGATGCCGCGAGGCACAAGAGTAGAGGGCTCGGAGGCTAGCGGCGATCCGAGAGGCGCAGGAGCAGCGGGCTCAGCTTGTGTCAGCCGTAGTTGAGCAGAGAAGTCACGCCGAGGTTACTGCGTTGGCATCTCAGGAGCGCGCCGCAGAGCTGAGGGAGGTGGAGAGCCGGGCTGAGGCCTTGAGGAAGGCCTAGGAGGAGCAATAGGCAGTCACCGAGCGTGTACGAGCTGAGTGGCAGGCGGCTGAGACAACAGCCGGGGCTAGTGCTCAGCTCTTGTCTACCTTGGAGGCGGAGCTTGCGGCTGCGAACTTTCACCTTGCGGCACTGGAGGGGACCGAGCCTGAGATTTGATTGTATCCCTTTCCTTTATTGTTTGTGCTATCTGGAGTGTATGGATTTTGTCACCCCAAGGGCATGTCTTGGGCTCCTTTTACAGAGTATTAATGACAAAGTCCAGATTTTTTGTTTGCTGTGTTGTTCCCTTCCTTTTTCAATGGAATGGAGTGGTGTGCATGAACTAGCGACCACTTATCATTAGCCGTGCTTGCTTTTTCTACGATACACTAGCATGAGTGATAGGGGGCAACAGGCACCGGGATTAGGGAACCTGATGTTGGAAATTGGAGGCTGAGCACTGGGTAGTAGGGGAAAGAAAAGGCTATATGTTGGGGCCAATCCTCTTGGAGGATGAAAGTCTGCATACCAGGGAACCAACGTAGGCCCATAAGAACGGGGCAGTTTACGTGGTTTAGGGTTCAGAGGTGATTCTGGAGGGTGTATTGACCCCGAACTAGATGGTGGAGTATTGGCTGGCATTATGTTGTTAGCCAAAAAATGGGATTCACATGTGTTTGGGAAACTGGGATTAAGCTGGCTAGGTGGCCTGGGAAGACGTATCAACCAAGATCGGGACTGGGACAAGGACTGGAAATTGAAACTGGGACGGTGACTGGAAATGGGGACTGGAGCTGAAGCCAACTGGGTGACCTAGAAAGGTGTGATAGCTGGGAGCTGGAGCTGGGCCAGATGGCTGGCCAATAGAGGCGTTGTAGCCAAACTTGAGCTGGAGGCTGGCGGCTGGCCTGTAAAGGCGTTGTAGCCGAGACTGGAGTTGGGCTGGCGGCTGGCCTGTGAAGGCGTTGAAGTTGGGACTGGAACTGGAAACTGGGTGGCTGGACTGTGAAGGCGTTGAAGTCGAGGCTGGAACTGGAAACTGGGTGGCTGGCCTGTCAAGGCGTTGTAGCCGAAGGTGGGACTGGGACTGGGCGGCTGGCCTATGAAGGCATTGTAGCCAAAGCTGGGACTGGAACTGGAAACTAGGCGGCTGGCCTGTGAAGGCATTGTAGCCGAAGCTGGGAATGGAACTGGAAACTGGGTGGGTAGCCTGTGAAGGCATTGTAGCCGAAGTTGGGACTGGAACTGGAAACTGGGCGGCTGGCCTATGAAGGCGTTGAAGCCGAGACTGGAAATGGAAACTGGACGGCTGGCCTGTGAAGGCGTTATAGCTGAAGCTGGGACTAGAACTGGGCGGCTAGCCTGTGAAGGCGTTGTAGCCGAAGCTGGGACTAGAACTGGGCGGCTGGCCTGTGAAGGTGCGGTAGCTGAATCTGGGACTGGAACTGGTGCTAGAACTAGGATTGGAGTTGGCCGGTTGACCGTTTAAGGTGTTGTAGCCGAGGGCTAGGACTGGAGCTGGAGATGGCCGACCCTCGGGGGTGTAGTGGCCACCATTGTTGTGGAATTATGTTAAGCTTGCCATCGACGGAATGTCACAGTTGATAGCTTTTATCAATGAGGAGTAGAGGGGGAGAGAGTTTTCGTTTGTTTCTCTTTACCAGCTCTACCGCCCTTGCGGATTTTCACCAGAGCTGACCCCCTTTTGCTTTTTCCGGTGCGCCCTAGCGGGTTTTCACACCAAGGGGTTACCTGAGTTTGCCTGAGGCACCCTCTCGGGTTTTCACCTCAGTTGGGTTGGTGGCAATTTTTGCACCCAGTCGCCTCCTTGTAATGGAGCCGACCAGGCCCGCCGGGGTATCTCCACTTTTAACCCCATTATCTTCTTCTTCTTTTTTATAGTATTATTTTTTTTTTGAGATTTTCGTCCATAGCGTGTTGCCGTCAGGGGACGTGACCTGGAACTGAAAAGTGTGGGTAGCCGCATACTGTTCTGCCATTAATAAGGGTTTTTACAAATCCTCATGCCGTGGTGGTGAAGGGCCACTTTGTCATGGCAAGACATGACTGGAGTTATGGCTGGTGGATCAGGGATTATAGGGGAGAACTAGGATTATGATGAAACATGAAGGCTCTGGATATGCAAGGGATGTAGGATGTAGTGGTGTAGAATGATAAGTGTCTGAGAATGTGCTGGGACGGAGGTCTACTGGGATGGTGACTAGGAGCTTGGTTGTCACGAAGACTGGTTGACATGTGGTGTCGAAGCAAGGGCCGAAGGTTGGACGAGCTGAGTGGGGATAGTGCAAGGCCAACTGGGAATTATAGGGTTCGTGCTGTAGTAGTGTAAGTTGATTGAAGACTGGCTCCTGGTGAGGCTAACGGCTCACCAAGGAGTGGGTGGAAGGTCATTCTGACTGGTGGGGAGAGGAAGATTTTCTCGTTATTGGCTCTACCGCCCTTTCGGGTTTTCGCTAGAGCCGACCCCCTTTAGCTTTTTTCGACGCGCCCTTGCGGGTTTTCACATCGAGGGGTTTCCCAATTTTGCCTGAGGTGTCCTTTCGAATTTTCGCCTTAGCCGGGTTACTGGCCTTTTTGCCCCCAGCCACCTCCTTGCAAGCGAGGACATCTGAGTCCGCCGGGGTATCTCTATTTTTAACCCCATTTTCTTATTTGTTTTTTTGACTTACCTGGGAGCCTGACGGCTGGACTGGTGCCGGTGTAGAAGTGCCCGTGCTCTCGTGGTGACAGGAACCAGGGCAGGGGATTAGTCCCCGAGAATGCCTGACGGCGGTTCTAGGGAGCTGGGCTGGGCCTGCTGCTTGACTGGGAATTGAATACTTGAAGGACTGGCTGGTTAGATCCTTCACAGCGGAAGGCCGGCCTCACTGGTAGTAGCTGGGACGTGCACCTTAGTCTGGCTGGCACGCGAACTCATGTTCTGGTGCATAATATAGCTTCATATGTTTGCTGTTGAGAGGCGGGAACGGTCTATGACCTTTATGATCGACAACCGTGTAAGTCCCACCCTCATAGACATTGTGGATAATGTATGGACCTCGCCAATTCGGCTATAATTTTCCACTGGAGCGGCCTGCCATGACTTCCTTTTCCTTGATCATGACGAGGTCGCCTTGCTTGAAAGCTCGCTGCTTGACGAGCTTATCGTTGGCCCGGGCCATGTGGGCCTGGTATACTTGCAGGTGTTTGTAGGCTTCGAGTCGCTTGCCTGCTAGATCGGCGAGCTCTTCTAGCCTTCTCTGGTACTCACTTTCGTCAGGGCCGGCAAAGCCGGTGTGGATCGCCACACGGTAAGAAGCTAACTGGACTTCGATGAGGATAATTGCTTATGACCCATAAGCAAGGGAGAACGGCGAGAACCCCGTGGGGTTTTGTAGACCATCCGATAGGCCCATAATGCTTCGAAGACCTTCTCACCCCAATCGCGTTTCTGGTGGCTAACCATCTTAGCCAGGAACTTGCAGAGGGTCTTGTTGAAGGCTTCCGCCAAACCGTTAGCCTGGGGGTTGTAGACCGAAGAGGTTCTCTAGTCGATGTGGAATTTGGCCGCTAACTGGTATATGGCCTTATTCTTGAATGGTGTCTTGTTGTCGGACACTATGCGACTGGGAGTACCGAATTGGTATATAATGTTGTGTCGGACGAATCTAGCAATGATTTCCCCGATGACCTCTCGCAAGGGAAGGGCCTCCACCCAGCGAGAGAAATAATCAGTGGCGGCCAAGATGTATTTATGGCCCTTGGAAGATGGCGGGAAAGGCCCCGCGATGTCCATGCCCCACTCTGCAAATGGCCAGGTGGGGGCTGTAGGACGCAATGGATTAGGAGGTCTTCTGGGTACTGGGCCAAAGGCTTGGCATTGATGGCACGTACGGGCGTACTGGACGCAATTTGCGTACATGGTTGGCCAATAGAAACCTTTGAGCTTAATATTGTGCTTCATTCGGTTTCTGGCCTGGTGTGCACTGCACAACCCAAAGTGGACCTCCTACATGACGGTTTGAGCCTCCGCGAGAGAGACACATCTGGGAAGAACATATTTGTCCTTCTCATGGACGAGTCGGTACAAGGAGTCGCCGATCAGCTCATAGGAGGCCGCCCGACGGAGCAGTTGAACCCTTTGAGCCCGGTCAGGAGGGAGCCACCCTTTCTTGAATTGATGATAGGCGCCCGCCAATCCTCCTCTTCTGGAAGAATGCTCTGGTCAAGGTTGTGGACCTCGTAAATGGTGAGACCGGTGTTGCCTTCGAGTGAGCTCAACATCAGCCTTCTGTATTTAATGACGATGTCAACCTCACCCTCGGGCGGGAGCTTGATGGCCGCGGCCAATTTTGCTAAGGCATCTGCCTGAGCGTTGCTGCTTTTGGGGATATGGTCTATTTCAAAGAAAAAGAACTTCTGGGTTAATCTGGTGAAGGTGGTATGGTACGAAACCAACTCTGCCTTCCGCACATCATAGATGCCGAGGACCTGCGAGACTATCAGCTGGGAGTCCCCGTAGGCTTTGAGACATTTGATGCCCATGTGGAGAGCCATCTGGAGCCCAATGAGTAGAGCTTCATACTCAACTTCGTTGTTTGTCAGGGATTTCATGAGGGCACAAGAGTTATACAAAACTCCGTCTTGAGGAGTCAGGAAAACTATGCCGGCACCTGTCGTGGTTGCTGGATCCTGGTTGCTCCGGGTAATACCTCGGGAAGCACCATCGAAGTAGAGCTCCCAGCAAGGTACGCTGGCTGTGAGAGCGCTTTGCTACCTGTAATGCAAGACATCTCCGCTATGTTCAACTGGCTGTTATGATTGAGCAGCAAGGGACTCCTCGTTCGGGAGCTCCGAGCTGAAAGGTGAGTCGTCTGGCAATGGATGGGCTGTCAAGAATTCAGCCATACCCTATCCCTTGATTACTTTTCTGGGGACATAAGTAATGTCGTACTCCATCAACAGGAGAGCCCACCTCCCCAGTCTACCTGAGAGGACAGGTTGCCGAAGGAGATACTTCAGGGGGTCGTGCTTGGATATAAGCTCGACTCGATGGGACAGGAGGTAATGCCGCAACTTCTTAACTGCGAACACCAATGCCAAGCAAACCTTCTCCATAAGGGAGTAGCGGTACTTGGCACCGATTATGATGGGGTCATCACCATCCGTCCTGACACTCTCGACCATTCTCGTCACCCCGGAGGCGTACATCATGGTCTAGTCATTTATTTTGAGTCCTATGTATGTTTCTTTATTTTATTTGAGTCATATCATTGTAATTTCACTTTTATTTGAGTCATGTCCCTAGGTCTTGTACTTATTTCCCTAGGTTTCAGTGTCATTAGGTTTATTAGTTAGCTATTGGGCCCAATTCATTGGGCTTGGCCCATGGGCGCCCCTATCTTGTTGGTTATTAGTCAATGTGTCAAAAGTCAGGGCCTTATTGTAAATTGTGGGATCCCTATAAATAGGACCCCACTCTCTCCATTTTGAGGTAATAAATGATTGAAAGAAATTTTAAAATTCCACTACAATTGTGAGAATCTCTCTCTCTCTCTAAGGGGTGGATTCCCCTCTCTCTCTCTCTTCTCTCTCTCTCTAAAGGGGGCGAACCCCATTCCCTCTCCTCCCTACCCCAATTTCAAAATTTTTCTCTCTCCTCCCTTTCCAACCACCTCTACTCCCCACCTACCCCATTAAAGCCTCTTCCCATTCCCCACAACCCTCATCAATACTCCCCCCTTCCCAAGACCCCCTCCACCAATCCTCTCCTCACCACCCAACCCCCAACTACCCCTCCCACTTTTCCAAGCACCCTTCCCACTACCCCAATCACCCCTCCACCTCCCTAGGCCTTTGAATTTAGAAATCCCCCTTCCCTCTACAGCCCTAGGTCGCCCCCCCCCTCTATCTCATCTCCTCCACTCTCCCATTGTTCTTCTCCATCACCCCCACCTTCCACAATCTAGACTGGCGACCTGCAGAGGATCACCTGCTAGCAGCAGCCACCCCGACCACCCCCCATGAATCTGAAGGCCCAAGAGGTACCCACGGAAGCGTCTACCTGTCTTCTTCGCAATGGCGGTGGTTTCATTGTCGTCCAAGCACCGAGCTGCCCAGGAGAGCCGTTCTCCCTCGACTGCGTGAAGATCTCCTGACAGAGCACCTGAACGTGATTGGAAGCTCTGCCACGACAAATCCAGCATGAATCAGGACAAAAGTTCTTCTGCAAAGATCTTCTTCGACCTGTCTACTTTCAGAATCAAGAGGCAGAACTCCAATCGGCATCGGTTCGCAAGAGTTATTAATTTCTTACTCCAGGCGCTCTAATCTACCTCCACTCAGTCTGCACCGACCCCTCCTCAATGTTCAGAGCCCACCGGTCGACCCTGACATTAGCTGGCATCCCCGTCAGTCTTGCTTTGAAGAGGACTTGTCAACGGTTCCAACGACTCCAGCGTTACTTGATTCTGAGCTTGGGAACGGTCGTGGCACCATCTTCTTCCTGCTGTTGGGAACCTGAAACTGTCAGATCCGAGGGTCTGCCACCCTGTTCAAGCCCCCACCCCGACCAGCAGCTGTGTCTGAAGAAATTTAAAAAATTCTGGAGTCACCCTGTTCCAGATACGAAGATTCTCCAAGTGGTTTCATCCCCAAAAAAATTCGGGGGAAGTCACAGAAGCAACATCTTCGACCGACTATCAGCACTCGCAGAGAGAAGACTGAACCGATCTCGGTCTTCATTCGGCATACTTTCCCCGTTTCTCCCCTCCTCGCTTGGCCGGCTGAAGGCCCCTCCCTGCGTGGAGGAATCTTTTGGTTATAATTTAAACCCCCACCCCTAGTTCAACCCCCTTGCAAGGGGCGTAGTGCATGTAAATCTTAAATTTCAGGTTCGAAGCTTCATCGGCGCGGCGTGTGGAGAACACACGCTTCCCCGCTCGCCCACGTCTCCGACTGGAGCCGATTTCTTCAAACCGGCTAAGTAAAATCTCGACCCTTGCTCTCAATTATCTTTGTTCATTTAATATTCTCCAATTGCGCCATCGGTAAGGAAGAGAGCGCCCGATCTTAAGGCTCCACCGCACTTTGTGTGACCACCGTGGGTGTGAGTGAGTGATCCGCATCCCTCGGCCAAGGCCAACACCTTGAGTTGAGTATCCACCCCTCAAGAGGAGGTTTTCCTTAGACTTTGATGGCCCTCTACCAGCAAGGGGCTTGTCCCATTTCCTTGACTCTGCATCCCCGAGTTACCCCCGGGTTAAGTGTGTGCGCCATACGAAGGTCCGCTTACGTAGGCTCTTAGCCTTGTGGTTGTGCTTGCATACTTAGGTCCGAGGAAGCATTGGTATTGTGACCATCACCCCAAGGTGGTGTCACATCAAGTGGTATCAGAGCAAGTTCATAATTTATCTCTATCAAGTTGGTCCTAGGGCATGTTTATGCATTTAGAGTCCTCGGTTGCATCTCTTGTCCACTAGTATGGCCACCTCTTACCGACCTTACCAATTGGCCCTCTCCATAAGTCCAAACCACCAAAGGATGCCTACCACTAACACACATAGCCTCCCTGGCCATGTCAACTACCTCATGAAGGCCTTGACCTATGCCAATGAGCGGCTTGATAACATATCGGGTCGACTCAACCAACTTGGAGAAAATGGGCCCGCCCCAAGGATGGATGATAGAAGGACATGTCCCCCACCTCCCACTTTTGATGGAACTCAACCTAGTGACTATTTAGAGTGGGAAGTCTCGATGGACCATTACTTCACTTGGTATCCCATGTCCGAGGATGAGAAAGTCCGATTTGCCAAATTGCAACTTACCAAACGGGCCCACACTCATTGGTTGAAAATTGAAGGCTTAAGGATAATTAGAAGGGAAGCTCCCCTCACAATATGGGGGCACATGAAGGAACAACTTAGGGCTAGATATATTTTCCCCTCCCATTTCGAACACCAAAGCCCAAAGAGTATTTCAACTCCTTCATTTCCCCTTGGCCAACCCAAGACCCTAATCACGCATTCCCCACCATTTCTCACCTCTCCTACTCCAACCACAACATCTACATCCTACATCCAAGTCCTCACCACAACCATATGTCCACATACCCAATTGGACCCCATGTCCACCCCTCCACCTAGGCCCATAATGGCCACCACCCCCAAATCCAAATCCCCTCACCAAACTCGTACCCCACAAGCCCCCTTGGCCACCACCGCAACCTCACCATCGTCTCCAAAAAGGGACACATCTCCCAAAACCCATCAACCCAAATCTTGTCACTCAACCCACCTTCCACTTCCAACCCCAATCCTACCCCAACCTAGGCCTCTACTACTTCCACTCCCAAACCCCACTCTATCAATCCCAATCCAAGTTTCCCTTTACCCTCCACCCCGGGAGCACCACACACCAACCCTCATCACCCCAAAAGACCCCCTCACCTCCTTAATAGAAGAACTCATACCCGATCTAATAGTTGTGAGCACTCCAAACCCACCCCCCACCTTGGAGGAAACCCAAGTCCAAATTGAAGAAGAAACCTCACACGATGGTCTATACCTTACACCACCCTCTCTAGTTGGGGCGGAGCTCATCTTAGGAGGACCCATTGTTAGTTGGCTAAAGGAGAGCCCAATTAGAGAGATCCCGGCCCATGTTTTCCCTCCCATAGAACAAGACCTTCCCATAGTGCCCTTCTTCTCCTATCACACCACAATCCAAGCATCCTATCAAGTGGAGACCCTAGAGGACCTTCTCAAGGGCATAGTATGGCAATTAGAGATGACTAGCATGTTGACCCCTATGGTTGAACAACCTAGGAGCCTTAGCCTCCTACACCTATGCATAGGGTCTATCACCTCGGTTTGCACCATTGGTTACTACACTAGCGACCTACTTCTATTCCTCCTTACACCCGATGAGCCCAACCTTCTCCTCGATTTAGAGCTTCTTATCTCGAGTAGAAAGCCAAGCCCTCCACTCATGGCCGACCCACTTGCCAAGAATATTGGCCCAACTATCATGGAGAATGATGACTTAGCACCTTTTGAGGATCTTGAGGACATGGAGTTCCTCCCCCTATGTAACCCATTTTATGATCCATATGATCCATTCCAATGGGAGTCAAGAGACTCGTGTGACCCAAACACTTTATCCACCACCAACCTTTCCCTACACCAACTCACCATGTTTTACCCAATTCACTCCATCTTAGAACCGGGTTACACCTTGGGAGCCATGACCTTGGGCCACATATCCCTAGGTAATGAGGTTGTGCTCCACCCCATGATGACCACCTTCTTAGATCCATTCGACCCTTTCCAATGGGAGTTCAAAGGTTGTCCCACACCTATACACATGGAAGTCACCCATAGGAAAAACATGCATGTGTCCAGGCTTACCACACCACTTGACATGAACACTATGTTTGGTCCATTCATTCATATCACCCACGTGTCAAGTAGAAAGCATGAGTGGTCCATATTCGGATGTATTGGTCCACCCTCATTCATCATGGGTCTTAAGCATGTCAAAAGCATCTACGGATGTCCGGGTCCCCCGACATTCATCACCACTTTGCATGATAGGTTCACATATGGTTGCCCCGGCCCACCTAGGCCCATCAAAGTCTACATGACAACATTGCATGATAAGTCCACATATGGTTGCCCCGGCCCACTAAGGTTCATCAAGGTCCATATGACATCATGGCATGATAGGTCCATCTATGGTTGTCCAGGTCCACCCATAACCACTAAAAGGATAACATTCACAAAATTACATGATAACCTTGCAAGCGCATCAACAAGAGTCATGAAATCTACAAAAGGCCGACCGACTCAATGGCGTCACCAAGAAATCCAAATGGGTGATTCCGAGATGGTGAGGAATGAGAGGCTGTCACATAGAGACAATTCAAGATTGAGGTTTGTGTGGGATCAGCCCCTTCCAGGTTTTGAGGTGCATTAGCCCCACTACTAAGTTAGGTCTCCTCAAGGGATACGGAGTTAACTTCAGTTTCAATGTGGAAAGCCTTGTGCCACACAAGGGACCCACGGTGGTACCAAGTGAGAATTTCAATCCCCTTCCTCCCTTGAGAGAGCACCCACCCCTCCCCATGTGAGCACCATCAGCCCAGAGAGCCCAATGTAAGTAACTTGAGAGAATATTGGATGAACAGGTAATCATCACTCGGAGCAAGGTGAACGGGCTCTACCTCGCTAGATGGAAGAATCGGCTTCTTTCGGAAGACATGTGAGCGGTACCACCTCTTACTCGACGAAGTCGAGTTCTCCGCACCCCGGGAGTATGATGGGGTCATCACCATCCGTCCTGACACTCTCGACCATTCTCGTCACCCCGGAGGCATACATCATGGTCTAGCCATTTATTTTGAGTCCTATGTATGTTTCGTTATTTTATTTGAGTCATATCATTGTAATTTCTCGTTTATTTGAGTCATGTCCCTAGGTCTTGTGCTTATTTCTCTAGGTTTGAGTGTCATTAGGTTTATTAGTTAGCTATTGTGCCCAATTCATTGGGCTTGGCCCATGGGCGCCCCTATCTTGTTGGTTATTAGTCAATGTGTCAAAAGTCTGGGCCTTATTGTAAATTATAGGATCCCTATAAATAGGACCCCACTCTCTCCATTTTGAGGTAATTAATGATTGAAAGAAAAATTGAAATTCTACTACAATTGTGAGAATCTCTCTCTCTCTCTAAGGGGTGGATTCCCCTCTCTCTCTCTCTCTCTCTCTTCTCTCTCTCTAAAGGAGGCGAACCCCATTCTCTCTCCTCCCCACCCCAATTTCAAAATTTTTCTCTCTCCTCCCTTCCCAACCACCTCCACTCCCCACCTACCCCATTAAAGCCTCTTCCCAATCCTCATAACCCTCATCAATACTCCCCCCTTCCCAAGACCCCCTCCACCAATCCTCTCCTCACCACCCAACCCCCAACTACCCCTCCCACTTTCCCAAGCACCCTTCCCACTACCCCAAGCACCCCTCCACCTCCCTAGGCCTTTGAATTTTGAAATCCCCCTTCCCTCCACAGCCCTAGGTCGCCCCCCCCCCCCCCTCTATCTCATCTCCTCCACTCTCCCATTGTTCTTCTCCATCACCCCCACCTTCCACAATCTAGACTGGCGACCTGTAGAGGATCACCTACTAGCAGCAGCCACCCCGACCACCTCCCCACGAATCTGAAGGCCCAAGAGGTACCCACGGAAGCGTCTGTCTGCCTTCTTCGCAGCGGCGGTGGTTTCGTTGTCGTCCAAGCAACGAGCTGCCCGGGAGAGCCGTTCTCCCTCGACTGCGCGAAGCTCTCCTTACAGAGCACCTGAACGTGATTGGAAGCTCTGCCACGACAAATCCAGCGTGAATCAGGACAAAAGTTCTTCCGCAAAGATCTTCTTTGACCTGTCTACTTTCAGAATCAAGAGGCGGAACTCCAATCGACATCTGTTCGCGAGAGTTATTAATTTCTTCCTCCAGGCACTCGGATCTACCTCCACTCAGTCTGCACCAACCCCTCCTTAGAGTTTAGAGCCCACCGGTCGACCCCAACATCAGCTGACATCCCCGTCAGTCTTGCTTCGAAGAGGACTCGTCAATGGTTCCAACGACTCCAGCGGTACCTGATTCTGAGCTCGGGAGCTATCGTGGCACCATCTTATTCCTGCTGTTGGGAACCTGAAACTGTCAGATCCGAGGGTCTGCCACCCTGTTCAAGCCCCCACCCCGACCAGAAGCTATGCCTGAAGAAATTTAAAAAATTCTGGAGTCACCCTGTTCCAGATACAAAGATTCTCCAAGTGGTTTCGTCCCCCAAAAAAATTTGGGGGAAGTCACAGAAGCAACATCTTTGACCAACTGTCAGCACTCGCAGAGAGAAGACTGAACCGATCTTGGTCTTCATTCGGCATACTTTCCCCGTTTCTCCCCTCCCCGCTTGGCCGGCTGAAGGCCCCTTCCTGCGTGGAGGAATATTTTGGTTATAATTTGAACCCCCACCCCTAGTCCAACCCCCTTGCAAGGGGCGTAGTGCATGTAAATCTTAAATTTCAGGTTCGAAGCTTCATCGGCACGGCGTGTGGAGAACACACGCTTCCCCGCTCGCCCATGTCTCCGACCGGAGCCGGTTTCTTCAAACCGGCTAGGTAAAATCTCGACCCTTGCTCTCAATTATCCTTGTTCATTTAATATTCTCCAATTGCACCGTCGGTAAGGAAGAGAGCGCCCGATCTTAAGGCTCCACCGCACTTTGTGTGACCACCGTGGGTGTGAGTGAGTGATCCGCGTCCCTCGGCCAAGGCCAACACCTTGAGTTGAGTATCCGCCCCTCAAGAGGAGGTTTGCCTTAGACTTTGCTGGCCCTCTACCAGCAAGGAGCTTGTCCCATTTCCTCGACTCGGCATCCCCGAGTTACCCCCGGGTTAAGTGTGTGCGCCATACGAAGGTCCGCTTACGTAGGCTTCTTAGCCTTGTGGTTGTGCTTGCATACTTAGGTCCGAGGAAGCATTGGTCTTGTGACCATCACCCCAAGGTGGTGTTACATCAGATTAGCTTTCGGCTGAGGAAATAGAGGGGCTGCTCTTTACCTTCCTTATTGGTTTGCGCCAATGGAGCTGCTAGGAAAGCATCCATGGCAGCAATATAAAGGATGAGGGGTTTACCCTTGATTGGTGTCCCCAGAACTGGGGGTGTAAGGAGGTACTCCTTGATTTGCTCGAAAGCCGCCTAGCATTCCGGGTCCCATACGAAGGGGGCGTCTTTCTTCATCAGCTTGCTGAAAGGCGCGCATCGACCGGAGAGGTTAGAAATAAACCTCCGAATATAGGTCAGCCTCCCTTGGAAGGACCTGAGCTCGGTAATGTTGCTGGGTGGTGGAAGCTCCTGGATTGCTTTGATCTTGTTGGGGTCTACCTCGATTCCTTGGTACCTGACGATGAAGCCAAGAAATTTGCCGCTGGATACGCCAAAGGCGCATTTCAAGGGGTTCATCTTGAGCCCATATTGCCGGAGACGCTCGAAGACTTGGCGTAAATCGTGCAAATGGTCTTTCCGCATTTTTGGTCTTGACGACGAGGTCGTCGACATAGCATTCGACGGTGTTGTGCAGCATCTCGTCGAATATTTTGGTCATGGCCCTTTGGTAAGTAGCGCCGGCATTCTTCAAACCGAAGGGCATGTGCTTATAGTTGAAAATCCCTTTGAGGGATCTGAAGGCTGTGTGGTTCTTGTCTTTAAGGGACATCCGGATTTGATTATAACCAAACGAATCGTCTATGAAAGACAAGGCCTCATGCCCGGTGGTCATGTCGACCATTGTTTATGTAATCGGGACTGGAAAGTCATCCTTCGGACATGCTTTGTTGAGGTACCGAAAGTCGACGCAGATGCGGACTTGACCACTCTTCTTCTTGACTGGAACTATGTTGGCGAGCCAGATCGGGTATATGCACAGCTCAATGAAGTCGACCTCCGCCATTTTATGGACTTCGGCCGAAACCTGGAGCTCCAGCTCATGGCGCATGTGCCGCTGTGGTTGCTTGACCGGAGTGACTGAGGGAGAAATGGCTAGCTCGTGCTCCGCTACGGAGGGGTCTAGCCCTGGCATCTCCTTGTATGTCTAGGCGAAGCAGTCTTTGTATTCGAATAGAAGTTGCTTGTAGTCCTACTTCTCTGCCTCGGTAAGGAGAGCACTGACGAACGTTGGCTGGGGAGCTTCGTCTTCACCCAAGTTGATTTCAACGAGCTCGTCCACGGTCGCCTGGCCGCCGTCCTCCTGCTCGGGAGGAGCGGGTTGGAAGTTGATGAAATCCTCATCATCGGTGTCGGCTTCGTGTATTTCTTGGTTCTCGAAGCCACCGGTTGACGTTGAGGGGACTAGAGAGTCGTTGTTGCTGGGATCCACCAGGGATCGGTCTGGGCCGCCGGCCCCTGGCCTGCAGTTGTCAACCGAGGCTGTTAGGGTTTCCCCGGGGTTGCCCGGTGAAGCTGACAATCCTCCGCGGCTAGGATCAGAGATATCCCCCTCCTCAGGAGGATTTGTTAAACTGGGTCCTTCGACTGGCTGAGAGACCGGAGGAAATTCTTCTGCCCCTTTATCTTGGCAGGGAGGCGAGGAGGGTTCCTCGACGGCTTGGGCTGGAGTTCTGACTTTGACGGTGATCGGGATCAGGATCTCCTCTTCCTCACCCCCGGAGCTGTCGAATTTGGCTTCGACTCTAGCTCGGTCGTCAGCTGGCAGTGTCAAGCCTATGACATTGACTGCGTAGTAGACGCGAAAGTCTGGGTCTTGGTCGTAGCCAAGTCCCCTAATATCCTTATGGAAGGACGAGAGTTGCCCCCGGACCTAGGAAGGGTTCCACAGTCGGTGAAAATATTCACGTTGCGCGGAACCTTGCCATTGAGGGATGTGTTGTTTCAAACACATTTCCCGAATGTGTAGCGGTAGGTCGTCTAGTACTTGGATGGCTTCAGGGGTGTCATCGGCTTGCCTGGACCAGCCGAAGTCTTCAGCCGGTGGGGCTTGAGGGACCGTGTCTCCCTTATAGAAGACAATGGGTTTGTCTCTGTTAGCCTTCTCACTTGAAGGTGACAAGGAATGTTATCAGCGACTCGACGCTATGCTTCTCGGATGCACATGGGAGCTGGATGCAGTCTGGTGGTAAGCATATACTCTTGTCGATAGCTCGGCTAATAAGATTTGCCCCAAAGTTGATCTGGCGCCTCTCGGGGCAATCTGGGGTTGACTTGGAGCAGAGGCGCAGTCGATGAAGCTTGGCCTTCTCCTCGTCAACAGAGAAGAGATCATCATCATCTTCCTCTGAGAGACAACCATTACTCTTGCTCTTAATCACAGGGTACGGACTAATCCCCTTGAAGTAGAGCGCAGCGTCGGCCAAGTTACATTCTGCTGGTGTGAACGGTGACAGGTCTGCAAAGACCGTGTGTTGCTCCCCACCCTTGGCATACTTGATGCATTGGTGGAGAGTTGACGGGACGACCCAATTTTCATGGAGCCAGGGTCTACCCAGCAGCATCTTATATGACGTATTGGAGTCGATGATGTAGAACGTCACCTTGGAGGTGAAATCATCAAGCACCAGATCAACATCCACCCGGCCGAGGACGTCCTCGGTGTTTTGGTTGAAGCCGGATATCTTAACCGCCTTAATCTTCTGAAGGTACGGTGTCAGATATAGAGTGTTGAATGTCTTGAGTGACATGATGTTAACAATGGCACCAGCGTCTACCAGGATCCGGTTCACAGCATGCCTATTGACCTTCCCCTTCATGTAGAGAGGACGGTTGTGGCACGGAGGGGAGAGCAGCATGTCTTTCTCCGTGAAGGAGATGGTGGCTGTGAAGGCTTCATAAGCAGCCGCCTTCATTTCCACGGCATGTGCTTCATAGGCTTCTGGCTCTTGAAGTATCCTGATAAGAGTTTCTCTTAGGTCTTTACTCCAAGTGATGGCTTCCCAAATTGTAATACTGGCAGGGAAGCGCTTCATCTGGTGGAGGACTTTTCGGTCAGCTCGGGCTCGAGCATCTTCCAAAGAGGGTAGTATGTCAGGGTGGGCCTTCTGCGAGCTGCCGTGCTGTTCCCCGTCGGGAAGTTGCACTGCCTTGCCCTTACCACCGGGATCGGACTGACTTTGATCACCGGTGAACTCTTGGAATAGGGATGCCAATGATGGCTCTTCTGGGGGTGACTGGCGAGCTGGCTCGTCCTTGTCGGACGGTCCCGCTTGCTCTGTTGCAGAAGCCAGTACTGGTGCAGGGGCTAGGAGGCTGGTAGTAGTCTCTTCAATGCCAGAAGGATCAAAGATACCGGGTCCCCTCCGAATTTCTACTTCCGTAATGGGAGTCGGTTCCTCTCCTCGAAAGAGGATGATTTGCTCCGGGTTGAAGGTGGACGGAGAGAGGGGTAACTCAGGTGTTCTCCCACGGCCTCTACCGCGTCCCCGGCCATGACCTCGGCCATGACCGACGTGCTCTAGAGCTGGCTGTAGCCTGAGAGGGGCAATGGTTCTTTATCTCATCCGGGAGGCTACTCGCTCGCCCCGCCAAGAAGCGTTGATATTGTCAGGGGGTGGGATGGCCACCATGTTGCAAGTGCAGCGCCGAAACATTTCTTCCAGCTGCTCTGTGGTGATCTCATTGTCTTTATAACACAAGGAGAGCTCGTCCAGGATCACGAGTCTTTCACCGTTCTTGAGCTTTTGGATAATCTCTTGGACCCAATTTCTGAGGCGGGCTTGTTTCTGCATTTCTTCCCATGGGATATAGCTGTCGAGTGGGAGAGCTCCGGTAGGACGAGGAGGAACGTATTCCTCCAGGTCATCAATGAGCCGCTGGAGCCTTTGAAGAGGCATCGGCTCGACCGGGGATTGCAGGGCGGCTGCTTGTTCGGCTTGTTTCTTGATCCGCCTTTTGAGGTTCTTCCTCCTATTTTTCTCTCGTTTCTTGGCAATGGCCGTCTCCAAGGGAGTAGGAGGGAGAGGTGCGGGGGTCGGAGTTAATAAATTCCAAGGAGGGTGTCCCCGGGGTAGTGCCTTGGCCGAGTGATGTCGACGACTCTTCTTTGCCTGAACTGTGATCCAGGCGCCTTCCGCTTGTTGTATCTGGAAGGTGGTGTTGATCGCCTGCTCGATTACCTCGAGCGACAATTCCTGGTATGCCGGAATACTGGGACTGGCGTCTGAAGATGTGTGCGCTGTTTGATGCCTTACCCGCGGTGGCGGCAAGAGCCTATGAAGAGTGGATTGACTGGTGCTGGTGTCCGAAGACGTATGCGCGGTTTGATGCTTTAGCCGCGGTGGCGACAGCTTTTGTTGGAGAGCGGACCGAGGGATATGCTTGTTGTCCTGCTCCTTAGCCTTGCCTTTGTGATCACACTGAGGGCTGGGTCTAGCGACAACTGACGGCGCCGCAGGATATTGTTGCTCTGCACAGTTATCCTGACTCTGCGGACCGGCTGAGCCTTATGGCGGTGGGCCTGCCGCTTGAATTGAAGCCGCTGAAGACTCCGAAGATGTCTTCTTTGTACTTCGGATTGTGTCAGAGGGTAGGTGAAGAGGACCCGACGGCCCATCAGTTGAGGGGGTGTGACAAGGCTGAGGCGGGACCTCACCCTGCTTTTGCTTTCCCTTCCTATCCACGGACGCCGGAAACGGAGATAGGACGGGGGGATGGCGAGAGAGAGCTGCGTAGCCCGTCGTCATCTCGCCCATCAGAACGTCCTCTCGGCGGATTAGGACCCGGAGGAGCTTGGCGGTGTCTTCTTCAGGGAAAGGGAGAGACTTTAGCTCCAGCCAGGACCGCCACCGCATGGCCGAAGTGGCTGGGGTTGGCTGGCCGGATGCTGACGTCTGGGAGCCCACAAGGGCCGGAGGAGTAGGGGGATGGATGACGTTGACCGAGAAGTTGGTCGGCTCTGTCTCTTGACTGGCATCCCATTCTCTACGCCTTCGCAATCGCTCGAGCGCTTCTTGGTTGTCGGCCCGGAACTCGAGCCATTCTGGGGGATGCTGGTAAGATAGTCCATGCCCATTTTCTTGAGGGCAGTCTGTCTGCTCTGGCGCATGCCTCACTGTGCTCAGGGTCTCCTCGACAGCTTGCCGAAGTCTGACAAGTGACATGGAGTTCCCCTCCGCATCGATCTGCTCCCATTGGATTTGTTCTTGGATGAGGTGTTGAACTTCCTCACAGGACTCGATTGGGTGGCAGATTCTGGTGTGGAGGGGGCAATATTGGGAATGACTATGGTTCCAATGGGTGTAGTCTGAAGGAGGGTCGCGGGGCATGATCTGCCCATTCTCGATGAGGATATCGAAGAGTCGACGGGTTCTCTCTCTGGGGAAGGAGAGAGGTCTCCGATCGTGCCAGGGCCTCCACCATGGATACCAGATTGAACGTCCCCTTCGACTAGCGCTGGGCTCCTCTGACTCGTCATCAGAAAGAAAAAATGCGGCCATCATGTGGATGACATTAGCTGAGTGGTGAACCACACGTGCTGCCTTAGCTGGCATGGTCCACGTATGTGGTTGCGGGTGATCGATGAGACCACTCTTCATTTTAACGAGGCCGTCTCGGATCAACTTCTGCGCCTGAGTCTTGAAGATGTAGCAATCTTCAATCAAGTGACCCAGCATGCGATGATACATGCAATAACTGGGATCGTCGGTCTTCAGGGCCTCGTCCGGCTTGCGGATTTCTGGAGCTCGATAATCTTCTGGGCCATGCAAAGGTCGAAGAGCATCCTCGTATGTTCCTTCTTGAAGGAGAAGGGTGTCTTCATGCACTCCAAGGAGGGAAGAGCCGGCTTGTCCGCTGGCTTTTTGTCAAAGCTGCTGGATTCGGCCTCCTTATTGGCTTTAGCGGCAGGGGTGAACTCTATGATATTCACCTCCTTACCGGGCTGACGTTCTCGCGCTTGCTTACCCTTTGCTACAGTATAGCTCAGGTTATCGGTGAAGAACATCTCTATTTTAGCGACTGCCGAACTGAGTTGGTCGAAGCCTTTGATATTGGTGTCGAGAAACTTTTCACTGACCTCGACCGCCAGACCTCGACGGCATATAGTAATGGCGTCCTTCTGAACTGGTGGATTGACACACCTCATGCTGAGGTCTCGCCACTTTTTGATGAAGTCGAGGGCGCTCTCACCCTTTTTCTGCCAAAGAGAATAGAGTTCGGCCAGGGAAATCCTTCGCTCGGCCATTTGAAAGCGGTCAAGGAATTTCTTCTGGAGATCCGTCCAGTCGATCACTGAGTTAGGCTTCAGGCGGGAATACCATTGGAAGGCTGTTCCCGTGAGCGAGGTAGCGAAGTAGCGGAGAAGATATGATTTGTCCAGCGCTAACTTGCCCATGGCCGTAACATAGTAGGCCAAGTGTTCGTGTGGCGACCCCTGCCCGTCAAACTTTTGTAGCTTTGGGGGCTTGGCGTACTCTGGAGGAAGCTTTTTTCGCTGGTGGTGAAGCGGGTAGGGTACACTGTAGAGGTCTACTGTGACAACCCCTTCACCATACTGGGCAAGCTTTATCTCGACAATACGCTCGATCATCTGGCGTTGCGCCAGGAGATTTTCTAGCACTGGCGTATTGGAGGCTCGTGGTTGAGCCTCAACCGGGGGTGTGCCAAACCCAACTGCCAACGGAGTTCGGGCGAACGTCGCTGAGGCGTTGGCAGCATCGCGGGCTGCTGGCGGTGTTGGTGCTTCGGCCTGGGGCCTAGCATGTTGTTGAGGATGAAGGTCCCGTTCCTGTAGAAGGTCTTGCAGGATGGCCTTCAGATGCTGGTTCTCCTTCATGAGAGTGTCGAGGGTCACTTCTTGAGCCTCGTTCATAGGAGGGTCGTTGTTGATCGGCTCTACGTTGATAGGAGGGTCACGGTCTTCCACCGAGACCTCTTCCGCGTGCTCCGACGCCTGCGGTCTGACAGAAGTGCCGATGTGACCTGTTGGGGGAGGCGGCGGAACCTCATGGTGCGGCCTCCTGAAGTGGGACAGGGGCTGATTCAGGTCATCAGACTGGGTGTCCGGTTGGTGTCCGGTGGTGTAGCACGTGAACACTCGAACCACGTCGTTGATGAGCCGGGTCATCCGCTTCCTGCGCGGGTGCCGCTTGGGGCGGACAGGCGTTCCTAGTCTGTCGAAGATCGAGATGCATTGCGGAGGGGGCTCACTCTCGATATCGGTCAGAGGGGAGCCCGAGACAGGCTACTGGAGGGCCCGGAAGCGGGCTCGCCTTTACCTCAGCTTGCTTGTGTAGAGGACATTAGACGACTGGGCATCATCAGATGGTGCTACTGTGAGTCTAGTCGCATCCTCCCTGACGCCGCGTCTGAGTGCTCGCAGGGGGTTTCTAACACGCGCCCTTTGAACGGCTTGAGCTTCCTCTATGGTGACCCAGATTCTCCTCAAGTCGGATTGCTGGTCTCCCTTGTCGTCATTTTTCCGACGAGTTGTCTTGGGAGCCCGTGTGTCGGGCTACGGTGGGTGCCCCCAGACTGCTGCCGAGGAACCCGCTTCTCTAAGCTTCACCCCGTCCTCTCATGTTCGCCGTAAGAGGTCAAAACGGTTGGAGGTGGGGATGGTGGAAACGGTTCGTTCCTGGGGTGTGATTGGTTCGCCCCCGTCGAGACGGATCTGCAAGTCACCGAGAAGAATCGTCATGCCGGAGTTGCTAGTCGCAGCGGCGAGCCGTCTGCCATTGCGGCCATGGCGACGCTTCTTCTGAGGAGTAGAGGAAGACTCTGCCCCGAGACGGTAGACCGAGAAGACCCGGCCCGCAGCTACCGGCAGCGTGGAGCTGTTGGTCGGAGGTACTGGGACCGGCCCCCCGGGTATGAGACCAAAGTCGGGAGTCGATGACTGGGCAACCCGGGTATAAGCCTTTGCTCATGCCGATAGAAGTGTTATCGATGCTCGAGATGACACTCTTACACCGGGAAGTGATGCCGTCGGAAGTGTTGAGGTGCCGACAACCCTGGGTCGAGGACCCGTGGTGAGTGTCGGCGTAGCCCGAGCTCGGGTCAAGAGGCCCGAAGAAAGTGCTGAGGAACCTTGTCCCCTGGGTACGAGACCCACGGGGAGAGCCAGTTCAACTGGAGCTCGGAATCGGGGTCCCTAGTACAATACCGAAGAGCCGTCAACTCGGGGCTGGGAGCCCATATTGAGGGTCGGCTTTGCCGGGGCTCAGGCCTGCAAGCCCAAGGAAGGCACAGAGGAGCCGTGGACCCGGGGCTAGGAGCCCATGTTGGGTGCCGGCTCTACTGGGGCTCGGGGTCGGTAACCTGAAGAAGATGCTGAGAAGCTGTGGACTCGGGGCTGGGAGCCCGTGTTGGGTGCCGGCTTTGCTGGAGCTCGGGATTGGAGACCTGAGGAAGCTCTCGAGAAGACGTGGACCCAGGGCTGGGAGCCCGTGTTGGGCGCAGGCTTTGCTGGGGCTCGAGATTGGAGACCCGAGGAAGGTGCTGAGATGGTGACCAAACTTCGGGGCGCGGGACCCGTGCCGGAGATCGGCGAGGCTGGCCTCGGGAGCTAACGCATACCCGGGCGGGTGATGATATGGGGGCAGTGCAGGGGCCAGTGGTGGCGGTCCGATGCCTGATGCTCAGGTGGGACACCGGTGTTGGAGGTGCACGTGGCGCATGGGCCACGAGAGCCGACGGAGAAACTGGGGTCGGCTGAGGAGCAGCCACAAGGATGACGCCCAAAAAGTAGGGTGATCCGATGACGGGGGTGAAGCTACCGAAAGCAATCAACGTCGCCAAGTAGTCCACCCAGGCGTGGGTGGCAATGACATTGGGACCATAGGTGACGGCCGCCATAGTCGCTAGAATGTTGAGTGCTGCGGAGGCAACGGTTGCTGACAGTCGCCGAGCGTGGTCCGACAGTCGGAACGCAAATCGGAAGCTGCTAGAGGATGCGCACGTGAGTACCCTCCTCTACCTCTCCTGCAAGGACAGGGAAAGGGCACCAGGGCTTCAGGGCTGGCATAGGCTTTTATTCAGCAAAAAGAAGGAAGGCGTGAGACGTCCCACCGGGCGTGCCATCCTCTCCGTTGCGCGGATTTTTTTTATGCCGATGACTGGGGTGAAGGAAGGGATACAGCGGGGAAGGAAGACACGGGAGTTTGATATATCTCGGGTATCCTCCTTACAGATGCATGCCTCTCACGGCGGTATCGGGCACTCTCCTCTTACGGAAAGTTGAAAAGGGTCGAATGGCACGGAAATGTAAGGGTATGGGTTAACCGGATAGGGTGCGGGCGTGCCAGTCGATTTCTCGACAATCACCCATGGAACCAAGGGTTGACCGGGGAAGCGTTGCCAGGATGCGGCACGTGGCTCGAGAGATCAAGCAACATGTGGAGAGAAGGGGTTCCACGGGTGCGAAAGCGTAGGCGATTGTGGGAATCGTGTACTGGACGTCTTTCCCCACCGGCCGCAAGCAACCGGTGTTTATTTACATTGGATTGAATCCGAACACCTTCGTTCCATGCTGAAGAGAAGCCTGTACATATATCTGAAGGGGTGGGTAGAGGGCCCGGAGCATTCCGCAGCTGTGGGTGCGCTTTCAATTGAGGGGTGTTTACTAGAGTCAGGATGTTAAGCACGTATGCCGAGGGGTGTAGGTAGAAGACTGGGGACCCAAATGTGGGCGCTTGTATTCCACTGGTTTTTGTTGTATGAGGGCCACGTGGGCCATACAAATAGGCTGAGGGGGCCAAAGTACAACTGACGCAAGTCGCGGGACAACTCTGACACGTGCGTCGGTCCCCGGGTCCTTGTGTAATAAAGCGGATATCTGTGTGTCTTATAGAAACTCTTTGTAAAGAGATTGATGCGAGCCCGACTGCCTTGGTGGCCGGGGCGGACGTGGACTGGCGTCTGGTAGAGGTCGTACACGGCTCGAGGTGAGCGGTTGGGTCCGGGTCTTGGACGGTGAATGTCGTCATGCTGGGGAGTCGAGGTCGGCCCTGGGGCTATGGTTCCCGAGCCAGAGGTCTGACTAGACTCGAGTTGTTAATCCGAGTGGCCAACGGTCGACTAGGGGGGTGAGCAGTTGGCACGTGATTCCGTGTTAAAACTAAGCACGGCATCATGGGGTGCGTTTCATCAGCGTAAGTTGGCATACACGGGCGGACCCAGGATGTGGGTGTATTTGCTGTTGACATAGTGAGCTTACATGCGACGAGGATGGACTTGTGTGAGACGGCTAAACGCCATGTGAGGGAAGTACGTGCGACATACCCTCGGCGTGTGTGAGCCGACTAGCAAGCCAACCGCGCGCGCACTTATCTGCTCGTGTTCCCGACCCTTATCGAAAGCCTCGGGAGTCCGAGGGTGCGACAATTAGGTTGGGGGTGCTTGTCCTTCCGTCTGTGAGTCTGCTTGTGCCTATATGCATGCATTGCCCCTTGAGCTTCTAAGGGATGGAATTTATAGGAATTTGAAGAGCCATGGGGTAGGGTTTAGGCGGACCAAGTTGAGGGTTCAACTTGGTGAGGATAAACCCTAAGAAATATATATTTTTTTTATTTTTTATGTGTGTAACGGAGTGGGGGAGATAGGGTTTTGGCGGACCAGCCTAAGGGGCTGGTCTGGTCCACCTAAACCCCTCCTCCACGGGAGGTTTAGGCGGACCAGCCCCATGGGCTGGTCTAGTCTGCGTAAACCACTCTTCGAAGGGGGTTTTTTGTTTAAAAAAAATCTTTTTTTTAGTTTTGGATGGGGTTAAGGCGGACCAGCCTGAGGGGTCTGATCTGAAATAGGTCTAGTAGTTTATGCCTAGTAACTGGGGGTACCTGCCTCTGATCAAGGTGTACACCTAATATCAACAGCATAAATGCCACTGATCTATTTACTTAGTTCAGGTTCTGAAAAATTCAAAAGTGAAAATCAAACTGCTGTAACCCTTCGAAAAATCAAAAGTCAATGAATGAAAATTAATTTCAATACATGTTCAAGTTGCCTCTCTTGAATTTCCTTGTTTAATCACAAAATGGTATTATTTCTGACTTATCTATTAATACCATGTGCCCTAGATTCATTGCTATAAATGGAGTCTATAAACTCTCTTTCAGGGGTCAGGTGTTTTACTCTAGATTTATCACTGTTAAACCTGAATTTTTGAAAATTGTATGTTGCTGATTCTTATACTTTAACAGTTATTTATAATCATGCTTCCTTTCTGAACCTATGATTCAGCTGTTGTTAAGTGACCCTCCTACCTTCTCTACCTTGTTTATCTGTTCATATTCCTTCTCAAAGGGGGAGCATTTATTTAGGGGGAGAAATAATTCAGGAGGAGTCATACCTTCAGGGGGAGTTTATTGCTTTAGAAGTCACTTGCATGCATACTGCCATGTTGCACTCATGTTCTTATTGTTCTTCCCTTTTCGATTATGTCAAAGGGGGAGAAAATTTTGTGTGTGACTCACTGTCACTGTTTATTGCCATCATCAAAAAGGGGGAGAATGTTGTGCCCCTTAGGCACAAGCATGTGCTATGTTGCTTTGATGATAGCAATGCTATTTGGTTTTGATGATAGCAAGACAGTGAGTGCATTTGAGTGCATTTGATATTGTATTTTGATGATTGCAATGCTATTGTGTTTTGATGATTGCAATAAACAAAGTGCATTTCTGTGCATTCTTGTCCTTGAGCATTCTGCATATGATAGCAACATGAATGATGATGTTTAGCATTGATGGCATTTGTTCTTTATATATCTGAATTGCATTTTGTGAGATATCATGTCTCTGCATGTAACTGCAAAGTCTGAATAGCAGTAAGTGCTAGTCTCTACATTGGTTCTTCATAAGTTCTGATATGCTATTATTCACCTTCTGATCATAATGCAGTTCTTCATAAGTTCTGATATGGCATTGCATATTTGATTATGTTCAGTCATGTTACTGTTGCTCTTTAGACTGTAGTTTGATACTGCAGCGTCGACCCATCGAACTGTAGCGTCGACGCTGCCAAGGCACTTCAGAGGTAGCAGTAAGAAATATTTGTACTGCTGCGTCCACGCTGCTTGGGCAATGCGTTGACGCTTGGTGCCTCTTTAACTTTGCTGCATTTATTCATTGGTATGGTCTGTGGTGCGTCGACCCCTTGTGCTGATGGGTCGACCCCTCAGTTCATTCATCAGATTTATACAAGTCCATACATTGGCCTTCAGGCGTTCCAAGTATGCACATTGATTCAGGTTCTCCAAGTCTATACAATGAAGTCTGAACATTGCATTTGCATTCACAATGTCTTCACACCTGAAGTCTATACATTGTGTCGTTCACATCTGCAAGTCTAGACATTGGAAAGTCTATACAGACTTCAGCGTCTCATTTAGCGTCTAAGGCAAAGTCTACACGTTGCTACAGTAACGTAAGTCTATACATTGTCCTAGGCTAAGTGTGTACAGCGTCAACGCATCTCACTGGCTCATGTTATAGCGTCAACGCACTTCATTGGATGTGTGTACAGCGTCAACTCGCTAAGTGTGTACAGCGTCAACGCATGAAGTCTGTACATCAGTCTTAATATTCTAAGTCTGTACAGCCGTTGGCTTTAAACCTCAGAGTCTGTACATCCGAATTGCCTTTGAATTGGTCAAGTGTGTACACTCATTCACTGTAGCTTTCACATATTCTTGTCTACACATCGTGAAATTCTATACATTCATCACTTACCTTTCACTCAAGGCAAAGTCTATACACTGGGGTCTTTCCCTACGTTTCTTAGGCGAAGTCTGTACATTCGGTTCTGAAGCCTGAAGTCTATACACTCCAGCCTATTCCTACGTTCAAGGCTTCAGCTACACATTAAGTCTGTACATTGGCTTCGCTCCATCAAGTCTATACATTGGCCGCTGTTCCCCAAAGTCTGTACATCCACAGTGATCTTTGAAGTCTGTACATTGCTTCAGGAGCTTCAAGTCTACACATCGCTTCGCTCCATCAAGTCTGTACATCCACAGTGTAACTTGAAGTCTGCACACTGGTCTTCAAATCCAAAGTGTACACATTGGTCTTCGAATTCAATGTCTATACATTGGGCTTTTACATGAAGTCTATACATTGTTGTTTGCATTGTAAAGTCCATACATTGGTTGATGTTCTTCAATGTCTATACACTGCCTTTAGGATTTAATGATATGGGCATCCCTTGCCCCTCCACTTTTTTTTGAGGCTCGAATCGTCGTCGACTTATGCCATTATGTTCGTCATGTGTTTGTGAGTCTAGTCATGTAATTTTTATATTTTATTTGAGTCTTAAACCATGTAATTTTCCTATTATTTGAGTCATGTACCTAGGTTAGTAGGTTATCTACCAAAGTCATGAGTCATTATGTTGGTTTGTTAAGCTATTGGGCCCAACTAGTGGGCTAGGCCCAGGGGCACCCCTCCCTTGGACTGCTTTGGTCATTAGTTAGCTTGTCAGGGTCATTATGGTCATATGAAAGTATGGAGCCTATAAATAGGCCTCCCCTCCCTCTCATTGTAACAACTTATGCATGAATATTGAATTCCAGATATACTCCAAATCCCTCTAGCCTTCTCTCTCAATATCTCTCTCTCTCTTTATCTCTCTCTCTCTCTCTCTCTCTCAAGGGGAAGAATTCGCCCCATTCTCTCTCTCCTCCCCCCCTCTTAATCACTTCCAACCCCCACCTACCTCCAATAACTCCCCACAACTTCCCACAACCCTCCTTTACTCTCCATCTAGTCCCAACAACCCTCCACCAATCTAAACCCTACTTCCCAACCACCACCACTTCCCTAGGCACCTCTCCACCTTCCCAAGGCTGAATTAACCCCTCCCAAAGCCAAAATTCGAATTTTCCTCTCCTCTCCCATCCCTCCCACACCCTAGGTCGACCCAAACCAGACCCCCCTTGGTCTGGTCGCCCTCCTCCCCCTCCTCTCTTCTCACCCTCTCTCTTGTGCACACCCACTCCCCCATCTCCACCTCTAGCAGTTCCATCCCCCCCTCTCCTTCCACCACTACCACTCCTGACCTCCTGGAGCCCTAGCCACGTCCTCCCCCTCTCCCTAAACTTTCAGCCATCATTCACAAGCCTAGCTAACCCCCTTCCACTCCTTTTATTCTTGCTAGTTTGCAGTTTCAGATAGCAGGTCATAGGCAGCAGAGTTGGGTCCTGAAGATTGCATCGGGTCCGGCCGCTCCCTAGTCCTCCAGGTGTCAAGGCCTACATCTCTGGAAAGGTCATCCAGAGAGCTTTCAAGGCGAGGTGGTTTCGTTGACATCCGAGGTCGGAGCTGTCCACAGGAGCCGATCTCCCTCGACTGCGCAGAAGACCCCAGGCAGAGAACCAGAGCGAGAGTGGGAGCTCGGCCACGGCGAACCTTTTGGGATTCAGATCAAGTGTTTTTCAGAAGAATTTTTCCCTCTCAAGTCTTCTTTCATCCTCAAGAAGCAGAGCTGCATTTGGACATTGGAATCTAAAGTTACGAATTTTCTACTCCAAGTGTGTCAGGTCAGTTTACAGGATCCAGAACCGACACCCCTCTACTCATCTGATCTCCCCGGTCTTTTCCGACATCGGCCGACCCCTCCGTTGGCGCCAACAGAAAGAAGACTCGACCACAGTTCCAACGGTTCAGGTCTCGTCTCAATCAGAGTTTGTTAGAGATCGTGGCACTCTCTGCAACAGGCCACATTGTTCTGCACCAGACAGAGGCAGAACCAGTCAGTCCGGTTCCAGACTCCGCCCCGGCCAGCAACGATTTTACCAAGCTCAGAAAAAATTCAGAGATCATCCTTGGTCCGTTGGGAAGCTTTTGGCGCAAGTCGCATCAAGTTCTGAGCTCTGTGGAATTTGTGGCGGTATCATCACCGCACCCCTGTCTAGTCATTCTGAAGATTGGCAGAACCGGCATCAATCCGAACGTCGAGTTTTCTTCATAATTCCCCACCCCGCTTGGCCGGCTGAAGGCCCCTCCCTGTGCGGAGGTAGTTTTGGCTGTAATTCACATAACCCCCACCCCGAGATCCCCCCCCTTGCATGGGGTGTAGTTCATGTCATTATTAAGTCACAGGTTTGAAGCTTCAATCGACGCGGCGTGCGGGTGCATACCCTCGCCTCCCCGCTCGCCCCCGTCTCCGGCCAGAGTCGGCGTCTTCACGCTGGCTAGGTGAGCCTCGGACCCTCTCTTGACTGGTTTAATCACTTGCTTAGCTTAGTATTATTGCTATTGCTTCGTCGGACGGAGAGTGAGAGCTCTGCTCAAATTGCTAGTACCGTGAGTGACCACCGTGGGCAAGTTGAGAGTGAATCCACTTAACCCACACCCTTGGTGTGTTGGCCGCCCATGATTTGGGCATCCTAGGCCCATTTGGGGTTCTTCCCAAGCTAGCCAACCATTGGAGCCTAAAGGTCCCACCTCGGACCCTCTCCAACATCGCCTAGTCGCCATCGGGTACTAGTGTGCGCCATACGGGTGAGCTCGCTAGTGTGAGTCCGCTGCTCAAACTTGAATGCTTGCTAAATAGGTCAAAGGTCTGTTTTACATCATTTAAAGTCTATACAGCCGTTGCCTCCTTTGTTGAAGTCAACACATTGGGCAAGTCTGTACGTTGCATTTGCCTTCACAAGTCTATACAACGAAGTATATACACTGCAATGTACATACTTAAATCTTATGACTTCATTCTTGTTGCTGAAGGGAACAGGGTCGACGCTGGGAGCTTAAAGCGTCCACGCATCAGTTGACGAAGCCTTCACGATATCTTCCACTGCGTCAACGCCACAAGCAAGCAGCGTCGACGCAGCAGTTAAAGAAGCAGAGACCTTCACAGGCTATTTCACTACGTTAACGCCATTGATTGACAGCGTCGACGCAGCAAGTCAGATTGCTGTGATTGAGCACGTGAACTGAGAACTCTATACATCGGACTGAAGAGGCTAATGAAGGCACGTGATCCAAGGTGCCTGGCTCATGATCCAAGGATGGACGAGATACCAGGATGCTGCCACGTGGTCCGAATTTTTAAGGCAGGAAATGTGGAAGCCACACGCGCCCAGTGTGCCTGCTGCTGCTGCTATATATACAAGACTTCTTCCACAGAAGAAGATGATCGAAGACAGAAGGGAGAAAGTCTATACAGCTACAGCAAGGCTCCTTCGATCCAAAGAGAGTGAAGATCCACAGAAGAGAAAGAGAAAGAGAGAAAAGGAGAACAGAGATCGAGAGAAGAAGAAAAGTGCAGCAGAGAAGAAAGAGAAAGAGAGAGAGTGAAGAAAGAGAGTGAGATCGAGGGAGATCTGTTCTTGATGGACCGTGGATCAAATCCAGGCCATCCAGCTCTTTAAGAGCCACATTGTGCTTCATTGCTTACAGCTTTCCGATTGTTGTCTTGTTCTAGTTTCTGTTTTCTATTTTACATCTTTGTTCAAGCTGTTAGTCAGCGGATTGCAGAGGTGCTGCCTTTGGACGGCTAAGCTGTATTACCCAGCGGTTTGCAGTGGAGGATTCCAATGGACAGCAAGCTGTGTTGCTCAGCGGGGCGAGGAGGATTCCTCGGACGGTAAGCTGTGTTGCCCAGCGGTTGTAAGGCAAGCTGTGATGCCCAGTTGTTCAAGCTGTGAGTCAGCGGAAGCCACACTCGGTTTGAGTGTGGGGTGGATGTAGGTCTGCTGGACCGAACCACCTAAAAACCCATTGTGCAGTGGTTTGATATATTTGTGGTTTGCTTTTGTTAGATGATTGATTAGGGGCGCACTAAGTGTTGGCTTTCTGGTTGAGTAGAAAAGTTGATTAGCTCTTTTAGAGTGTCTTAATCTGTTAAGTAATCGAAATTCAAATTGAGCTATAGTTCATCTAACTTGTCTTGTTAGAGTGCTCACTGTCTATTTGTTTAATTCCGCATCTGCTAATTAGTCTTCCAGATTTGATAAATCTGTCTAGTTAGCATTCTAAATAGTTAGTGAGCCTAAATTGTTAATTGGGTGAAAGTTTTTATAGCCCATATTCATTCACCCCCCCTCTGAATACTTGCACCGAACCCAACAATTGGTATTAGAGCGGTCTCTGACTTAACAGATCTAACAATCTGCAGAAGATCCTGCTAACTGTTTAGTGCATTTCAGAGTGGGTCATTTGGAATCGTTTTGATTTACTGTCTTAGTGCTTTACGTTGATCATCTGGTTTAGTGCATTTTTGTTTGGTGCATTTCATAAGTGTGCCTCTTGTGTTCTGTATTTAGTTTCACTGAGTTAGTGCCGTGTCTTGCTTATCTGGTTTTGTTGTCTATTGTTTTGTGCTTCGAATTTGGTTGTTATCTGATTCGATGGCTAATCCTCCGATATTCAGAGGTGATAACTTTGACTCTTGGTTCGAAAACCTCCATCGGTATGTAAAGTCTACTGATCCAAAATTGTGGAAGGTAATGACTCACGGCCCATACAAACTGTCGAAGGATAAATCTAAATGGACCAAGAAGGATAAGCTGAAAGACTCTGTCAATAATAGAGCTGTAGTTTTATTAAAAGAATCAATTGACAGATCTCTAATTGAATGCATTTCATCTTGCAGGTCTGCCAAAGACATTTTTGAAAAATTGAAGCTAATCAGAAATCACACCAAATGCTTGATGGCCGATAGAAGAAATGCTGATGATGAAACTTCATCCGAGGTAAGTTCTGAACCTAAAGAACTTTCAATTGATGATCTATGGAATATAAATGAGGAACTCAATAATAGATGTGAGAAATTGAAATCTGAGAATAAAAGACTGAAAAAGAAATGTGATCAGATAACTTTGGAAGTTCCTTGTAAAACTTGTCCATGTTCCTTGTAAAACTGCATCATATGTTGAAAAATCTGAAAAAGGATGAAAATGCTTATAACTTGGATGCATAAATCTGAATTGATTGCATACTTGTCTCATGTATCCTTGGCGCATAGTCTGCACGTAGGACAGTATGTTGCATAGCATATCTCTTGCATCATGATGTCAGGGGGAGCTGAGAGTTCTATTCAATTCATTGAATCATATTCACTTCTCAGTGTTATCATTCAAATGATTCATACTCTTTGACATCAGTTGCTCATTGAACCATATTGCCAATTGCTATCCTTTCCCCATCATTTTCACTAAACAACAGCTTTGCATCTGGTTTAGTACATTGAATGGTGATTATTGCAATTGTTCACTTATAAGAATCACACTTACAAATTGAAAGGAACTAAAGGTTTAACTTTTATAAATTGGAGAGTTAAGTGTCTGCACTTCAGAATTTGAGATAAAAGAAAACTTTTATAGCTCTTAATCTTTGTCTCATGGCTAAAATAGAAAATTTTTTTGTAATGCCTAAATGTGTTGAACTGGATATGTCTAGAACAGGCTAATAAGAGTGTGTACTGATTTTTTAAACAATCACTCTAAAAGAATTAAGGGCAGCAGTAAATAAGATCATTAATGTTAAGAACTGAACACAGTGACAGAGCAATGGTTGATTGCACTGAGAAACTGTGAACTCCTCCAAAGAAGCATGAGAATTCACATGTCATGAGGTGATTCAGAATATCTCTGTTCATAGGGTCAAATCTATAGGGGGAGTCCTCACCAAGTAACTGAGGGTACTGGCCTCTAATCAAGGTGTACCCTTAATGTCAAAAGTGAAGACTATCCTTTGTGGGTTCTGATCTGAAATAGGTCTAGTAGTTTATGCCTAGTAACTAGGGGTACCTGCCTCTGATCAAGGTGTACATCTAATGTCAACAGCATAAATGCCACTGATCTATTTACTTAGTTCAGGTTCTGAAAAATTCAAAAGTGAAAATCAAACTGCTGTAACCCTTCGAAAAATCAAAAGTCAATGAGTGAAAATTAATTTCAATACATGTTCAAGTTGCCTCTCTTGAATTTCCTTGTTTAATCACAAAAGGGTATTATTTCTGACTTATCTATTAATACCATGTGCCCTAGATTCATTGCTATAAATGGAGTCTATAAACTCTCTTTCAGGGGTCAGGTGTTTTACTCTAGATTTATCACTGTTAAACCTGAATTTTTGAAAATTGTATGTTGCTGATTCTTATACTTTAACAGTTGTTTATAATCATGCTTCCTTTCTGAACCTATGATTCAGCTGTTGTTAAGTGACCCTCCTACCTTCTCTACCTTGTTTATCTGTTCATATTCCTTCTCAAAGGGGGAGCATTTATTTAGGGGGAGAAATAATTCAGGAGTCATACCTTCAGGGGGAGTTTATTGCTCTAGAAGTCACTTGCATGCATACTGCCATGTTGCACTCATGTTCTTATTGTTCTTCCCTTTTCGATTATGTCAAAGGGGGAGAAAATTTTGTGTGTGACTCACTGTCACTGTTTATTGCCATCATCAAAAAGGGGGAGAATGTTGTGCCCCTTAGGCACAAGTATGTGCTATGTTACTTTGATGATAGCAATGCTATTTGATTTTGATGATAGCAAGACAGTGAGTGCATTTGAGTGCATTTGATATTGTATTTTGATGATTACAATGCTATTGTGTTTTGATGATTGCAATAAACAAAGTGCATTTCTGTGCATTCTTGTCCTTGAGCATTCTGCATATGATAGCAACATGAATGATGATGTTTAGCATTGATGGCATTTGTTCTTTATATATCTGAATTGCATTTTGTGAGATATCATGTCTCTGCATGTAACTGCAAAGTCTGAATAGCAGTAAGTGCTAGTCTCTACATTGGTTCTTCATAAGTTCTGATATGCTATTATTCACCTTCTGATCATAATGCAGTTCTTCATAAGTTCTGATATGGCATTGCATATTTGATTATGTTCAGTCATGTTACTGTTGCTCTTTAGACTGTAGTTTGATACTGCAGCGTCGACCCATCGACTGTAGCGTCGACGCTGCCAAGGCACTTCAGAGGTAGCAGTAAGAAATATTTGTACTGCTGCGTCCACGCTGCTTGGGCAATGCGTTGACGCTTGGTGCCTCTTTAACTTTGCTGCATTTATTCATTGGTATGGTCTGTGGTGCGTCGACCCCTTGTGCTGATGGGTCGACCCCTCAGTTCATTCATCAGATTTATACAAGTCCATACATTGGCCTTCAGGCGTTCCAAGTATGCACATTGATTCAGGTTCTCCAAGTCTATACAATGAAGTCTGAACATTGCATTTGCATTCACAATGTCTTCACACCTGAAGTCTATACATTGTGTCGTTCACATCTGCAAGTCTAGACATTGGAAAGTCTATACAGACTTCAACGTCTCATTTAGCATCTAAGGCAAAGTCTACACGTTGCTACAGTAACGCAAGTCTATACATTGTCCTAGGCTAAGTGTGTACAGCGTCAACGCATCTCACTGGCTCATGTTATAGCGTCAACGCACTTCATTGGATGTGTGTACAGCGTCAACTCGCTAAGTGTGTACAGCGTCAACGCATGAAGTCTGTACATCAGTCTTAATATTCTAAGTCTGTACAGCCGTTGGCTTTGAACCTCAGAGTCTGTACATCCGAATTGCCTTTGAATTGGTCAAGTGTGTACACTCATTCACTGTAGCTTTCACATATTCTTGTCTACACATCGTGAAAGTCTATACATTCATCACTTACCTTTCACTCAAGGCAAAGTCTATACACTGGGGTCTTTCCCTACGTTTCTTAGGCGAAGTTTGTACATTCGGTTCTGAAGCCTGAAGTCTATACACTCCAGCCTATTCCTACGTTCAAGGCTTCAGCTACACATTAAGTCTGTACATTGGCTTCGCTCCATCAAGTCTATACATTGGCCGCTGTTCCCCAAAGTCTGTACATCCACAGTGATCTTTGAAGTCTGTACATTGCTTCAGGAGCTTCAAGTCTACACATCGTTTCGCTCCATCAAGTCTGTACATCCACAGTGTAACTTGAAGTCTGCACACTGATCTTCAAATCCAAAGTCTGCACATTGGTCTTCGAATTCAATGTCTATACATTGGGCTTTTACATGAAGTCTATACATTGTTGTTTGCATTGTAAAGTCCATACATTGGTTGGTGTTCTTCAATGTCTATACACTGCCTTTAGGATTTAAAGTCTATACAGCCGTTGCCTCCTTTGTTGAAGTCAACACATTGGGCAAGTCTGTACGTTGCATTTGCCTTCACAAGTCTACATACTTAAATCTTATGACTTCATTCTTGTTGCTGAAGGGAATAGGGTCGACGCTGGGAGCTTAAAGCGTCCACGCATCAGTTGACGAAGCCTTCACGATATCTTCCACTGCGTCAACGCCACAAGCAAGCAGCGTCGACGTAGCAGTTAAAGAAGCAGAGACCTTCACAGGCTATTTCACTACGTTAACGCCATTGATTGACAGCGTCGACGCAGCAAGTCAGATTGCTGTGATTGAGCACGTGAACTGAGAACTCTATACATCGGGCTGAAGAGGCTAATGAAGGCACGTGATCCGAGGTGCAGGGCTCATGATCCAAGGATGGACGAGATACCAGGATGCTGCCACGTGGTCCAAATTTTTAGGGCAGGAAATGTGGAAGCCACACACGCCCAGTGTGCCTGCTGATGCTGCTATATATACAAGACTTCTTCCACAGAAGAAGATGATCGAAGACAGAAGGGAGAAAGTCTATACAGCTACAGCAAGGCTCCTTCGATCCAAAGAGAGTGAAGATCCAGAGAAGAAAAAGAGAAAGAGAGAAAAGGAGAACAGAGATCGAGAGAAGAAGAAAAGTGCAGCAGAGAAGAAAGAGAAAGAGAGAGAGTGAAGAAAGAGAGTGAGATCGAGGGAGATCTGTTCTTGATGGACCGTGGATCAAATCTAGGCCATCTAGCTCTTTAAGAGCCACATTGTGCTTCATTGCTTACAGCTTTTCGATTGCTGTCTTATTCTAGTTTCTATTTTCTATTTTACATCTTTGTTCAAGCTGTTAGTCAGCGGATTGCAGAGGTGCTGCCTCTGGACGGCTAAGCTGTATTGCCCAGCGGTTTGCAGTGGAGGATTCCACTGGACAGTAAGCTGTGTTGCTCAGCGGGGCGAGGAGGATTCCTCGGACGGCAAGCTGTGTTGCCCAGCAGTTGTAAGGCAAGCTGTGATGCCCAGCTGTTCAAGCTGTGAGTCAGCGGAAGCCACACTCGGTTTGAGTGTGGGGTGGATGTAGGTCTGTTGGACCGAACCACCTAAAAACCCATTGTGCAGTGGTTTGATATATTTGTGGTTTGCTTCCGTTAGATGATTGATTAGGGGCGCACTAAGTGTTGGCTTTCTGGTTGAGCAGAAAAGTTGATTAGCTCTTTTAGAGTGTCTTAATCTGTTAAGTAATCGAAATTCAAATTGAGCTATAGTTCGTCTAACTTGTCTTGTTAGAGTGCTCACTGTCTGTTTGTTTAATTTCGCATCTGCTAATTAGTCTTCCAGATTTGATAAATCTGTCTAGTTAGCATTCTAAATAGTTAGTGAGCCTAAATTGTTAATTGGGTGAAAGTTTTTATAGCCCATATTCATTCACCCCCCTCTGAATACTTGCACCGAACCCAACAGGCTGGTCCGCCTAAACCCCCCCTGGGGGGTTTGGGCGGACTGGCTTGGGCGCCTTTTTTAATTAAAAAAACTTTTTTTTATTGTAATGGGGTTTAGGCGGACCAGCCTGGGGGGTCAGGCTGGTCCGCCTAACCCCCCCCCCCCCCGGGGGGGGTTTAGGCAGACCAGCCTGGGGGTCCAGGCTGGTCCGCCTAAACCCCTCCCCAGGGGGGGTTTTGGTGGACTGGATAGAGGGAGAGAGAGGGGGGGCAGCCCCACCTCTATAAAATTAGATTTTTGTTATTTTTAGCCCCACTTTGACACAACTTGACTGCGAGAAGACAAAGGATATGAGCTTGAATTGGTTTACTGGGCGCTTGCACGTGTAGACCGAGGGGATTGACTTGTGCGACTCCACGTGGTCCCGGGGCTTCGTCGTCGTGAATCCTTCTGCGCACGGGTACGTCAATCGATCCTGGTTGAAACTGGGAGCTACTGGGACTCGAGAGCGGCCGTGGGGGCCATTGGGCTTGGAGGGGAGTGCGGCCCCCGGGGAGTTCGCCCTCTCCGGGGGCGCGGCCGCGCCCCGGGGCGAATCGGCCCCGGACGAGCCGCAACCCAGAGGGATGGCCCCCTGGGGTCTTCGTTCATCGTCTGAGGGTGTCCTTTGAAGGACACGGGGTTCCGGGATGCTGGGGTTAGCCCATGGGGGGCTGTTGTTGTAGAGTTGTAGTTGCCACTCGTGAGGTGCTCAGGTAAATGCCCGACACACCCCGGGTTGTCGAACAGACCAAGTAGGTGACCGGCGGGCCTTGGATTTGGCCTTGGGCTGAGAACGGGAGCTCATGGGAGCTAGGGAGAGGCACTTTAGGCTCATGGTCCGTGCCTCGGGCTACGTGCCACGTTGCACGGCGGGTTGACGGGGTAGCCTCAGGTTGGCCCGAGGGCTAAAGTTAAGTGGCTTATCGCCATGTGTCTGAGGGTCGGCAGTGGCCCCGGCTTGCTGGGGGGTCGCTGTAGGACCCAATTAGGGTTCTGGAACCATGGGGCGGCCCGTGGTTTGGTGTATATGGGCTGGAACATACGCACCCACACGGTGTTCGAAAAAATGCCGAACACACGTGTGTGAGCTATATACACATGCTGCGGGCCTCCAAAACCTATGGTTGACTTATTTGGGTCTCCCTTTGACCTTTGAGGGTTGAAAGAAGGCGTCCTAGGGCAGACCCCTGGCCTTTTCACTGGGTGCCATGTGGCGTGGCTTGTAGTCGGGGCGCCCCCGGGTTGGCCCTGGTGGATGTGTAGAACGCGGACAAAGTCCGCAACTAAGGGGTCGAGAGTGATCCCGGTTAGCTTCTAAGGCTATCGTACACCTCAGCTAGCGGGTTGGAGCCGTTGGTCGGGGCCACTGGGTTGCCGAAGGGGCCGAGTAGCCCATGCCTTAAAGGTGTTCGAGAAAATTCTTGAGTCCTTGTTCCTTGGTAGCTTGCTGGGGAAATTGTCCGGGTACAACACCCACCTTTATATATGATCAATTTGATCTAGGGGAATTGAAGCCCACATCTATAATCCTTCAATTGGCTGATCGGTCTGTGAAAACTCCTAGGGGTCTATTGGAAGACGTGATTGTGAAAGTGCATGAGTGTTATTTCCCGGTGGATTTTCTTATTTTGAACATGGCCTCGTCCCAGGAATTAAAGCATACTTCAATTATTTTAGGACGACCGTTTCTAGCTACGGCAAAGGCCAACATAAACTCTGCCACGGGAATGATGGATATATCATTCGGAGGTGAGAAGGTTTCCTTAAATATTTTTAGGGCATCCCAATATTCGGAACAGGATGAGGAGTACAACCTGATAGAAGCATATAGTACAACCTGATAGAAATTTTTACATAAAAATAAAAAGATGAAATCCCCAAATGAGTTTTCTTGATTCATGCTTGAAATTGAAAGTGATTCTAAATAGAAAAGACTAGAGGGAAGGATGATGGAAAATTTATTCGATCTTGCCATGGAAAATTGATTTAAGAATCTCTTTTAAAGTTCTTTAGCACTTTTCACTCTGCACGCTAATGAAACAAGTAGGATAAGCCGTCTGCTATTTTGGGTTGTCTTATATTCTGCACTTCTCAAGAAAGATATCTTTTTAAAAGTTTTCTGCCAAGTTATCTGTTAAATAAGTGTAAAAACACCATGAAAAAAAAGAAGAAAAATAACACCATAAAAAATACCCCGAATCTTAGTAACCGGGTCTACTTCACTTAAGACGTGTTGAGGTTCGCATAAAATGGAACAGGGAACCTTGATCTGTGTAACTGGGCCTGCTTCTCCTAAGGTAAGAGTCGAGGTTCATGTGAAACAGTGAAGGGTAGTGCAGCATCATGTATGTAGAAAAATAAAAGATCCCAAAAGGGATAATGAAATAAGGCAGATAAAAAGTTAGTATACTTAATGCTCTGGTCTAGGAGGTGCAGGGTTGAAAGGCACTTGCTTGGAATAGCGAATAACGGACGCAATTGTCTATGTTGTGGATTTGGTAGTTACACATGCACAAGTGTTATTAAACTTTGATTTGAATTCTTGATCATGTCCCTTAATTTACTACATAAGGGTAGTGTGTATTAATGATTCTGGATTCCTAATATTTGGTTAATTCTGTGAAGGAAAAGTTGGATATAAGAGTATGGATTTTACAAACTCTTGTTAGTCTTAAATTTTAATTTATTTGTATTGCTAAGGGACTAGCAATGAGTAAGTTGAGGGGTGTGATAAGTGCTATATTTTATATCATAAGTTGCATCACATTCATCATCTTTGAGCATTAAAAGGAATAAAGTTGTGCATTAATATGAACAAATCTCATTCTCACCATTATTTGAGTCTGCATGCATTTTATGATCTTTTTGAGTGAAAAAGACCATGTGAGAAATATTCAAGAATTTGCACAATTGTTTGAGAGTCATTCTGAGATGAATTATGTTGATTATTTTAAATTTCTAAATTTTCAGGAAATAGCGACCAGATTGTCAGACGTCATTTTTAAAGATTTTTCTGAAAATAAGAAATAGCGACTGACCGAAAGGGTGCCAATTTATTTTGCTAGAAAAAAAAGAAAAAAGAAAAAAAGAATTCGCGACTGAGTATAGAGGCGCGCATTCATTTATGAAAATAGAAAAAAAGAGAAAATCTAGAAAATAGAAAGAATGTGCTACCATTCGCGAAGGCGCTATTTCTTTGGAGAAGAATAAGCGACCGTGGGAGCGGGCGCTCATTCATTTATACGGGAAATTGAAGAAAAATAGAAAAAGGAATTAGCGCCCGTCCATACAGTCGCCATTTCCTAGATTTATGAAAAAAGAAAAATATCAAAAAGAGGAAATAAAGGATGGGCGACCTCTTGAGCAGACGCTATTTTAATAAGCGTCCACTGCCCTAGTCGCTATTTTTGCGAGAGTTTGAAGTAGAACCGGGAAGGTCTCTTTGAAGCAACCTTGCTACCATTTGATGTTATCCTTCCATGTTTAAAATCAAAGGGGAGTCTATCTATGGCAAGAGACCTAATTCAGGTAACTAATCCAAGCTGAGAAGCCGGATTTGAAGTTAATCTCGAAGCCACGATCGTGAAAGCTTCGTCTGTGCACTATATAAAGCTGCCGTGAGCGACCGGGTGGAGGAGTTAGCCACTTAGCCTTTCTTCTAACCTAGTTTTCATACTTTTCTAGTCATCCTTTCAAAATTCCTCCTTCTGTAATCTCCTTCATTTTTAAGTTTTCTTCAAATCTCTCTTCTTCCTCTTCCTATAATTCTCTTCCGTTTTCAACTTATTTCAAGTTTTCTAAAGCACTATTCTACACTTTCACTGTTCATCCGTATTTTTCATCTCTGTTCTTCCTAGTTTTTCACCCCCTTCCTCTCATCTTCTGCCTCTGCGTTCTTCAGTAACATTCTTCGTCTCTCTTAGATCTCCAACTTTCTCTTCTTTCACTTCTTCTAAATCTCTCTAGTTTTGAAGTTATTTCTCTCCCAATCTCCCTCTATTTTCACCCTTTCTACTGCGTTTTTACTGTGCTTTTCAAACTCCACCGTACCTCTCTTTCCCTCTCTCTGTTCACAGCAAACACTCACGCACATATCTTTTTGTTTTATTTTTATTCTTCTTCCACTTATCTATCTTCCTCTTCCATATTTCTTCACACATCCCAAAGCGGATCTTCTTCCTTTGATCCTCTCGGCGACGTCTACTTCCAAAGCGGGGTGAACTTCCAAGACTCGGCACGACGGAGACGACGACACTCTTCATCATCTTGACTCTTCTTGCCCTTGTCCTTTCTCTTTTATTTGCAAGTTGTATTTTTATTTTTTATAGAGTTGTACTTGTCACCTTTCTTAGTAATAAAATTCATATTTGAGAAATTATGTTCTTCTATTTCTATCTCCTTCTAAGTTCTCTTCTTTCACCCTCGCATATTCTTTAGTTAGTTTATTTTCATGCAAGTTTCCTTTTCATTAGTTTACTCTCACTCAAAAATTGGGATCTCTTAAATATAAGAATTTTCCATCTCATGCTTAATTAAAAATATTTCTTCTCCGTGGGATCGACATGTATTCACCACTTTACTTGATTTTATATTTTCTTAAGTGAGTGTGGTTATATTTTGTTAAAATATGGCACGGCTTTTTAACGATGAGTTTTGTGGACCATCATTTTTCAGTATTTTTTTAAAATTTTGATTAGACATTAAACACGGTGTAGATTAGATTAAAATCCACTAAGGAATAAACATATAAAAAAACTATATGCATAAGAAGCATGGGGAAAAGGTGAGAAACGGTGGCATGCGTGGATGCAAGAGGGAAAGGTGATCGCCAGAGGGATTACCTCAAAAGATGTGCGGGAGATGTGGGTCGACTTCCTTCCCTTCCTACTGGCCGGCCGACGGAGGGAGTCCTTCTTCTTGATTACCCTTGTAAAAAAAAGATGAACACCAAGAGTAAAAGTAGGAATTAGAATCCAAGTGTAGTATCAAACCCAAAAATGAAATATGTGACATGAATGGCATGGAGGTGAACACACTTATTGGCGCCTTGGCCTTTAAACCCCTATGTAAAGGATGGGGGATAAAATGATGAATGATGAAAATAAATGTGCAAGTGTGCACTGTGGGTCTCAACGTGGTTGAGATGGGGGACATTTAACATACGAGAAATGATGCATGCATGCAGAGTACATAGAAGATAAAAAGAAAAGAGAATAGGGAGAAGGAAAAGAAAATCCTGGGGGGGGGTTCCTTCTGTGTCGGGTTTTGGGCTTTGATGCACTGAGGAAGCTCTCAGAGGATGAAACTTGATGCGTGGAGAAGACCCCCTCCTTCAGTAGCCAAACCGGCAGCACCTCCCCTTTGCAAAAAATCCCAGCCCCTCATTTCATAGGTAGCAGCCGCAGTATATATAGGGAAAACGCATGGGTTTGATTTTGGGAAAGTTTAATCAATAGAAAGTGATGAAAATAGGGAAGAGCCCTCCGGCTTAGAAAGCCATCCGGGCGCTTGCATAATTAAAACGAGCCACCAAATGAGGAAGGGAAGATCTGCGGTTGAGATTTAGAAATCTCAGGAAAATGGCGTTTGGCACCCTAGACGCTATTTGAATGGGCGTCGTCCACGGGCGACGCTAAATAAAAATCACCCCAAATCCCTAATTTAAAAAAATAAAATAAAAAAGAATTGGCATCATACCAGAATGACGTTAATTAAATTTAACTATAATTATAAAATTAAAAAATAAAAAATAATAATAATAAAAAGAATTGGCATCCTCCTAGGAAGACACCAATTGAATTTTCCTATAATTAAAAATAAAAAAATAAAAAATAAAAAAAATTGGTGTCCTCCTTGGAAGACACTAATTGAATTTTTCTATAATTAAAAATAAAAAAATAAAAAAAAGAATTGGCATCCTCCTAGGAAGACACCAATAAAAAAATATAAATTTTAAAATAAAAAAAGAATTGGCATCCTCCTAGGAAGACACCAATTTAAAAAAAATTAGAAAAATCTGAGAAAAATCTAGAAAAATCTCAGAAAATTTCAAAAAAATCTTGAAAATTTTAAAAAAATTAGAAAAATTGAAAAAGGGCTAAAAGTCCTAAAAGCATTTAGAAAGTCACTTAAAGAAGCCAATTTGAGAGTCAAATTGGGGCGTTATAAGGTAATATGAGATGTACTCAAAGTAATACAGCTGTCCCGTCTTGGCGTCTGCTTTATAAGGGAGCAGAGCAAATTGAAAAGTAGATGCCAAAGTGTGATGAGACACGCAATCAACATCACTTGATGAGAATTAAATCCAAATCTTGAGAAGAAGCAATCTCGGGAGGTTTTAATGAAAATATCAATGTTTGGATAAAGGAGGTGTATTCTTAATCTCACTTCCCAATTGAAGCCAAATTCTGCATACAGTCTTTTCTACTTAGCTGTCATTGGTTTTGGTTTGTGGGAAATATGGAAGGCCAGGAACACTTCAAAGTTTGATGGGAAAAAAATTCCAAGAATTGTCTGCTCCACAAAATCATTGCACAAGTTAAGCAATGCTGTGCATTATCCAATATGAAGGAGAATAAGTACAGTAAAAGACTTCTACTGGAAGCATTTGGCTTGAAGGTTGTTACAGCTACTAAACCTCAGATTAAGATTATCAAATGGTGTTGTCCACCGTGGCCCTTCATCAAGCTTAACACTGATGGCTCTTATAAACAATCTGGTGAATCAGGGGGCGGAGGAGTTATAAGGGATTCTCAAGGAACGGTATTGTTTGCCTTCTCTCACTTTTATGGCCAGTCTAGTAGCATCATAGCAGAAGCAAGGGCACTCCTAGATGGCATCAAATATATTCTCACTATCACAAGTGACCCGGTCCTCATTGAATGCGACTCACTAATTCTTGTTCAGAGTGTTGGAAAGAAAATTCATTGCCCATGGCTGATTCTCACTTATGTCAGAGAGATTTGGAACATTCTTCCCCAGCAATATTCCATCTCCCATATTTTTAGAGAAGCAAACTCAGTTGCGGATCATTTAGCATCTTTAGCTTGTTCTACCAAATGTAACTCTTTCTTTGCAAAACATGAGCTACCTAATTATGCTAAAGGTGTTGCTCGCTTGGATAAGCTAGGCATGCCTAGCATCCGCCTGATGTAATTCTTTTTTTGCCATTATCAATAAAATTAACTCCTAGTGGTGGATGTAGGATCTCCCTTCCTCCTCTACTCGGTCGGGTTTTTTACAAAAAAATAAAAAATAAAGGAGGTGTGGAGAGAATGCGCACGCGGGAACGAAGGAGATAAAAGATCGATCAACTTCCAGCGCGGTGGAAGTACCCCAGGCCACAAACCTATAGGTTTCGTCATTGGAGAGCGGTTACCAGCCAATGTGGACGTACTGCAGCCAAGACAGATCTAAGGAAAAAAGTGAGTGAAAAATAAGAGGATGAAAATCCAAATAAAGAGTTTTTGAGAAAATAGCCCAAAATCGACGACATGACGAACTAAGGATTCAATTCGGCAATGAATATCTTGTATCTTGAACATTAAGATCATTTTGACTCTCAAAAATCAGCTTATCAGAATGATTTTCCAACGTTGATTCAAAGTCCTACATGAATACATGTTGGGTTTAAAAGGAAAATTAAAATAAATTAAAATATAAGATAATCAAGAATAATATTATTAAGCTGTCCAGACTGAGTCAAGAAACTGATTTTGTGAGCTGATACTAAGTCGAAGCCCGTTTATCCGCACACCAATTCACAAAAAAGGAACCATCGCCCTCAGTCTTAGATAGCTCAACGGCCTATCCGTGTGACTAAGACTCCTCTGGAATCATCATTATTTTTTGATAAAGGGGAACTCAAATTCCAGATTTATCAAAGCCACAAGGTCATTGATATAATCTAATAGCGTAGATAACATATAGTAGAAATACATACAGGGAGATGATGACAGTAATGAGCATGAAGGGAATTGAGATAGAATGAGGTGCAAACACTGTGGGGCTTGGATGATGATGCCCAGTCGGTGGGACCAATAGCTTCTTCCTGCACTCAAAATTCATTAGCCAAGATATAGAGAATAACAGTGAATAAGTAATTGAAGCATATTAAGCATGGCAAGCATGAATCAAAACATCATTAAGCGCATCAGAGCATGGCATATCACGGAAGCATAGTATCATTGTTTATTGTTTGTCATGAGGATGACAACTTGGCTAATTGATTGACGTGGATTGGAATGATATGAAAATGTCCAGATAGAAATTTGGCGAGAATGCCTTGGAGGAGGAGGATGCGCGGGGCGGCAGGAGTAATCAGGAGATTGATGCCCAGTGTGGCAGGAGATTTGCATGAATTGCTCAATATGATATAGAGATGATAATCAAAAGTGCCCAGGGTGGCATATCATGAGAATATTGGGAAGAATCAACAGATTGATAGCAATGAATGGAGAGGACTCAACCCGTGCTCTGAGGTCCTTGCAAAGAGTGTCCCTGCAAAATAACACCATCAGCAGAAATACAATGCATTTTTTTTTGAATTTTTGGAATATATAAATTTTTGTGGGTTTTTGAAAAGATATTCAAATTTTTATGAAATTTTGAAAAATATTTGATCTTTTTAGATTTTGAGAAATATTCAATTTTGTTTTAGATTTTGGGAAAATATTCATTTTTTTATTTTGGTTTAGACATTGCTAGTGCAACACTAAATGGGTATTTAAGTCATTGGCTGGGGATCATTGTTCCTTCCCCTCTCACTAAGAACTGCCTGAAGCCGGGCGTGTATTTAGGAGGTGGCGCCCTATAGCCGATTGTCCATGGTTAAACGATGCCCCTACTAAGGCCATACCTGAGAAACACTCAGCCTCGGAGGGAGAAGAGAAGAACAATTGAGGATAATCTTTATGCAGGATAGGAGGTATCGGGACTTGAATTCCTTCCAAGGTACTATCCCTCAAAGAGGTGGTCTGTTGCGTCAGGGCTTTGTGTCTTTGATTTTTTTAGACCCTTAACATACATACGACCAGGGTTTTCCCTGCGGGGACTTTGCCTCTCTTGACATGCCTTCATTCATAATTCTAATTTTATTAAATTTTGATTTGAGTTCATAATAACCCTTTTGGTGAGATGTATATCATGAAAACTCATTTCATTTTGGGTCAAGACTGCCCCTATTTAAGACTTTTCTCATATTGGGGAGTACCTAGGTTGGTTATCTCGTCCGTCAACCTCTTACCCCTGCACTTGGCCGAGCAAAGAAGAGAAGAGACTTTCATGCATCCCCATGGTATGGCCAAAGCAGTAGCGATGCTCCACCAAAGGAGGCCGACTAAGGGCGCCGTGAAGTGTGTAGAATGCCCAGCTAAGGGTTGCCCTTAACAAGTGGGGAGGGAATGCTGAACTCCCAGCGCGGGATTTTTATAACCAAAGGTGCTGCAAAAGCAAGCCTAAAGACTATTTCTGAAATTCAACAAAGATAAAGACCTAGGATAAAGGCCTTGACTACCATTCTTAATCTTTTTAAGAAGCACTTCATTTTGAAAAACCATGTGTAAGTAATAATGAAATCAAGAATGCAACTTTATGCAAAAATGTTACCTTGCAACCTTGTGAAGCAGCAGCTGCCGCCGGAGGCAATGTTGATCCTCGTGGGATTTGTCTTCAATGGCAGGAAAAGGATTGGAAGCAAAGGTTTGAAGTGGCTTAACAAGAAGGAGTGGTGCCTAGACCATGACTCAGACGAATAAGGAGAAAAAGAAGAGAGGCGAGGGCTAGAACTCCCTTGCTAAGGTGCGGAGACCCTGATCACATGAATGGTCTACAGAAGAAGCGAAAAATCAAGAGGAGGAGTGAGGACTAAAGCCTCGGAAGTAGTGGGAGAAAAGGCAGATACCCAAAGCAGTGGATGTGGAAGAAGTCGGGTCGGTCCCGGGATCTGAAGGAATTAAAAGGAGAAATTGGTAGATGGAGAGAGGTGGATTTGGAGGGTCCGGAGGCAAAGGAGGAGAATCATGATCGAAAGAAAAATCTGGTGACTCCGGAGGGGGAAAATACCGAGGGGCGCGGTGCCCTGGGAAGAAATATAGAAAAAGATGATGGAAGAGGAAGAAGAGAATAAAGGACGTTATGTCTTGGAGAAGTAGGAGGAGGAATTGGAAGAATGATGGAGGGTCCGGAGGTTCCAGAGGAATAAGATGAGAAGGGATGTGGTGCCCTGGAAGATCCAGAGGTTCCGGAGGAGTAGAACGGGAAGGGGCGCGATGCCCAGGGAGAATCAGTGAGAAGCCCGGAGGATCCGGGCGCGAGGGTGTAGAGGGGCATGATGCCCAAAGAGGGAAGTCCGGAGGTTTCGGAGAAGTAGAAAGGGAAGGGACGCGATGCCCAGGGAAAATCAATGAGTTGCCCGGAGGACCTGGGCGTGAGGGTGTAGAGGGGCGCCATGCCCAAAGTGAGAGGTCCGGAGGTTCCAGAGGAATGAGACATCATGGGGCGCGATGCCCCAGGAGGATGAGAGGGAAATCCGGAAGGTCGAGATGCAAGAATTGGGAATGGGCGTGATGCCCTGAGAGAAATCTGGAGGGGGCACGATGCCCGGCGAGTGTAAGGGGACCTAGAGATCCCAAAGATATAGGCGAAAGAGATGGGAAACGAGGAGGATCCGTAGGTCCCGTAAAGTGGGGAGGATACGGGTCTGGAAACCCGGGGAAGAAGGAATGCAAATGCATGTAAATGTAACATAATGGATGCGATGAATGCATGGACTGCATGAGATGCAAAGAACATGAAGGATGAGAGGATGAGATCCTCCTTCTTACCCCTGGAGTGGCCCATGAAGAATTGATGATAAATGAGGGTGGAGTTGAATAAAAGGTGGATAGGATGGAGGACGGCCCCTTGGCAGAAGAATGCCTGCCCCTCTACGGCAACAAGAGTATATAGCCGATTGGCCCAATGGATAAAGTACAAGCCCATGACGAAGCTTCAATAGTAAATGACAACTCCCTTGGAGAGTGAAAAACAACAGTGCGAGGGAGTTGACAGATGGGAATGGGAAGCATCATGCTGCCCAGGGGTTGCGGCGTATAGGGAGTGTCGAACAAAATGGCCATTCACCCCTTGTATGGAGGAACATGTTCAAAATTAGATAGTTGGAACAAGGGTGCCCTGCCCGGCCCTGGGTCATAGACTTATACGGCATCAACGCTTGACATTCTCTTCTGACGAGCAGTGGCGGGGACTTGGCCTCTTCAACCATGATCGGCACAAAAACATAGACTGGCATCCGACAAACAAATTCTTGCGTCTTGAACAGCATAGTCGTGGCCAAATCCTTTTTATCCGGCTCTTGATCATCTTCGGCACAAGTACTTGAAGAAGCACACCCATTCCGAGTGGTAGAGGAAGGTGAGGCGGGGGTGGAAGGCCACATAGATGGTGGTGTAATGGAAGATGTTGGAGAAAAGGTGAGTGGAAATGGAGGTTCAAACACGTCGAGCTTCTCCTCTTGCTCTGAAGCAGTCGATGTTGGCTCGAGTGCAAAAAGAGGTGGATCCTACTTAGGATTAGCCACGAGTAAAGGCAAAGGGTTAAATGGGGGAATAGGCATAGTTGGGTTTGGTGTTATAAGGATAGCGGAGGGCCGAGGTGGCGGTAACGGGAGGTTAATTGAGGAAGGTTCGGTGGTGAGTTTGGCGGAAGCTGGTGACGTGGAGGCTAGTGGCTTAATGGGTGGAGGTTTAGTGGAAGATTCGGTGGTGGGCTCGGCGGAGGCCGATGGCGTGGAGGCTAATGGCTTAATGGGTGGAGGTTTAGTGGAAGGTTCGGTGGTGGGCTCGGTGGAGGCCGATGGCATGGAGGCTAATGGTGTATTGGATGGGGGTGTAATTGGCGAAGGTTTGGTGCGGAGGAAAAATCGAACGGGGCGAACGGTGTTAGGGGTAGAAGGAGACTCATGATGTGCTGGTGTGGGTGATTGAAGTATCGACCCATCATCGTAACACCGGTAAATTTTAGAAACGGGGGTCGGATTGGGGATGGTGGCTTCATCCTAAGCAAGGGGTTCATCAAGTGGTAGCGGAGGGAGAGGGAAGCGAAGGAAACTCGGAAGGGGTGCTTGCAGAGCCTCGTCATGTGCCATCTCGAATTCTTCAATCGTCGGTTCTTCATTAGCAGGCTCAAGTGGACACCGTAGTGAAGGCGTATATGTGGGTGGTGGAATGTAATGATATTGCGGAGGATTATGTAAGTGTAAGTGTGTATGCGTAAGCGGAGGCGGAGGGCCATATTGATGAATGATATGGATGGGTGGAGGGCGGACGACGTCCACTTGAGCTTTGAAATTTGTCGGCTCTTGCTCTCTTGAAATGCCGATGCCGTAGTCGTCTCTCCTATCCTTCCAATATTTCTCCATCTTTGTAATGTCGTTCAGAGCGGCATAAAGGGGATTGACTGGAGTAGGAGAAAGAGGAGCGGGCCGTGGGCTTGCGACCCTCTTTAATTGTTCCTCCAACGAAGCGACTTTATCAAGAAGAGTTTGTTGGAGGGGTGTAACTTGAGCGACAGAGGGTTGGCAAGGGGCCCTTGAAGAAGGGGCCGCATAAAAAGGCAGTGGTGGGGGATTAATGGTCTGACCCATAGAAGAACCCGGATGGGCTGGGTTGCAAGGAATAAATGGGCCTTGGGGCCGTGAATATGGAGGAATAGGAGGAGGCAGATGATGAGCCACCCGAGGAGGATAAATCATAGGAGGAGGCGGGTGATGGGCCACCCGGATGGGGATATAAACAGGAGATGGAGGCGGGTGATGGGCCACCCGAATGGGAGTAGAAGGAGAATGATTAGAAGGAGATGCACCCTCAACAACGGCCTTAAGGGCTTGGATTTGTTGAGGGGTGAGATGATCTATGGCATGCAAGATTTGAGAGACCTTCTCATCATCGAGAGGAGATGGTCCCGTGAGAATAGTGGCTCGCGATTGAGACGAGGGACCATGAGATTGGAAATTACCCATGGGTCGGGCAAAATCATAAGAATGAGGACGTGGCCCCTTAAAAGAATTATGGTGAGGATCATGTTGAACATGTTGAAATTGAGGAGTGTATGATGTGCTAGGTTGATCATCCTCATGATTGTGAAAATTATTAGACATATTATCCAAACCAGACATTATGCAAAATCAATTAAATTCCAATCAAAACACGATTGCAAAGATGTCAAGCAAATGGATGTTTACGCGTGATTTTTTTTTTAAATTGAACCTTGGTGAATTAAAGATTTTGATCAAAGTTGATATGATTCACTCAAGATCAAGAACCTAGTTTCAATGTAGTTTTCTTTAATGCCTACTAGGTAATTCTCACCACGTTTTAGGCCAACTAAACCTGGGGACTTCAAAAGGTACAACCTGCCTAAGTGTCCGTGAAGGAATCCACGGGTGCGGGGACTTATGGAGGCCTTGGGTTAAGAATTCCTGATCCAAAGAGACGAAGTGCTCAATGGAGGGTCCTTCCTTAACCAAGAGAGAGATATAGCTCCTAAGAGGTATGGGGAGAGGAGGTCTCCCAAGCCGATGCAAGTGTCAATGCAAAAGACAAAAAGGAATCACACAGGACAATAAAATGCAAATATGGTGAAGAGGGAAAATAAATAGAAAACAAAGCAAAAATTAAAAATGCACTAATACCAATAGGTGAACGGTGGATGCAACATGGCCCGTGGGATGCAATGAACAAATGCCAACAAACTGGACTGATGCAATCAGATGAGCAGTAAATGCAAATAATGCAAACAAACAGGGACAAATGTAAAAAAGTGAAATGTAGTTAAAGTTGGGAACAGTATGAGATGCACACTATATGTATGAATGCAAAGGGGCATCTATGCAATCAATACATCAACAGAGTTCTCTATAAATATGCAACAAGATGCATGGATGTGTATGCTGCAGATGGGATGCAACGGATGTAAATAGTGTGAATGATATGCAACAGAGCAGTGGGCATGCAACCAATCACATAAATGCAACAAAAAGAGAAAGCAAGGAAGGAATGGGTGTTGTCCACTGAGGGCGCCTAGTAAAATAGATATCCACAGGTGTGGACGCTGAGAATCTCCCCCCCCCCCCCCTTTTTTAAGAAGAATTGCAACAAGGCCAGAATAGTACACCAATATAAAATAATCGACGGAGGATAAGCAGACACTTACAAACCAGCAACACCGCAATCAGACAAAGCACTGTGTGAAAAATGCTCACAGGGAATCAGTGTCTGAGGCACTGGGCACTCATTAAATGAGTGTCCAGAGTTGTGGATGCCATTTTTTTCGTGGTTTTTTTTAACAGGATAGATGGGATAGTCAAAAAAATCTATAAATCAAACGATCACCTGGGAAAATAAAAAGAAAGAGTGCTACGATGGACACTAATAGGAGGTGCACCATGGGTGCAAAATACGAGGGACACCGTGGGTGCCAAAGAAAAGGGTAATCAAAAGAAAAATAGTAGGACGTCCCGCCGTGATCACCAATTTGTAGATTAGATTAAAATCCACTAAGGAATAAACATATAAAAAAACTATATGCATAAGAAGCATGGGGAAAAGGTGAGAAACGGTGGCATGCGTGGATGCAAGAGGGAAAGGTGATCGCCAGAGGGGTTACCTCAAAAGATGTATGGGAGATGTGGGTCGACTTCCTTCCCTTCCTACCGGCTGGCCGATGGAGGGAGTCCTTCTTCTTGATTACCCTTGCAAAATAAAGATGAACACCAACAATAAAAGTAGGAATTAGAATCCAAGTGTAGTATCAAACCCAAAAATGAAATATGTGACGTGAATGGCATGGAGGTGAACACACCTATTGGCGCCTTGGCCTTTAAACCCCTATGCCAAGGATGGGGGATAAAATGATGAATGATGAAAATAAAGGTGCAAGTGTGCACTGTGGGTCTCAACGTGGTTGAGATGGGGGATGTTTAACAGACGAGAAATGATGCATGCATGCAGAGTACAGAGAAGATAAAAAGAAAAGAGAATAGGGAGAAAGAAAAGAAAATCTTGGGGGGGTTCCTTCTGTGTCAGGTTTTGGGCTTTGATGCGCTGAGGAAGCTCTCAGAGGATGAAACTTGATGCGTGGAGAAGACCCCCTCCTTCAGTAGCCAAACCGACAGCACCTCCCCTTTGCAAAAAATCCCAGCCCCTCATTCCATAGGCAGCAGCCGCAGTATATATAGGGAAAATGCACGGGTTTGATTTTGGGAAAGTTTAATCAATAGAAAGTGATGAAAATAGGGAAGAGCCCTCCAGCTTGGAAAGCCATCCGGGTGCTTGTATAATTAAAATGAGCCACCAAATGAGGAAGGGAAGATCTGCGGTTGAGATTTGAAAATCTCAGGAAAATGGCGTCTGGCACCCTGGACGCTATTTGAATGGGCGTCGTCCACGGGCGACGCTAAATAAAAATCACCCCAAATCCCTAATTTAAAAAAATAAAATAAAAAAGAATTGGTGCATACCAGGAGGACGTTGATTAAATTTACCTATAATTAAAAAAATAAAAAAATAAAAAATAAAAAAATAATAATAGTAAAAAAAGAATTTGCGTCCTCCTACGAAGACACCAATTGAATTTTTCTATAATTAAAAATAAAAAAATAAAAAAAATAAAAATAAAAAAAGAATTGATGTCCTCCTAGGAAGACACCAATTAAAAAATATGAATTTTAAAATAAAATAAAAATAAAAAAAGAATTGATGTCCTCCTAGGAAGACACCAATTTTAAAAAAATAAAAAAATCTAAAAAAAAATCCAAAAAAATCAAGAAAAATTTCAAAAAATTTCAAAAAATTCTAAAAAAATAGAAATTTTGAAAAAGGGCTAAACGTCCAAAAAGTATTTAGAAAGTCACTTAAAGAAGTCAATTTGAAGGTCAAATTAGGACATTATAAGGTAATATGAGATGTACTCAAAGTAATATCAATTTTGGCGTGTCTACACACGGCAGATGATTCAATTTGTAATCATAACACTCGAGACCATGTCTACACATCAAGAAGGCAACTTCAAACATGCTTCTCCAATTTTTTTTAAGTGAGATAAAGGAATTATACAAGTTCAAGCATGAACAATTTATCAAGATAAATCAAGCTCCCCCTAGGAATGTGCAATGAATTCATATGCCAACAAAGTATGTAAGGATGCAGACTAGACTTTTAGGTTGACTGCCCCTTAACTTGGGTATGGATTTCAATGAGCTGTAGTGAGGTTTGACAAGGGAGTATGCAATCTATGACATATAAACACTTTGACCCATGATACCAGGCGGGGAATTTGATCCGAGGATCCTCTCACGCATAGTGACAATTTTCAGTTGGACTTAATCCAACTTTCCACATATCACCATTCTATATACCAAGGGGTCATGACATGATGATGCATTGAAAATGCAGTACATGCTAACATGAAGAACAGATCTTTCAAATTCTGTTAGCATGACATACATGAAGATGCATAAGAAACTACAAGATGATGCTCAATGTCCACAACACATGAAGACTAAAGACATTTGCAATGCATTCGAAACTGACGTGCAAGCCCTCGGACTCCCCCTTAGTCCAATGCTTATGGAAGTTAGTACAATCAAATAAAAGTTAAATGTCCACATGAATGATGAGTTGGATTATATGCAGCCATGATAGACATCATCAAAAGCAATGGTTAATAATGATAAACATGAGATTCATATGGTTGCTAAATTAGAAGTAGCAACAAGCTTAGCCATAAACTTGCAAGCAACTCAACATTATATCCATTCCACAAGCATAACAGATTCTTCATGGATTAAGCATATGAAATTTTGATTTTTGGCACAGGGCGGAGATATTGATCCGAAGACCCAACTCACGCATAGTGAGAGTTCCGGACAAACTTAATCTGTCTTTCTGCCCATCACCATTTGATATACCAGAAACTCAAATTAAATGTTAATCATAAATTCCAATTCAGATATTTATCTTTAACCATGAGGGATTTTCAGGAGTTCAGAGAGGAGGTTTCATACTTGCAGGGTTTATTGAAAACAAGAAGGACCTCTACTGCAATAACTACAAATAAAACCTAACATACAGAATTAACATAAATTAAAAGGCTTTATTTACATACCTATGCCTTGAGCTTTAGTTTCCTACTAACTCTTGTTCAGCTCCAAGGCACCCTGCACCCAAAATTGTCATTTGAAATTTTTAGGTACCCAAGTTTTCTTGGGTCCTTAATGGTTAGCTACATGTCTAGCATGCAAATTTCTTTCCCTTTCTACATTCAATTCATCACATCTCATCCAAGGACAATCATCAAACATATGTCCATATTCACCACAATAAAAATAGCACACAAATGATTTGTCATTCTTTCTATATGCATGTGCATCATACTTTTGTGGGTGAATAGGGGATTTCACATACTTGGGACGAGAGTGAGTCCTTCCCTTTAGATGCCAATAGTCCTTGACTATGTGGCCAATTTTTTCACAGTGAAAGTAGCAAGGAGGAATATTTCTTTTGGCGGCCTTAGGGTGCATCAACCTTCTCTGGGCAGTGCATCGACGCATTGGGTCATCCCTGGGCTTTTGAACATGAGTGTGATGAGCACACTTCCTTCCAGAGTCGACCTGTCCCTTGCCATTGCTTTCTCCATTGCTTCTTCTGTTCTTGCCTACTCTTAATTCATCATTATTAAGGATAACACAATCGTGCACAATATGACCATGATGTCCACAATGGAAATATGAAGCTTTCTTTTTTTGGAGAACATGGTACTTAGCATTGGATTTTCTAGCATGCATGGCAGAACTAGCAAAGATGTTTTTCTGTCTTGACTTAGAGGCTTTCTTTTTCTGATTTCTATTTTGTTTTTGATTTTTTTGGGATGCACATGGTTTTGGAGATGCTTTAGAAGAGGAGGCAACACCGGAGCTGAAGACAAAGGATGTATGCAATTTGTTCTCAAAGCCCTTTTTATTCACTGGATTGTATCTCATTCCTTCTTTCTAAAAATTCACCTTTGTCCCCAAAAGTCTGTCCGAATTTTCCTTGCCCTGAACAAACTTAGACAAAGTATCATTCAAGTTTTTAATTTCATTCTCCAAAAAGGAGATATGCAGTTCAGAATCAGCGAGGTCCTCCTCGCATGTAGCAAGTTGCTCATTGAGCATGGTATTCATGGATTTGTAGTTCTCGATTTCTTATTGAACCTCATTTAATTTTTCAGAGCAATCATCGACAACATACTTGCCTTTTTCAAGGGTAGCCAATTTTTCAATCAACATTTTATTTTGATCCTTTAGCTTCTCATTTTTCTCAAACAGCCTCACATCATGGATCTCCCCATCAAGCGTTGTTTGTTGATTAGAGATTGATTTAAGTTGAGTTTGAAGTTGTCTTTCAATCTCTTCCAGCCTAGTTATTTCAGATTGCAGGGTGCCATTTTCATCTCTCAGACATCCAATATTTTCATTATGCAAATCTAAGTCAATCAAGAGAGTTTCATTTAGCTCCTCTAGAGTGGAATAGTTTTTACATAGGGAGATATCATTAGAACTACTTTCAAACATTTTTTCAATTTTCTGTTTTTAGATTTTAACTTCTTATATTGCTTAGCTAACTCATCATAAGCATCCATAAGCTCTTTGAAGGTAAAATCTTCTGCGTCGGAGCTTACCTGAGATGACGATGGATCACTTGGCTGATCTAGACTGTCGGCCATTAGGCAGTCATGCCTTTTTTCTTCTTCATGGATCCTGGCTAGTCCATTTAGAATCTCCTTGGTAGTGCTACAGCTTGAAACAAAAGAGAACTTGGTAACATCTACTGCAGCTTTTATCAATTTGAAGGCAATAAGATTATCAACATTTTTGGTCATGTGTTCAGCAGACCATTCAGATGTATCTGATAACAGCTTGTGCAGACCGTGGTATATGAGATTCCATAATCTTGAATCAATGGAGTTAACAAAAGCACACATTCTCCCTAGCCACATGATAAAATAAGAACCATCAAATATGGGCGGGGAAATCATTGAAACCTGTTTAACGGAGAAATCCATTAGATCAAATGCACCGAGATCTTCCTCTACAGATCGTTGGATCTGAGTATGACAGAGCTTTGCTCTGATACCAATTGTTAGGTCCCTTGGGTGCAACCGGATCTAGAGGGGGGGTCAACAGATCCTTTCAAACTTGATGCCCAATTAAAACCTTAGCCAAACTAGTTTGGTTACTTAATGAAGCACAGACCAGTCACACACAGGGCCGAAGGTAAATAGAACACAAAAGGCTCCCAGCAAGATATGCTTAACTAAATGCAAGTAGTGCTTGACATATGATAAACCCAGCCTACAGTATAAAGGGTAACTTGTCCCGGGCCTGGGTGGACTCCCTAGTGCTTGTGTGCAAGTGTGTAGCAAGCAGTTGTGGATATGCAAGTGTAGTGTGAGAGTCAAGCGGCGTGCAAGCAAGATAGAGAGTGTGCAGAACTGAAACACGTGTGTCCCTGTGAATGGGAATAGAGGAGATGGATCAATCACACAAGAACACACCACTACACAAGGAGTTTTTAAGGTGGTTCAGTCTACAAACCCGTAGACCTACGTCCACCTCTCACCAAACCCGGTGAAGCTTTACCACATGCTGCAAACCTGCAGCACCACAAGGGGACGACGCCCACACACACACACGAGGAGCAAGCTCCTCGCGAGGATGAAGTCCGCACGCCACTACAAGAGCAGCACATGGGGACAAGCACCACGGGGACGAACCCTACATGCACACACACACAAACAAAGAAAAGAAATACACTACAAGTGCAGCAAAAACACGGGGACAACTCTCCAAGACACACAGGGCTGAGCACAACCAAAGACCACTCCAGTCTCTCAACCAGAGCACTGGACACACACAGAACGCTATTTCAAAAATAGAAACTGCAACTAAGAAAGACTCCAACTGTAGCTTCAGATATAGATCTGGAAGCTAGTGCCTGTAACTTCAAGTTTAGATCCGAAGATCTTCTTCTTCAGGCTCAAGCTTCTGCAGGGCTGCTCTCTCTCAAGGCTTCTCTCCTTTCTTCTTCTCTCCTTTCTTTTACAACATTGGATTGGGATGGCCAGATGCTGGGCTGCTCACACTCTTCTTCCTTTATTCTCTTTGGGATGAGCTAGACAGATTTCTCACTAATGCATTGCTCCGCCAACCTTTCTCAGATGGCAAAGGCTTCATATTTATAGGATGAAGTTTGAATCTGCACCTTTGATCTTTGAAGAGTGCAATCTAAGCCATTCAGATTCTTGGAGCAATTCTACAGATCTTGATACATGCTGTGGAGGCTTCCCATTGGCTTGGATTCTTCTAGACCATTATTTGATTGGTCAGAATAAACAATGAGGTTCCCTGGTGGTCGATGATTGGTCCAGCATATGTATAAGAGCAGGAGCAAAAACAATTTTCCCAGACTGCATTTTGATTGGTCCAACAGAGGCAAAGCAACTTTCCCTCCAAGATCCTCCCATTTGAACTGTTGGAGAGGAAATGATGCCCCTTGGTGATTGAGCTCTTCCAGAACTTCTCCTCATTGGTCCAGGACAAGAGAGGACAGTCCACCGACCCAGGTACCTTTCATGGACTGGAACATGATTGGCTGTGACCAAAAAGTAGAGTATCATGAAAAGGAGACTTTTCCCAAATGTGAGCCTTGACAAATCTGCCTCCAAAAGGTGTACTAACTTTCTTATCATGGAAAGGTAGGATCTCTGTCCTAGGATCCTTTTCCAGATCTCAAAAAGTGTGTTTTTGGAGGTTTACGCTGGTATATTTTATTCTCTGGATAATCTCAGAAAGTGTTGCAGGTTTGAGAGGAGAATCCTTGAAAAGGCTTCTGATGCGTCGACGCAGAAGTGACTTGGCGTCGACGTAGCTTCATGTAATCTTGAATGGCTTGGTGTCCATGGGGTCGACGCTGTGAAAAGGTGCGTCGACGCATCCTTTGTGAAGACCGTTTACAACGATTTCTGGAAAGCCATTACGTCGATGCCTTGAGAGCATGGGGTCGACGCATCTTAGGAAGACACATTTGAATTGGCTTCTGGAAGGTCCTTGGACTTGACGCCCTGAGAGTTTGAGGTTGACGTAGCTAAGGCTGTAAGCTTGAATCTACTTCATGAGGCTATCTGGAGTCGACGCAGCTTCCATGGGTTTGACGCAGCCTAATAACCCGTTTGGCTTTTCTTGCTTTGTGAGTATAGGAGTCGACGCACTCTAACTCTGGGGTCGAAGTAGCCTTTTGTTCTCTTGATTTTTTTAAGCTTCCTTTACCAACCCTTTCTTCGTTTCTGTGCATTCAAGAATCTTAGCAGTTTGCACCTTGGGCTTTACTCAGTCTTTTTCAACTTTCTTTGATCAAGTCCATAGCTCCTTGTTCTTGATGTTCTGCCCAAATCTTTGCATCTTAGTTGATCTTTTGGACTGGGGCTCCATGTTTCATACCCTTGGTTCAACGCATCATATCACATGACGCCATTGCATGATATCTTCACACTGCTCATCTTCATGAGGCCATACACTTGCCACCGCTGACTTTGACCTGAACTACATTCATGTTGACATCATCAAATGCATATTAGACTCATCAATGAGTCATAGTCAAACATCATCAAAATCAGAGACACAACAGAACGCTCCTTCTATACGGCAAGTGATTAGAGCTCCAACATCTCCGGCACCTCCCGCAGACGTCGGGCCGGCAGGTAGTGCTACCGCCAAGTCTGCTCTAGTCCCAGCTACTTTCCATGAACCGATAGATCTGGATAGTGATTTTGTGTGGGGTTGGATAGACGGCCACCGTGATGGCTTCAACGCTGACATGGCCTTAGTGTGACCAATTCACTTCCCTGGTGGCAGGCGCTGGCCGAGCGGATACGATGATAGTGACTGAGGGCTTTGTATCAATAATAAAAGCATGATCTTCTTCTTCCACTGTGCTCTTGTCATTTTCTTCTCACATTTTTGGGGCCGTTACATGAATGTGACATGGACATCATCAAATCGTTCCCGTGTGAGGTGTTTGTGAGGGTAGGTAGACTCACCGTCAAATCCACCTTTAGTATGCGCAAGGGTAGGTGTTCATCCTGCTTCATGAGAAGGCCAAGACTCTTACCTGCCCTCAGGGGCTTAGAGGCCACCTTTGAACAATTGCAGAGGAGCGTATGATGCGGGACGAGACCACGGACACGACAAGCTCGTGATTGCCCCTTAACGAGGGAAGCGTCGGATGTGCGCGGTTGAGAAACCGGCAATGAGCTAGGGTGATCGGCTCTATTTTGTGCTCGGATCGGGTCACGGGACGGTCACGTACTCTCTCGCAGCAGCGGTAATGAACATATAAAGCGAGCTAGATATCCCTACACATGCTCTCTAGCAGCGGCATAAACAAATATATATGAAGTAAGTAAAATGCCGAGAAGGGAGTGAATGCGATACCTCCACGCGCTCGGCGTGGGGAAGACGGACCCGGCCGAAAACTCGTACTCCCGGGAAACTTAACACACAATAATTACAGCAATGGGAACATGCCCACTCCACGCATGGAGGTAAAGGGCTATACAAATGGACCCGGGAGGACCGAATTCGGGTTGACGGGCAGCTTCGTGTGTTGATTCGGCTACACGCGTGTTCACGACCGTGGGGCCCACGTGCTGTCCGGAGGGGCCGTGTGGGACCCGGTGGTACCGCTGTAGTGGAGACACTTGGAGAAGCGCTCCCCGGGCTGGCGGCACGCTGGTTCGCCGGCCGGAGGCCGGGCGGCTCCGGTCGGCACCGGTCGGAAAAACCGATCGAAAATCTGTCGGTTCTGTATTTCAGCGTGCGCTCCGACGAGAACGGACGCTGCGATCAGCACCGGTGTCGGAATGCGACGAGATCAGAGCCGTTGGAAAGCTGCTTCGAAGTACTGCAATATAGTGGCCTTAAGAAAAATTCACCAGATTTGTACTCTGTGTTGGCGAATTTTATATGCTGCTGTTGTACAGTAACCGAAGACTCGGATCTGCAGAGAACTTTCCTGAGAACTGCCTTTGACCGCTATGAAAACCTCGGATTCAGCCCTTGACCTCTTCATAAAAGTTGTATGAAATTAAGTAAGGAAACCAGGACTATTTTTGGATCTGGATTTGGAGGTGGTGATGATTTGTTCTGATTTTGGAAGTGGATGGCGGTCAGATCTGGGATCTAACTTAAAACACTGTAGCAGAGGAAGAACACGAATTTCTAAAAATAGATAGAAGGCTGATAAAAAATTAAGAAACTTTGTGGAGGTAGGGAGTGATAGACAGAACTCCCAGTAAAATTGGGAGGGTTTGGACAAATCAAAAAGATGGTCGGAGGGGGAGAACTCAGAGGTTCTATCACTATAGACAGAAACAAAACAAAACTAGGAATGAAAGATGCACGAAAATGGGAAAATACTAAACGATGGCATTTGGGCGTAAAAATTTAGGTGGAGCTTGGGATACAAGGGAAGAACACACCATAAAAATTGTAGATCACGAAGAGGACGTGGCTGATAGCAGAAATTTTGGGAAGAGACCTCTGTCCAGCCGGACAGAACACCGAGAACGGTTTCGCGGCGGCTCGAAGGCAGCACGAACGGCGGCGGTGGTGCCACAGATGATCACCGGAGGTGAAGAGGGGATGATATAAGATAGAAATCACTCTAGAACTGGAGGTTGGAGGAGAGAAACCAGAGGGAGAGAGGAGGGGCTCAAGAACACTCTTGACTTTCCAACAATTTTCTCTTCATTTCTTCATTAATCTCTAATGACACTATACATAGGCTTATATAGAAAATGGCAAGGGGTGGGGGGCTGGGAATTTCGAGGGAAATAAGTCATTTTCTTCCCCCATGTGGTCAAAACTCAAAAAAAATAAATTACATATGAATGGAGCACTCCTTTGACTAGGTAGGTAAGGTAGGTGGCCAACTTTTAAAATTTTAACCCCTTTATCTCCCATGTGGTCAATTAGCATTCAAACCTTCTAGATGGCCACCTAGGATGGTTGACCAGCCCCACATGGATGAGGTGGACCAATGGAGAAGGGGAGGGGGCCCCCTAACTGGACCTACTACACATTTGCATAAAAACCCACACAATCCTAGGGAATGACACATTGGCTTACAAAGCCTTACAATTGTACATATACTTTCCCAAGGACTTTCCCAAGGATATAAAAGTAAATAAAAGGACTTAAATGTAAAAATAAAAGTTAATGCTCGGCATCGATTCCCATCAACTCTCCCCGGGTGGGAGGAACTCGACCCCGTCGAGTAGGGGTATGGATGCTCGAGTACTCCGGCAGATCCGTCACCGTGCCGAGTAGCGTGGGTATGCTCCACTCCAAGTGACCGTCACCTGCTCAATCCATATATACTCGATATGCACAAGTTGCTACGGGCTAGAGGTGGACACTCCGAGTGGGGCACTCTCAAAAGGGAAGGAAGCAGCTCGAAGACTCTCTAGGAATCACCGCTGAGTCCCTGTAGGTGACTGATCCGGGTATAGATGTAGAACCGATCCCATACTCATCGAGTGAGTCTACTCGCTTTCACACTCATAAGGGACTGACATCGACGAGCTTGCACACGACATATGCAGACTCACCATGCACTAACACACATATGCAAACCACACAAATAAGAAACCGACTCATACTTGACTCTAGACACACCTATTGTTAGTCCGACCCGTACATAGGTGACGGCGGACCAGGACACCCGAATGTGTGCCATGCATGCATGTTTGAAACCGGAGATGGGTGGTATGGGGAACACCTAAACATCCAAGTATGACCCAGTCATGCATGGACGGCCCTTTGGATTTGGGGGACTTGAGAGGGCTAGGAGGGCCGAATGTTGTTGTATCGTGGACGGGCTTTGTAGCAACCCTGATAAATGAATATTTGAAATGAATTAAAATATATATATTACAGAAGTAATACAGATAATAAGAAGAGGGTTAAAGGGGTGAATAAAACCAAAATGTAAATAACGCCTCTTATTAAGGCGTTAATTTAATAATAAATGCCTCTAGCTAAGGCGTGCTTAAAGAAGTGACGCCCTCACCTCACGGCGTCAATTTCAACCGACAAACAGGGCAAGGCCAAGTAACGCCTCTAGTATGGGCGTGTTTTAAAACAAAGAACGCCCTCGTACCAGGCGCTTCTTAAGAAATGACTTGAACCAGGTCGTCAATTCAGGAATCGACGCCCTGACCAAAGTCGTTAATTCCATTCGAGTTCCGTTCGACACGGGAGCTTATCCAGGGAAGGATTATGTTAATCTAGTAAGTGTTTACTAGGACAAGGACTCTATTAGGGATATATTGCTCCCAATAAAACTCTAGCCCATTAGGATTTCCCTAGATCCTATAAATACCCTTGACAGTCAAACCCTAAACCTATTTGATCGATCGTCTGCTACGGTGAGTAAAGAACTGAACGTTCTTTTCTTTCTATTTACTGTCAAATGAAGAGTTACTAACTCTTCATCTCTTTCTCTTCTATACAGGTTAGGGAAGCCGCATACGTGAAGAACAAAGTACTGTTCTTCCTCTTTCTTCTCCTCTGATTATGTGTGATGAAGAAACTTATGACTGTAGTTCTTTTTCCATAGGATCTACAGTGAGTTGACAAAGTGAAGAACGAAGGTCCTTCATCCAGACCATACTAAGGTAGGATTTTCTCAAGTATGTAGCCCAAAGTATATAAGAATCGTAGTGAAATCATATGAGCATACACCTGCATATAGTTTTCCTAAGTTTTAAACGTTTCTGTTGAATTTTTGAAAGGAACGTCCTTACCAAGGGCGTGATTTTGAAATACGCGACCCAAACAAGGGCGCTACTTGTAAAGAAACGACCTTGATCAGGTCGTCAATTTTAGATTTGACGCCCTGTACACAGGCGTTAATTTCATTTAATCATTAATCACCCATGTTAAGAATTGATTATCTATGAAATCATGATTCTACAATAATGCATGATCATATGTCTTCAAACCTGTTAATTTTATTGTCATGACCATACATTCGTTCTCCATGAATTCTATTATCCTGAAATTATTACTGCCCATGAAAATTCATGGTATTTCTTGAATTCACGACCGTGGCTAGGTCGTCTTTCACTGGACTAACGCCCGATACTAGGGCGTGAATTGAAAAGTAACGCCCCTTCATAGGGCGCGTTTCTGTTAAAATCCCGAACAATATATTCTGTAAAAATAAGAATTTAATGATTAACGCCCCTGCCAAGGGCGCGTTTTTGATAATTTCTGAAAATAAATATGTTCTGTAAAATATTGTAAATAAAAAGACGCCTGCTACTGTAGTCGTCTCATTGCAAAGAAACGCCCCTGTCCAGGGCGCGTTTTAGATAAATTAATGAAATATTGAAATTCTGAAAAATGGAAACATGTGTAAACGCCCTTCTGTTAGGCGTTAATTACTTGATAAACGACTCTGACTAAGTCGTTATTTTACTGTAAAACTGATTTTCCAATGTTTCTGTTAACCGATGGTTTCATATGTTATATAATATATATCGGCACTATTCTCCACTCCGTGAGTATAGTCCCACGTTTCACGATTGTTTTATCGATCACACTCAATTCTCATTGACATACAAGCTCTCCATTGGACATTCCGTTCCTTTGGACTAGCGAGTTAGTCATAGAGACCTCCGTAAGACTCCTCGTACCTTGGATTCCCTCAAGGTCGACTGAGCTGGTTGTACCCTAAAAACCCATTACACGATCTTTGCCATGTCAATCTAAAGAAACATGGTATACCGGCCCTTATGATTATACAAAGAGTATATCATAAGAAATTCTTAATGGGATGATGATATCATGCCATATCATGTCATTCTTGTAAACCTCAATTCTATGATAAGAATGAGGGTATCTTACCTTTGATATACTGTTCATGTGGACCTCAATTCTATATAAAGAATGTCCATATTGATTTGTCATGGTACCCAAGTTAAGGGAACCATATTCTACCTAGTTTTATCGATATCGTGATTATACCGTTATTATCGCCATTCTATGTCCTTTGTCATATTTTTGGACTCCATTCTGTCAAAGTTGTCATACATGTCTACAAGCTTGATTATTGAAATTCAAAAATTGGCTATATATATAAGAGTGGATGTCAAAACACATGATAAATGCCTGCGCATATAGGGCCCGATCTGGTCCTGGGAGGAGCACCCGAAAGTACTTGTGCCCATGGGAGTTAAAATGATAAGGTATCTGGCATTATACCGAGTACTTTACTTGCTTGATTGGACATTCCACACAAATCTTGTACTTGAATCGTACTTGACTTGACATGACTTGCGTGACCCGAAAAAGGGAAATTACTTTCTTGCTTGATACATGATAGCCAAAATTCTTGACATGACTTGTTAAATGTACTTGCTTGAATATCTTGAGTATCTTGTTGAAAGTTCATGATTAGTTCATCTTATTCTTGATATTACATTCTCTCTATCTTGTCGTTTTATGCGAGCATGCATAGCTTTATTGCATTCATGAAAGATGTAATTACTTAAACCCCTTGCTAGTACTTGAGATATAATTTCCTACTGAGCGTTCGCTCATTCCGTTTGTCCCTTTTACTTTTCAGGTAAGTCCAACGACGATGGAAGTCAATCGGATGGGAATGGTCCTGAGTGAAAGAGCTAGAGCTTGTCCAAGTGTCATCTAGTCTTTTTCCTATTTTCTTGAGTCAACTATGTACTTTTCTTTTTATTAACCAGAGTATTAGATTTGTAATAGTCTATCCATTATGAAATAAAGGATTGGGTTATCTTTACTTTTGCACATCTCTGCCTTTGTGTCGAATATACGACCACTCTGATTGACATGATTGATATAAACTCGTCGCGCATATCCGAGTATCTTCCGCGCTCGGGGCGTGACAGTTTTTGTGATATCAGAGCCTAGGGTATTCAATTCCTAGGAAAAACCCAAGTCCAAGGATAAGTATAAACCTTTTACCAGTGAGATTGGGTAGAACCAAGGGTTAAATTTAAAATAGAGTACTGGTTTCTAAATACGATCACGTACTAATATAGTTATTGTAATTGTAGGATAATGGCTGCCGAACGTGCTCAATGGCGCAACATGCAGCGTACCCTTCAAGGGATGACTCAAGTGCTACAACAGGTAGCACAAGGTGGTGCTCCACGAGCTGGAAGCTTACACCAAGCATTTAAGAGTATGAATCCCCCGAAGTTTATGGGATCGACCGATCCGGACGATGCCGAGCATTGGGTCGGGAGACTGAACGTATATTCCGTGTCATGCAATGCACGGACCAAGACAAGGTTTTATTAGCTACTTTCCAGTTAGAAAAGGATGCTAGATGCTGGTGGGAGTCTATTGAAGCAACCATCGATCCTACTCAAGTAACATGGGAAGAATTTGTGGAATACTTCAATGCTAAATATTTCTCGGACCGAGTCCAAGAAAAGAAGGCTGCAGAATTCGCTGCATTAAAGCAACGATCTTATCATTAGCAGATTATGAAGCTCAGTTCTCCAGGTTGTCTAGATATGCAAACATTTGATTAGCACGGAGAAGATGAAAGCCCGAAGATTTCTTAATGGGCTTAGGCCCCACTATATTACTCAGCTAGCGCCGATGGATATCAAGTTTATTCTGAAATCGTGCGCCGAGCTCAACTACTTGAAGATGCCACGGAACTATCTGATAGGATCCGTGGGAAAGACAAGAAGGAACAAGTCACGGGTTCGGGTTCTTTCAAACCCAATTTCAAGAAGAGGCCCAATAATGGAGGTTCTTCCTCTCAAGACCATAAGTTCAAAAAGACCAAGCCTTTCTCTATCACAACTACCCCTTCTAATACAGTATGCAAGCATTGTGACAAGGCTGGTCACAAGACAGAAGAATGCTGGAGGAAATTAGGAGCTTGTCTCCGTTGTGGGAGTCGCGAACATCGGATTCCCGACTGTCCATTAATGAATGACCAAGCCGGTGACGGTAAGCGCCCGGTGACAAAGAACGCTCGACTTCATGCAATAAAGGAGACCGAGCAAGAAGAAGGTGGACTGGTAGAAGGTACATTAACAGTTTGTTCCAAAAGTGCTTATGTCTTATTTGATACGGGTGCATCGCATTCCATTATTTCTAAGAAGTTTGCCGACCCGTTACCGTTAGAACCAGAATGGATAAAAATAGTTCTAACTACTCCTCTTGGAAGTGAAAATGATATTACTCATCACTACCAAAACTGTGAGGTAATGGTTCAAGGTAGGAATTTACCTATAGATCTCATATGCCTCGATCTAAAGGAGTATGATGTTATACTGGGAGCGGACTGGTTATCCAAATACCAGGCAACGGTTGATTGCCGCAATAGCCAAATTGCTTTCAAAGATTTTCCAGAATTAGTCTTTACTCGCCCCAAGAGTCGGAGCAATTCCCTCTTATTTCGGCCCTCCGAGCTAGCAAGCTCATCAGGAAAGGATGTACATCTTTCCTTGCCTTTGTCACAATTAAGAAGCTAAGGAAACCAAGCTAGAAGACATTCCAGTAGTGCAGGAATTCCCGGACGTGTTTCTGGAAGAGTTGCCGGGATTACCCCCTCAAAGGGATGTGGCCTTCACCATTGACTTAGTCCCTGGTGCTGGTCCAGTTTCAAGGCACCCTATAGAATGTCCCCTGCTGAACTCAAAGAGTTGAAGGAGCAGTTGATGGAACTAATTCGAAAAGGGTTTATTAGACCAAGTACTTCCCCGTGGGGAGCACCAGTCTTATTTGTGAAGAAGAAGGACGGATCCATGAGATTGTGCATCGACTATCGACAGTTGAATCATCTCACTATCAAGAACAAGTATCCACTGCCGAGAATCGATGAGTTATTTGATCAGATTTCAGGATCCAAATATTTTTCCAAGATTGATCTCAGGTCGGGATATCATCAGTTAAGAATCAAGATGATGACATTCATAAGACTGCATTCAGAAGCAGGTATGGCCATTACGAATTTGTTGTTATGCCTTTTGGACTAACAAATGCCCCTGCTGCCTTTATGCAGTTAATGAATAGCATATTCAGGCCTTACTTGGATCAATTCATAGTAGTCTTCATTGATGATATATTGATATATTCCAAGACTAAGGAAGAACATGAAAAGCATTTGAGGATTGCATTGCAAGTCTTGAGGACAAATCAATTATATGCAAAACTCAGCAAGTGTGAATTCTGGCTTGAAGAAGTGGCTTTTCTAGGACATGTGATTTCAAAAGATGGATTATCAGTAGATCCGTCAAAGGTCGAAGCTGTTAGAAACTGGGAAAAACCAACCAATGCAAGCGAGATCAGAAGTTTCTTAGGTCTTGCAGGATATTATCGGCGATTCATCAAAGACTTCTCCAAGATCGCCGTGCCCCTTACAAGGTTAACTCGCAAGGAGATCCGATATGAATGGAGTGAGGAATGTGAAAGAAGTTTCCAAACTCTCAAGATCATCTCACTACAGCTCCGGTGTTAGCTCTACCAATAGAAGGAGAGAAATTCGAGGTCTACACAGATGCTTCTGGCATTGGCCTCGGATGTGTCCTAATGCAACAAGGAAAGGTCATAGCATACTCTTCACGTCAACTGAAGAAGCATGAGGAGAATTACCCCGTCCATGACTTAGAACTGGCCGCGGTGGTATTTGCCCTAAAGATATGGAGACACTACTTATATGGAGTGCAGTTTACTGTATACTCCGATCACAAAAGTCTCAAATATCTATTTTCACAAAAGGAGCTAAACATGAGACAAAGACGCTGGCTAGAATATCTCAAGGACTTCGACTTCAATATACAATACCATCCGGAAAGGGTAATTATGTTGCTGATGCCCTTAGTCGAAAGCCGAGAGCAATGATAGCCAATTGTATGATACAAGAATGGAGGTTACTAGAACAATTCTCCGAGCTCAATATAAGCTTGGACACGGAAGCCAAATTTGTCACATTATCTCATGTAAGCATACAGTCAGATTTATTATCTGAGATACAAGCACTTCAGGATGATGATCCTATATTAGAGAAATCAAAGGCAGATTAGAAGGACAATCTGATTTTCAACTAACTTCTGATGGAAGATTATTGTTCAAAGATAGAACTTGTATACCAGATTGTCCAGAATTAAAGAAGAAGATCTTAGATGAAGCTCACAGATCAAGGTACACTATTCATCCAGGATCAACCAAAATGTACCAAGATGTAAAGAGGAACTTTTGGTGGCCAAATATGAAAAGAGAAATAGCGGACTATGTATCACGCTGTCTCACATGCCAACAGGTCAAGGCGGAACACCAAAAGCCTGCTGGAAACTACATCCTCTAGATATTCCTAAGTGGAAGTGGGAGGATATTGGTATGGACTTCATCATGGGTTTGTCTAAATCTAAAGGAGGACATGATGGAATCTGGGTTATCATTGACCGATTAACTAAATCGGCACATTTCTTGCCAATAAAAAGCCGATGGTCAATTGATGTGCTAGCTGCACTATACATCAAAGAAATAGTCAGGTTGCATGGAATTCCTGTCTCAATCATGTCTGACAGAGATCCCCGATTTACTTCTCATTTTTGGAAGGGATTACAACATTCGTTGGGAACAAGGCTTAACTTTAGTACTGCTTTTCACCCGCAAACGGATGGTCAGACCGAAAGAACAAACCAAGTAGTGGAAGATATGCTAAGAGCTTGCATCATTGATTTTGGTGGAAGCTGGCATGATCATTTACCTTTAATTGAGTTTGCATATAATAATAGCTACCAAGCTAGTATCCAAATGGCACCTTTCGAAGCTTTATATGGAAGGAGTTGCCGATCACCCTTATGCTGGAACGAAGTTGGAGAGAAACAACTGTTAGGTCCAGACATGGTAAGGGATACAACTGAGAAGATACAAGTAATCAGAGAAAGATTGCAAGTTGCTCAGACCAGACAAAAGGCTTATGCTGATACAAGAAGAAGAGATCTTGAATTCCAGGTTGGAGATCATGTATTTCTTAAAATATCACCTGGCCGTGGCATACGAAGATTTGGTGTTAAGGGCAAGCTTACGCCAAGATTCATCGGACCTTTTGAGATACTCGAAAGAGTTGGCGAGGTTGCTTATCGCATCGCGTTGCCTCCTCAATTGTCCGAGGTACATAATGTATTTCATATATCTATGTTGAAGAAGTATGTGCACGATCCATCGCATATTATTGAACATGGAGATCTGGTGATCCAGAAAGATCTCACATATGAACAGAAGCCTATGAAGATCTTAGATCGTGAAATACGAGCTCTAAGGAATAAGGTTATTCCCATGCTTAAGGTGCAATGGAATAAGAATACTGAACACGAAGCCACATGGGAGACCGAGGAATCTATGAAGAAACGATTTCCCGAGTTATTCTAAGAGGTATATACTCTACACTCTCCGCGTATATACATATTATGCAATTGAATTTGGGGACCAAATTCTTTTTAAGTGGGGGAGGGTGTAGCAACCCTGATAAATGAATATTTGAAATGAATTAAAATATATATATTACAGAAGTAATACAGATAATAAGAAGAGGGTTAAAGGGGTGAATAAAACCAAAATGCAAATAACGCCTCTTATTAAGGCGTTAATTTAATAATAAACGCCTCTAGCTAAGGCGTGCTTAAAGAAGTGACGCCCTCACCTCACGGCGTCAATTTCAACCGACAAACAGGGCAAGGTCAAGTAACGCCTCTAGTATGGGCGTGTTTTAAAACAAAGAACGCCCTCGTACCAGGCGCTTCTTAAGAAACGACCTGAACCAGGTCGTCAATTCAAGAATCGACGCCCTGACCAAAGTCGTTAATTCCATTCGAGTTCCGTTCGACACGGGAGCTTATCCAGGGAAGGATTATGTTAATCTAGTAAGTGTTTACTAGGGCAAGGACTCTATTAGGGATATATTACTCCCAATAAAACTCTAGCCCATTAGGATTTCCCTAGATCCTATAAATACCCTTGACAGTCAAACCCTAAACCTATTTGATCGATCGTCTGCTACGGTGAGTAAAGAACTGAACGTTCTTTTCTTTCTATTTACTGTCAAATGAAGAGTTACTAACTCTTCATCTCTTTCTCTTCTATACAGGTTAGGGAAGCCGCATACGTGAAGAACAAAGTACTGTTCTTCCTCTTTCTTCTCCTCTGATTATGTGTGATGAAGAAACTTATGACTGTAGTTCTTTTTCCATAGGATCTACAGTGAGTTGACAAAGTGAAGAACGAAGGTCCTTCATCCAGACCATACTAAGGTAGGATTTTCTCAAGTATGTAGCCCAAAGTATATAAGAATCGTAGTGAAATCATATGAGCATACACCTGCATATAGTTTTCCTAAGTTTTAAACGTTTCTGTTGAATTTTTGAAAGGAACGTCCTTACCAAGGGCGTGATTTTGAAATACGCGACCCAAACAAGGGCGCTACTTGTAAAGAAACGACCTTGATCAGGTCGTCAATTTTAGATTTGACGCCCTGTACACAGGCGTTAATTTCATTTAATCATTAATCACCCATGTTAAGAATTGATTATCTATGAAATCATGATTCTACAATAATGCATGATCATATGTCTTCAAACCTGTTAATTTTATTGTCATGACCATACATTCGTTCTCCATGAATTCTATTATCCTGAAATTATTACTGCCCATGAAAATTCATGGTATTTCTTGAATTCACGACCGTGGCTAGGTCGTCTTTCACTGGACTAACGCCCGATACTAGGGCGTGAATTGAAAAGTAACGCCCCTTCATAGGGCGCGTTTCTGTTAAAATCCCGAACAATATATTCTGTAAAAATAAGAATTTAATGATTAACGCCCCTGCCAAGGGCGCGTTTTTGATAATTTCTGAAAATAAATATGTTCTGTAAAATATTGTAAATAAAAAGACGCCTGCTACTGTAGTCGTCTCATTGCAAAGAAACGCCCCTGTCCAGGGCGCGTTTTAGATAAATTAATAAAATATTGAAATTCTGAAAAATGGAAACATGTGTAAACGCCCTTCTGTTAGGCGTTAATTACTTGATAAACGACTCTGACTAAGTCGTTATTTTACTGTAAAACTGATTTTCCACTGTTTCTGTTAACCGATGGTTCATATGTTATATAATATATATATCGGCACTATTCTCCACTCCGTGAGTATAGTCCCACGTTTCACGATTGTTTTATCGATCACACTCAATTCTCATTGACATACAAGCTCTCCATTGGACATTCCGTTCCTTTGGACTAGCGAGTTAGTCATAGAGACCTCCGTAAGACTCCTCGTACCTTGGATTCCCTCAAGGTCGACTGAGCTGGTTGTACCCTAAAAACCCATTACACGATCTTTGCCATGTCAATCTAAAGAAACATGGTATACCGGCCCTTATGATTATACAAAGAGTATATCATAAGAAATTCTTAATGGGATGATGATATCATGCCATATCATGTCATTCTTGTAAACCTCAATTCTATGATAAGAATGAGGGTATCTTACCTTTGATATACTGTTCATGTGGACCTCAATTCTATATAAAGAATGTCCATATTGATTTGTCATGGTACCCAAGTTAAGGGAACCATATTCTACCTAGTTTTATCGATATCGTGATTATACCGTTATTATCGCCATTCTATGTCCTTTGTCATATTTTTGGACTCCATTCTGTCAAAGTTGTCATACATGTCTACAAGCTTGATTATTGAAATTCAAAAATTGGCTATATATATAAGAGTGGATGTCAAAACACATGATAAATGCCTGCGCATATAGGGCCCGATCTGGTCCTGGGAGGAGCACCCGAAAGTACTTGTGCCCATGGGAGTTAAAATGATAAGGTATCTGGCATTATACCGAGTACTTTACTTGCTTGATTGGACATTCCACACAAATCTTGTCCTTGAATCGTACTTGACTTGACATGACTTGCGTGACCCGAAAAAGGGAAATTACTTGCTTGCTTGATACATGATAGCCAAAATTCTTGACATGACTTGTTAAATGTACTTGCTTGAATACCTTGAGTATCTTGTTGAAAGTTCATGATTAGTTCATCTTATTCTTTGATATTACATTCTCTCTATCTTGTCGTTTTATGCGAGCATGCATAGCTTTATTACATTCATGAAAGATGTAATTACTTAAACCCCTTGCTAGTACTTGAGATATAATTTCCTACTGAGCGTTCGCTCATTCCGTTTGTCCCTTTTTACTTTTCAGGTAAGTCCGACGACGATGGAAGTCAATCGGATGGGAATGGTCCTGAGTGAAAGAGCTAGAGCTTGTCCAAGTGTCATCTAGTCTTTTTCCTATTTTCTTGAGTCAACTATGTACTTTTCTTTTTATTAACCAGAGTATTGGATTTGTAATAGTCTATCCATTATGAAATAAAGGATTGGGTTATCTTTACTTTTGCGCATCTCTGCCTTTGTGTCGAATACACGACCACTCTGATTAACATGATTGATATAAACTCGTCGCGCATATCCGAGTATCTTCCGCGCTCGGGGCGTGACAGGCTTGGTGGGTGTAAATGACCCGGCCCGTGGGGTAGGAGTGTGATAGTGGACTCCCTTGAAGAAATGAACTATATAAGGTGGGTCATGGGGTCCACTAAGGAATGGGTCAACGGGATCGAAGAAGGTATGACCCCTTGTGGTGGGCTCCCCCAAGTCACGATCCCACGTGTAGAAGTTTTTAAGGTGTGGATAGTCACCTTCTTGCATTGTGATGGTTGGGACAGGGACCGTAAGCAAGAAGTATGATTCCTCCCTCGGACAAAAGGGTATGGATTCGGGCTCGGCCGGTAAGGGAAGGAGTAAGAGGATCTCCGTGGTGACACAACCCACAGTGCACTCGGAGGTAATGGACCCATAGGCCGGATTGGTGAAGCTAAGACTAGCGGGTTGGTCGAAGCCTCGGGCCAATAAATGTGTAAAGGTCAACTGCCGGTCTAAGCCTTTAAGAAGGTCGTCCAATGTGTCCACATAGTGACGAGACCGGAAGGTGGTATGAAATGAGTTGCTTGACACTAGTGGTAGTGTGGGGTCCATTGATGGGAAGGGAGGTGGGACCAAGCCATCCTTGAGCCAACTAAGAAGCGGCTCGGCTATGAAAAGCGTACCCGTTAGAAATACGGGTGGCTCGGGCCTTGGTGGTTCCAAATGAGAGGATTCCGAATCAAATTCGGAAATAGAGATGGATGACATTGGAACTCTCTCGAGTGGTGAAGGCCATGGTGTAGGCGGCTGGGAGGTGGATGCTTGTCGAAAGCCACCATATCGAGAAAAGTGTGACTCAAATGGTTCGACCACTAGAGCGACTGAATAGGATTCCGCTAGAGAGAATACATTGCGGATAAGACATTCCAATTGGAAGTGAAGGCGCAAACCTCTCCGGAACTGAAATGCGGCCGTGTTGCTCTCCTCTCCCAAGCCATGTTCCAACCAATACTTATGATATGCCCGAATGTACTCGGACACGGACCTATCACCTTGGACGGGTCGACATGGGTTGGCCATAGTTGCCAAAATACGGGAATGGATCCCTAGGAATGGATATGCAAGGCCATTTGGGCAAGACACTAGACACGACCCTAAGTAATGTAAAGTTGGAATGCATGCACACTAAGGACCCTAGACGTAAACCAAGACTCGGTACGTGGCGGAGATAATTAACACGAAGGTCACTCGCGCAAGTGTGCGGCCTTCCCGATAGGCGTAGCCTAATGTTCGGACAACACCTTTTGATATACCGAGTAAAGGGAGGTAAATATAAAAAGACACTTTTTTTTGTTTTGAAACAATGATGACCCTAAACCTGACTTAGACAATGACTAATGACTAGACGTAAATGACACTTTTTTTTTGTGAATGCAAACACCCTAGACTCAAACTCGCTCTGATACCAAATTGATGCGGGACGAGACCACGGACACGACAATCTCGTGATTGCCCCTTAACGAGGGAAGCGTCGGATGTGCGCGGTTGAGAAACCGACAATGAGCTAGGGTGATCGGCTCTCTTTTGTGCTCCGATCGGGTCACGGGACGGTCACGTACTCTCTTGCAGCAGCGGTAATGAACATATAAAGCGAGCTAGATATCTCTACACATGCTCTCTAGCAGCGGCATAAACAAATATATATGAAGTAAGCAAAATGCCGAGAAGAGAGCGAATGCGATACCTCCACGCGCTCGGCGTGGGGAAGACGGACCCGGCCGAAAATTCGTACTCCCGGGAAACTTAACACACAATAATTACAGCAATGGGAACATGCCCACTCCACGTAGGGAGGTAAAGGGCCATACAAATGGGCCTGGGAGGACCGAATTCGGGTTGACGGGCAGCTTCGTGTGTTGATTCGGCTACACGCGTGTTCACGACCGTGGGGCCCACGTGCTGTCCGGAGGGGCCGTGTGGGACCCGGTGGTACCGCTGTAGTGGAGACACTTGGAGAAGCGCTCCCCGGGCTGGCGGCACGCTGGTTCGCCGGCCGGAGGCCGGGCGGCTCCGGTCGGCACCGGTCGGAAAAACTGATCAAAAATCTGTCGGTTCTGTATTTCAGCGCGCGCTCCGACGAGAATGGACGCTGCGATCAGCACCGGTGTCAGAATGCGACGAGATCAGAGCCGTTGGAAAGCTGCTTCGAAGTACTGCAATCTAGTGGCCTTCAGAAAAATTCACCAGATTTTTACTCTGTGTTGGCGAATTTTATATGCTGCTGTTGTACAGTAACCGAAGACTCAGATCTGTAGAGAACTTTCCTGAGAACTGCCTTTGACCGCTATGAAGACCTCGGATTCAGCCCTTGACCTCTTCATAAAAGTTGTATGAAATTAAGTAAGGAAACCAGGAATATTTTTGGATCTGGATTTGGAGGTGGTGATGATTTGTTCGGATTTTGGAAGTGGATGGTGGTCAGATCTGGGATCTGACTTAAAACACTGTAGCAGAGGAAGAACATGAATTTCTAAAAATAGATAGAAGGCTGATAAAAAATTAAGAAAATTTGTGGAGGTAAGGAGTGATGGATAGAACTCCCAATAAAATTGGGAGGGTTTGGAAAAATTAAAAAGATAGTCGGAGGGGGAGAACTCAGAGGTTCTGTCACTGTAGATAGAAACAAAATAGAACTAGGAATGAAAGATGCATGAAAATGGGAAAATACTAAACGATGGAATTTGGGCGTAAAAATTTAGGTGGAGCTTGGGATACAAGGGAAGAACACACCATAAAAATTTTAGATCACGAAGAGGACGTGGCTGACAGTAAGAATTTCGGGAAGAGACCTCTATCCAGTCGGACAGAACACCGAGAACGGTTTCGCGGCAGCTCGAAGGTAGCACGAACGGCGGCGGTGGCGCCACAGATGATCACCGGAGGTGAAGAGGGGATGATATAAGATAGAAATCACTCTAGAACTGGAGGTTGGAGGAGAGAAACCAGAGGGAGAGAGGAGGGGCTCAAGAACACTCTTGATTTTCCAACAATTTTCTCTTCATTTCTTCATTAATCTCTAATGACACTATACATAGGCTTATATAGAAAATGGCAAGGGGTGGGGGGTTGGGAATTTCGAGGGAAATAAGTCATTTTCTTCCCCCATGTGGTTAAAACTCAAAAAAAATAAATTACATATGAATGGAGCACTCCTTTGACTAGGTAGGTATGGTAGGTGGCCAACCTTTGAAATTTTAACCCCATTTGTCTCCCATGTGGTCAATTAGCATTCAAACCTTCTAGATGGCCACATAGGATGGTTGACCAGCCCCACATGGATGAGGTGGACCAATGGGGAAGGGGAGGGGGCCCCCTAACTGGACCTACTACACATTTGCACAAAAACCCACACAATCCTAGGGAATGACACATTGGCTTACAAAGCCTTACAATTGTACATATGCTTTCCCAAGGATATAAAAGTAAATAAAAGGACTTAAATGTAAAAATAAAAGTTAATGCTCGGCATCGATTCCCATCAGCGTACATCCTTCTTTCTAAAGAGGAGAGGACTCTTGCTCTCTCTAGGGGACTTAGGAGTCACCTTTGACCATGTGGAGACGAGCGTACACCCTTCTTCCTAAAAAGGAGAGGAGCATGAGTGCTCGCCTCTTGGAAGCTTGGAAGCTACCATCGTTTCTGAGGGGAGCATGAATGCTCACCTCTTGGGAGCTCGGAAGCTAACATCGTTTCTGTGGGGAGCATGAGTGCTCGCCTCTTGGGAGTTCAGAAGCTACCATAGTTTCTAAGGGGAGCATGAGCGCTCGCCTCTTGGGAGCTCGGAAACTACCATAGTTAGGCTCGGTGGGCGACTGACAATGATTCCCTAGTTCGGGTCTTAGAATGGCGAGATGGAGTAATACATTCAATTTATTGATAAAATGCTTTAATATTTACAGAGTTTGAAGTTCTCGGTACTTCTTGCCCATCCAGCATCGTTAGTCTGTATGCCCCTTTGCCAAGTACGTCTGTCGCCTGATAAGGGCCTTCCCAGTTTGGGGCCAGTTTTCCCATGGCTGCTCTGGGGTCCGCCATGCTAGCTCATCGTAGCACAAGGTCTCTAGGGAGAAAGTGGAACTCTCTGACGTGAGCATTGTAGTATTGTGCCAGTCTCTATTGATAGGCCACAAGTCTCAACTGGGCACGCTCCCTGCTCTCCTCGAGCAGGTCTAGGTTTTCTCGCATCGCCTGTTTGTTTCTGGCCTTTTCAAACTGGCTAACCTATAATGATGGGTTGGATATCTCAACTGGAACAAATACTTTCGCTCCATATGCGAGGTGGAAAGGCATTACCCCCGTGGCAGTCCGAGCAATAGTCCGGTGTGCCCATAGGGCACTCGGGATAGAATCAACCCAAGATTCGCTAGCCTGCTCTCGGCAAGTCTTGATGCCATGAAGGAGTGTTCTGTTGGCATTTTTCACCAGGCCATTCGCTTGGAGGTGACCCACAAATGTGTAGTGATTCCAAATCCCCAGCTCCGAGCACTTTTCCTGGAAGAAAGTGCTCGCGAATTGTCTGCCGTTGTTGGTTGTACGGACACGTGGGATTCCAAACCGACATATTATGCTCCGTAGGACAAATTTTCATGTTGTCTCGCTTGTGATTTTCCCCAATGGTTCTGCCTCGACCCATTTGGTGAAGTAATCGTTGGCGACGATGAGGAACTTCTTCCTCCCTTGAGCCTCTTGGAAGGGGCCCAATATATCTACCCCCCACCGAGCAAATGGGCGAGGCTCCATCAGCGCGTGCAACTGTGTAACCGGCTGGTGATGTAGGTTTGCAAATTTTTGGCACTGGGGGCAACTTAGGACATAGTCGAGGCAGTCTTGCTACAACATCGACCACCAGTATCCTTATTAGATGAGGCTGATCGCGAGTGCTCGCCCACCGATGTGGCTTCCGCAGAGTCCTTCGTGGACTTCTTGAATCGCCTGCTTGGCCTCCGTGGGGAATAGGCACTTCAACAGCAGAGTAGAGAGTGATTGCCTAAATAAATAGCCATCGATGACTGTGAAAAGTGTCGCACATGCTCGTGTACGGTGGGCGTCGGCACAGTCGTTGGGGAGTTGTTGTCGTAGGAGGAAGTCCAAGATCGGATCCATCCATGATGGCTCTTAGTCAATGGCGTTCACTTGGGGGCTCGGCTCCTCGATGCTCGGTGCCAGTAACTCCTCTATCAGGACAACTCTCCAGTTCGAGGTAGTCGTCGAGGAGGCCAGGTGGGAGAGAGCATATGCTCGGACATTCTCTTCCCTTGAGATATGCACCATTTTGAAGCGGGAGAATGTTGACGTGGCCTCCTTGGCCTTTTCTAGGTATTTCACCATCGCCGGCTCCCGGGCTTCGAACTCTCCCTTGACTTGGCTAGCGACAAGCATGGAGTCGCTGTAGACATGCAAGTTGGTCGCTCCGAGATGCTTCGCCATACACAGGCCTGAAAGTAGTGCTTCGTACTCGGCCACATATTGTAGCTCCACCCCCTCTGGGGACAACAAGAATAGTCATGCTCTGCTGCCCGCAGCACAGGATGAGCCGTCCACATAAAGCTCCCACATCGGCCCTGGGGGTTGCTCAGGTGATTCTTCCTCTAAAAGCGTGCACTCGACAATGAAGTCTGCAAGGGCCTGAGCCTTGATTACAGTTCTTGGGTGAAAATTGATGTCGAACTCTCCCAGCTCAATGGCTCACTTGAGGAGTCTCCTTGATGCATCTGGGTTCTGGAGGATCTGGCGCAGGGGATGATAAGTAAGAACCGCGATCGGGTGAGAGAGGAAATATAGTCGTAGCTTCTGTATAGTCGTAACCAGAGCCAGCGTGAACTTATTAGTCCGTGAGTACCAAAAATCTGGATCTTGGAGTGCTCGGCTTATGTAGTACATTGGCTTCATCACTTTGTCTTCTTCTTGGGCGAGCACAATGCTTAGAGTTCTCTGGGTTACAGACAAGTACAACAACAAATGTTCCCCCTTCCGGGGCTTGGAAAGCACAGGAGTGGAAGTCAGGTACCATTTGAGATCTTCGAATGTTGCTCGCACTCCTGATCCCAGTCGATTTGCCCCTTCCTTTCTGGTGCTTTGTTTGCCTATTTGATGAGCCGGAAGAAGGGTAGACATCTCTCCGCAACTTGAAATAAGAACCCAGTAAGGATAGCGATGTGGCCATTAAGGCATTGCACGTCTTTCACCCGCTCTGGATGCTTCATCTCTATCACCGCTCGGATTTGCTCAGGGTTCACCTCAATCCCCCTACGAGTTACAAGAAAACCAAGGAATTTACCCAACCTGACTCCGAAGGCGCACTTGCTCGGGTTGAGCTTCATGTTATACTTCCCGAGCGTCGCGAATGTTTTCGCTAGGTCCTCAGGTGCTCGAGGGCTTTGAGGCTCTTGACAAGCATGTCGTCGATATAAACCTCCATGTTGTCGCCGATCTGAGCATCGAACATGTTATTGACCAAGCGCTGGTATGTGGCTCCGGCATTCTTCAACCCAAAGGGCATTCGTGTGTAGCAGTATAGCCCGTGGTCGGTGACAAAGGCCGTTTTATCCTGGTCGGGCTCATGCATGTTGATCTGATGGTACCCGGATAGGCATCCAGGAAACTCAACATCTCATGCCCGGCTGTGGCATCGACTAGTTGGTCGTTATGGCATAGGGAATCTATTCTTGGGAGTGGCTTTATTGAGGTCTGTGTAGTCCATACACATTCGTCATTTCCCATTGCTCTTAGGGACTAGGACCACGTTGGCAACCCAGTCGGGGCACTAGGTCGGTCGTAGGAGTCCCGAGCGTAGCTTCTCGCTCACCTATTCCTTTATGATGGCCTGTCGCTCAGGATTACAACATCTCCTGCGTTGCCGTACCGAGCGGCACCTCGGATCCAGCTTCATCTGATGGGTTATGACCTCTGACGGCATTCCTTGGAGCTCGTCTTCAGACCAGGCGAACACATTCTGGTTTGCTACCAAGAAGTTTTTGTAGGCCTCCTTCTCCTGATCAGACAATGTGGCACCGATGCGGAGGGTCCTGCTCGGATCCTCCCCCATCTGGATGAGTTACAAGTCCTCGGTCAGGGTACTAGCGCTGGGCCCAGGATCTTAGGTCCTTGCCTTCTTCTCAGGGGGAGTCTCCTCAGCCTTCCTGTCTCGAGTGGAGATCAAGTAGCATCTCCTTGACTCGCCTTGGTCTTCTCGGACTTCCCTACCCCACGAGGAGTGGAGAACTTTAGTTTCTGGTGATAGGATGAGGGAACACCCCTTAGGGTGTCGAGGATGCCTCAACCTATTATGGCATTATACCTAGCCGTTCTGCGCACAACCGTGAAGTCCGCTAGGAACGTCACGTCTCTGGGCATGGCCTCGAACATGATTGGCAATGAAATGCATCCTTCAGGGAGGACAGTCATGCCAGAGAAGCCATACAGAGGTGTGTGCAACGGTGTGATTTGTGACAAGTCCACACCCATAAGTACAAGGCAGTCGTAAGAAATGACGTCGGGTCCGCTCCCATTATCAATCAGGATTCATCGCACATTACATTGGCTGATGGTTGCTGAGACCACCAAAGCATTGGAACGGGGAGTGGTTACACCTTCAAGGTCATCATCCGAAAAGATGATCGGGTCTTTGAGGTGATCCCGAGCATTGGACGCGCGGCGGCTCCCGTCGCCTTGGTCCATGGAGTTGACTTCTGATGCGTACCAGCGACGTCTCTTGGAGCTGTCTCCGCCTGATGTCGGCCCGCCAGAGATCATCATGATCTCTTTTCCATTGGGTCAGTTGTTGATGGGCCGAGGGATTCGCTCCCGTTGTCACTTCTCTACGGCTTTGGCGATGAACTTATCGAGGAGTCCTCGTCGGATGAGGTCCTCGACCGCGTCCTTAAGTTGGATGCAGTCGGCCGTGTCGTGCCCATGGTCATGGTGGAAGCGACAGTACCTCCTTTTGCTTTTAGTCCTTGGGTCGGACTTCATCTTTGGCTGTCACTAGAGGTAGAGCTCCTCGCATATCTCCATGAGGATTTGCTCGGGTGGAGCTCTCAAGGGCATGTAGCGTCGATATTGGCCCCTTTATCTGGTCTTCGAGCGGTCGCGACGTTCGTGGTTGCGCTGTTCTCACTGATTCCGCCCCTCTCAAGAAGAGTCGGTGGATCCCTTATAGTTGGGTTGACCACTCATGGCCGTGCGGCCTAGGGCCACGGTGTTCTCCTCGCAGCTGGCATGCTTCTAAGGCAAGGCGAGGAGGTCCATCAAGGTCGCCAGGGCTTCGACCCCGAGCGATCGTCGGAGGATGGAATCTCGGGTTCCTTATGTAAGGGCGACGGTGGCGATGCTGACGTCCAAGCGGGGGATGCGGAGTGCCTCTGCGCAGAAATGGGACGCATAGTCCCAGAGGATTTTCTCTCGCCCTTGCCTGATGTCGAGCAGGTGATCAAGCGAAAGTTCGTCGTTTAAAACACGCATATCAATCTTAAAATTTTCAACTCGCATTAGATGAAAGTAAGATGTAATAAGGTGGCGAGAAGGGTCGAATCTACAGAGAAGAAGAGATTTTTAGACTTAAAAACTTTGGAGTTCTTTAGAAAATACTTGTGATTTTGTTTTACTTAAAGAAAATAATGAAATGAAGAACAAACCAAACACTTAATTTAAAACACCTATGATTATGCGCCTATGCTATAGAATTTAATTACATGAAGTGAAAAGAAGAGATAGAAGAAGGGGGTAGAGAGGTAAGAAGATCAAGAACTAGATCAAAAGAATAACTCTCTTCATTAACTTAAAAGAAAGAGTACATGAAGTGCAAGATAAGCTTAGAACAAAGAGGTGACAAGATTACAATGAAGTAAAATAATACAAAAGTAATAACAACAAGAGGAGCCTGAGATGTGAAGATGGTAGCAGCAATGGTGATGACGGCGCCGTCCTCTCTTGGCCTTGGATCACGAACCACCTTGCGGAAGATATCGTCTACGCTGGGAGGAGGTCACCTTCGTCATTGAAGCCACCTTTGGAGTGTGAATAACTTTGAAACAAAGATGAATTAGGGGATGCTCAAGAAGAATAAGTTGAAGAGGAGGAAGAGAGGAAGAACTTTTATGAAGAACTCAGAGAGAAATGAAGAGAAAAAAGGCTTAAAAATGAAGGAATAACAGATTCTAGCACTTCAGATGAACAGTAAACTCACAGAACAGTAATATAAAAAATGGGGAATAACTTAAAAACCTGAATGAATTAAAAGATGAGGCAGAAGAAGACGTTGTAGAACATATAAAAACAAAGAACTTTTATGAAGATAGTAGGAGGATAAAATGGAAGGAAGAGTGAGAAATAATGGAAAGAACGGAGAGGAACATTGATTCATAGATGAACAGGATAGTACAGTAAAAAACACAAAATAGATTGAAAACCAGAAGGAATTGGAAGATTCTGCAGAAGAAGAAGTTGTAGAGGACTTAAAAATAAAGAACTTTTATGAAGATAGTAAGTGGAGAAGAGAGACGGAAGAGGGCAAACTCGGTGACCTAAGATGTGAGAGGGAGAGGGTGAAAATTACCAAAAGAAGAACCCCCCTTCTCCTCCTTGTCATGGACTATTTATAGGGAAAGTTGGGTCAATGGAGGGTGGAGATTGTATCAAAAGGAGATGGATGACTGAGATTTAGATAGAAGATGATGTATGGGGAAAAGGAAAAGGAGGTGGGCACCCCCTTTCTTGGACTTTGGGCACCCCCTTTCCCAAGGCTCATCATGTCTCTCATTTATTTCAAACTTTGAATTCAATTTTCCCTCCAACCAAAATATGTGTTTCTTTTCCCCAATTTTAAACTTTTGAAATTTTTTTCCCTCCAACCAAAGTATGTGCTTTTGACTTGTTCAAAGTGGTGATGACAGTTTTGCCCCCGGCTTCTTTTGCAATTACCTTCGGTGTCCTGCACACATATAATTACGATTTAGTCCATAAAAATTACCATAATGTGCACATGAATCACAATTGCGCATAATTATGCAATAGAGAATTAATGTTCATGACTCTCAACTCCATTTTATTAAATAAAATCGTCAAGTTAATTAATTTACGTGAAAGGTCCAATCTACATGCAAAGTTGAGATTAACGATAGATCATGCATAATTGCCTAATTATATGCACATAAAATGATGCATATGCAATGAATTATCGTAGAAAATAGACACTTATCAGTAGGCTCATCGCCGATTTGGCCTCCTTTCGACAGCCTATGAAGTATTCTTTGAATAGTTTCTTCAGCTGCTAGAAGGAGGCGATGGTTCCAGCCGGCAGGGACTCGAACCAAGTCCAGGCATTCTTCTGGAGGGTGGTGACGAACGCCAAGCACTTCACGGCATCCGAGGCCTGGTGGAACACAAGGTTTGACTTGAAGCTGTGCATATGGTTGACAGGATCGATGGTGCCGTCGTAGGGGGTGAACGACGGTAGTTGGAACTTCGAGAGAATGGGGGCTTCCATGATCTCCTTGGAGAAGGGAGCATGGAAGTCCATATCATTGTCGATGAGGCCCCAGGTCCTTGCGGCTTGTAGGACATCATCCAGGTACCGAACTTTGCGCTCTATCTCACGTTCCACCTCTTCATAGCGATGCAGTCGTTGGGCCATCTCCGGGTTGGAGTGCAGTGGGCTGTGTGGCCTTGGTGCGGGTGAGCTATACAGACGTCGGGCCTGTGCAGCAAAGGCATGGGAGGTCTCTCGCACTCGGCGAGAGTCTGCTAGGGTAGGAGCCCCCCATTCAGAGGTTGCTCCGTCGGGGCGCGCTCCTACATTGTTGGTCTGTTAAGGAGGCCCTGGCAGAGTTCCATCAAGGCTTGGAGCTGGCGGCGCACCTCTGCTAGCTCGTCGACGGCGACATCTCGATGCGGCCGCGTAGAAGAGGATGCCTCCTACGATCCCCGGTGGGAACTGGGACCCTAGTGGGACCCTCGGCCGCGATTGCTGGTGTTGCGATAGCTCCCACGGGGTGCCATGGCTTTCTGTTCAATTCCCACAGACAGTGCCAAAAAGTGTAGAGACGAGAAAATGATCTCTAGAACCTCGTATCACACTTTTAATATTTATTTGTTACAGAAGATTGTCCAGCCACCCGTGGAAGCCTGCAAGCACCAGAAGAACGGCGTTAGAAGGAGTCCTAGGTGTTACCCCAGGGGACAACCCTATGATGCTTAAGTAAAGATCTTGTTATGTGGGGGGCGAGGGAGAATGGATAAGAGAGAGGAGGATGAGAGCAGAGCGATCAAGCCTGGAGTGAAGATCAGACTTCCATAGGTGCTCGCTAAGCTAGAGGCGTGCTCAGAAGCGGGTCGGGGCTCTCCTCTGTAGAAAGCTCTCTCTGTCCGTAGGCGTCTGTAGCTGTCAGTCTATCTCTATATGCGTGTGCCCCCCTCGTGTCCCCGTCGAAGGTCTATTTATAGGGGTTGTCCTGGCGGTGGAGGCCTATCCCTTAACGAGGAAAGGCGAGTGTCATAGGGTAACGTCTCCCCATGATCGTGGGGAGTTTCCTGTTGTGCGCCCGTTCATTTGGGATTGGGCGATCTTTAGGTGAGTCTTACGGCACCCGTGGGGCGTGCTCGCCTGTTGTGCATCCCTTGGTTTTGATGATGACAATAGGATATGTTCGATTAATCAAGTTCTATCTTGTTTCATAACAAATACAAGTGGTTTGATTGTTCCTTCAAAGTAATGGACTCATGACTATTTGATGATGACAAACAATGTTTTTGATTAACTCAATATAAATCTGATAGTTCAAGTTACTTCTGATATGTTAAGTAATTTCAGGTCCACTGAAATCCAAGTGGAATCAACAAATCAGAAGAAGTGTCAAAGGCCGCTTGTCGACAGGGAAGTGGTTATGGTCGACCAACGAACCCAGCCAGAAACACTTCAAGTCATCCGTCTTCTGCATGTGCCTTGGTTGTCGACCAAAGCCCCACTTCTGGTCGACCACAGAACAGACAGAGCATCAGACAGAACTGACGGCCATCTGGAATTTGCCCCTTGTCGACCAGCGACAAGGCTGTGGTCGACCACGGGACGCGAGTGTCAGCCAGAATGAAACCGCCATCAGGACACTGCTCGTTGTCGACCAGGGACAGTGTCATGGTCGACCACGGGTGTTATAGCGTCCAGAACCGAACTCTAACCGAATTCTGTTTTAGTTCCTTAAAACCTGCAGATTGTTGTTGCAGGTTGTTGGGTAGTTCAAATGATGAGATTCCGCACGGGAATCAAGGAGAGAATCTTGCTTAGAAGCGGTCAAACTTATTGTAGTGATCGGATTTAACCTTCTCCCTGCTTTCTAGCAGATTGACGCTCGATCTGGAATTTGAGCGGGAAGAGCTTCAGGCTTGAAAAAGTATCTGCATAAAAAGTAGAAGGCAACTGATCGCGGAGGCAAGCACACAGAGAGAGCATAGAACATAAGCTAAGAAACACACCTACATCACAGGACGAAGTGGCTCTCCATCAATCAGAAATCTGCAGAAGACTAAAGGCATTCTCATTGCTGCAGAAGGAAGACTGGGCTTGAAGCTGTGCGACCTCCAGCAGCAAAGCAGCTGAAGGCATCCGATTGAAAGTTCTACAAGGAGTCTACTCTTGTTATTTATGTGATTAAGTCCCAGGCTGAATTCTTTACTTTGTTACAAAAGTCTATATTCAGTCCTGTTGCATCATCCCATCTTCTCATCATTTCTATTCATCCTTACACCAAGTGTCAAGCTGTGAGGCAGCGGATTCAAGTTGTGTGTCAGCTGGTACAAGCTGTGTGTCAGCAGGAACAAGCTGTGTGACAGCGGTGTCTTGTGTTTTGGATTGAGATCAGAGGTTCTCATAAGTGAAGCCTTGCTTGAGTTAAGCAAGGGGTGGATGTAAGTCTCGGGAAGAGACTGAACCACCTTAAAAATCCTATCTTGTGGTTTGCTTATGTGTGTGCGTGCTTCTCTATGTGTTTGTTTTCTTCATTGATATCAACATTAGTTCTGTAATTCGTCAATCACCTGCAACTCATTTAGTCAATAGATATTAAATCGAAAAAGGGGGAAAGATCTATTCACCCCCCCTCTAGATCTATTCAGTCCGTACTCAACACGTGGTATCAGAGCCAGACTCTCCAAAAATGTGGTCTAACAACCAGGAGAGGCCTGCCGGACTGAACTCTAGAAGTCTAATGGCTGAGGGACACTCAGTAACTAGACCACCATATTTCGATGGAAATGATTTCTCATACTGGAAAAATCGTATGCAGGTGTTCTTGAGAGCACAAGATCATGAGATGTGGAGAGTAGTAAGCCGAGGACCCTACGAGCTACCCGAAGATGAGAATACCTGGACCAGAGAACAGATCAGAAAATCAACCATCAACTGGGGAGCCATGAACGTAATGCAATGCGCACTACACCCCACGGAGTTCTCACGAGTTTCACAATGTGCAACGGCCAAGGAAATGTGGGATCGACTAGTAGTAATCTATGAAGGTACTTCAGAGGTAAGGAAGTCAAAAGCAAATATGCTAGTTTCAGAATATGAAATGTTTAGAATGAAAACTGATGAAAATATTTCTGAAATGTATGCTAGACTAGTGCAATTAACGAATAGTTTAAAGAGTCTAGGGAAAACCTACAAGGAACAGGAATTAGTGAGGAAGATCCTAAGATCCCTCACTCCTATGTGGCATACCAAGGCCACAGTAATTGAGGACTCAAAGAACCTCACCACTATGACTGTGGATGAACTAGTGGGATCCCTAATGGCCTATGAGGTCAATCTGAAAAGAAAAGAAGATGAGGGCAAGAAAAAGAACCAGCTCGCCCTAAAAACTAAAATAGGCACCTCTGAACTATCTGACACTGATAACTCATCTAGCACAGGTGAGGAAACTGGTGAGCTAGCCATGTTAACAAGAAAATTCAAAAGGTTTCTGCGGAAGGAAGGTAAGGGATTCAGGAATCCTAAGGGCATGGTAAGAAAGTCATCTCAGTTTAAGTTTGATAAAAATAAAACTTCATCTAACAAACTTGTCTGCTACAACTGCAGGAAACTAGGACACATAAAGGCTGAATGTCCAGAGACTCCTAAGAAATCAAGCTTCAAGTGGAAAGGCAAGCAACTAAAAGCAATGATAAGCACATGGAGCGAGGAGGAGGAAAGCAGTAAGGAGGAAACAACTTCCGAGGAAGAAGAAGGAAACATCTGTTTGATGGCCAAAGGAGATAGCGATGATCTTGAGGTAATCCCTCCGTTTCAAGATTTTTCTAGCTCAGATTGGGAAGAAGTCTACTCAGACTTACTTGATGCATATGAAAGAATTAGAAAGGAAAATAAGAGTTTGAAGAAAAAGCTTAATCAGGTCAATAATGACAGCAACCCATTTGCCAACAGAACTGAACTAGAATTAGAAATCACCACCTTGAAAAATAAGCTGAAACAATACGAGACAGATGAAGAAAATGTCAAATGGCTGTTAGAAGAAAATGAGTCACTGAAAAACACAATTGATGAGGTAAAATTAAAGACTCAAGAAAGTGAACAGCAAACTAAGGTAACTCAAGAAAGAAACAACTCACTCAAGGAGGAAAACTGTCAACTTCTGGAAGAAATAGAAAGAATCCAGAGTGAACTGAAAAACAAACAGGAAACCTTGGAAAAAATGACTAAAGGTCAAGAAAACTTAAATGCTGTCTTGGGAATAAAAGTAAACTTTCAAAAAGAAGGGTTAGGATACAATCCTACGGCTAAAAAGGAATTCCAAATAAAAACCGTAACTGGGATTGCTGACTCAAAAGGAAAAGGGCCCCTAATCAATCTATATCAAGACAAACAAGAGGATGTAGCTGAATGCTCCTCCAAAAGGAATAATGTCACCAAGGAAGAGAGAAACATTAAAGAGAAAACAGTCAATCAACATAAGCTTAAAAATAATAGACAAGAAACTCAAATTCACAGAAATAACCAAACAAACCAAGTACTAAATCAAGTTAAAGGACATAAATCTGGAAAACAAGGTGTCTGGAGACAGGCTGGTCGACAACCGACCCCTCCTATGTCGACCAGAGGATCTGCCAGAACAGGCGCTGGCGTCTGGAGAAGCAGTGGTCGACCACAGACATACCAGATGTCGACCAGAGGAACTGCCAGAACAAGCGCTGGCTTCTGGAAAAGCAATGGTCGACCACAGACACACCAGATGTCGACCATGACCAGACACGCAAACAGAAACCACAGATTTTCTCAGGTGAAACAAAATGAAAATTGGAAATCAAAAAGGTGGATTCAGATTAAAGAAACATTAGAACAAAAGCCACCCAATCTGAACAAGTTCAGAGATGAAAAATTAAACTGCTCTAAGAAAATCTGGGTTCCCAAAGGATTGTTACAGCAATTTCACAATTTTACAAGTTATCTTGGACCCGGGTACCATTGGGGTCCAAAAATTTCTGTGTAATTCATGATGCAGGAATGTCTGGCAGCCATGCACAATAAGTGGTACTTAGATAGTGGTTGCTCAAGACACATGACGGGAGACAAGACCAAGTTCTCCCAACTAAGCTCAAAAGATGGAGGTTATGTGACCTTTGGAGGAAATAACAAAGGTAAGATCATCGGGACAGGTAAAATAGGTAAGAACTCCTCAAACAGTATTGAAAATGTACTACTGGTAGATGGACTGGAATATAACTTGCTGAGCATCAGTCAGCTTTGCGACAAAGGCCATAAAGTAATATTTGACTCCAAGATCTGCAAGATTATTGAACCAAATTCAGATACAGTCAAGTTTATGGGCCAGAGAGTAAACAATGTCTACATAATAGACTTGGATGATCCAGCCCACTCCAACCTGTGCCTAACCGCCAAGAAAGAGGACCTGACCTGGCTGTGGCACCGAAGGCTAGGGCATGTTAGCTATAGGGTGTTGCATAAACTTGTGAAGAATAAAATGGTTCTTGGTATGCCTGAAATTTCGTTTGCTCAAAATGTCAAAGTATGTGAATCATGTACCCAAGGTAAGCAAACAAGAAAATTATTCAAAGGTAGAACTGAAAGTCAATCTTCTAGACCACTAGAACTTGTGCACATGGACCTTTTTGGCCCAACAAGAACTGCTAGTCTTAGTGGTAAGAGATACGGTTATGTACTAGTTGATAATTTCTCTAGATTCACATGGGTAATATTTCTATCTCATAAAAGTGATGCTTTTTCTGAGTTTCAGGAATTCTACAAAAGAATGAAGCAGGATGGCAAGTCCAAAGTGTGTACAATCATATCTGACCATGGGGGGGAGTTTGAAAATTCTGACTTTGACTTATTCTGCAGAAACAAGGGCATAACCCACAGATTTTCCTCACCAAGGACTCCAGAACAAAATGGTGTTGTGGAGAGAAGGAACCGCACTCTTGTCGAGATGGCTAGAACCATGCTGGTTGAAGCTAAACTTCCAAGGAGATTTTGGGCAGAGGCAGTCAACACAGCATGCTACATTGTAAACCGAGCAATGGTAAGACCGGCTAGTGAAAATACACCATATGAAATGTTCAAAGGTAAGAAACTATCCCTAGCTCATTTTAGAATTTTCGGGTCAAAATGCTTTATTCATAACAATGATAAAAGGGTCTTGGACAAATTTGAACCGAAGAGTGATCCAGGAATATTCTTGAGCTATTCCGACCGATCAAGAGCCTATAGAGTTTTTAACACCAAAGATCAAATTGTTGAAGAATCCCCTCATATTACATTTGATGAAATTAATGATCTTGGCAAAAATGAGCAGGTCAGCAAGGAAGAAGAAGATAGGGAATTTCTAGAAGACAACGAAGATCCAAATGAAGAAGAACAATCTCAGGAAAGAGATCAAGGTATTACTAATGCTCCACCCGAAGGAGAAGGCATCTCAGGTAACAATCTTGAGAACTTAAGACTTCTTAGAGATCATCCCATAGAAAACATCATTGGTGGAATTCATGATCCTAGGAAGACTAGATCTCAGTTAAAAGAAATCAATGAACTAGATCAGCTTACACTTGTGTCCCAAATAGAGCCCAAATCAGTAGAGGAAGCATTAAAAGATGACTCATGGATAAATGCTATGCATGAAGAACTAAATCAATTTGAAAGAAATCAGGTGTGGAGTCTTGTCCCTAGACCTTCATCTCACCCCGTTATTGGAACCAAGTGGGTCTATAAAAACAAGCTAAGTGAAGAAGGGGTTGTAATGAGAAACAAGGCTCGGCTGGTGGCTAAAGGGTACAACCAGGAATTTGGGGTTGATTTTGAAGAATCATATGCTCCAGTTGCTAGATTAGAAGCCATCAGGATATTGTTAGCCTTTGCAGCATCTCATGGAATCAAACTACAACAAATGGATGTAAAAAGTGCATTTCTAAATGGAATAATAAAAGAAGAAGTCTATGTGGAACAACCCCCTGGATTTGAAAATGATGAACTTGCTAATCATGTTTTCAAATTGCATAAAGCTTTGTATGGATTAAAGCAGGCTCCTCGGGCCTGGTATGAAAGGTTGAGCTCCTTCCTCACCAAGAAGGGATACATAAGAGGTAAAATTGATCAAACATTATTTTCCAAGACCCAAGGTAAGCATATACTAGTTGTACAAATCTATGTGGATGATATTGTGTTTGGGTCTACCGAAGCTTCTTTATGTAGTGAATTTGCAAACTTAATGACCAATGAGTTTGAAATGAGTTTAATGGGTGATTTACAGTTTTTTCTTGGATTGCAGATCGTACAATGTAGAGAAGGATACTTCATAAATCAATCCAAGTACATAAAGGAGATGTTGAAGAAGTTTGGCATGGAAAGCTGCAAACCAATCGAGTCACCCATGGGTACAAATGCAACATTGGAAGCTGATGTAAAAGGTAACATGGTAGATGCCAAGAAATACAGAGGTATGATCGGGTCCCTGCTATATTTAACTGCTTCAAGGCCAGATATTCAGTTTAATGTATGCATGTGTGCTAGATATCAGTCTAGCCCTAGAGAATCACACTTAGGGGCTGTCAAGCGTATCATTCGATACCTTGCCGGCACCCAAGAATTGGGTTTATGGTATCCTACATACTACAAACTAGATTTGATTTCATATTCAGATGCTGATTATGCTGGTTGCAAAATTGATAGGAAGAGTACTAGTGGTTATTGTCAAATATTAGGTGGATGTTTAATATCATGGGCTTCTAAAAAGCAGCATTCTGTGGCACTCTCCACTGCTGAGGCTGAGTATGTCGCAGTAGGGAGCTGTGGTACACAGGTTATGTGGATAAAACATCAACTCCAAGACTACAATGTAGATCTTGGATGTGCACCTATTTTCTGTGACAACACTAGTGCTATTAATTTGTCTAAAAACCCCATTCAACACTCTAGGACAAAACACATTGAGATCCGTCATCACTTTCTAAGAGATGAGGTCTCCAAAGGAAATTTCATGCTTCATTTTGTAGAAACTGAAAAACAACTGGCAGACATTTTCACAAAACCCCTTAACAATGACAGATTTTCAACTCTAAGAAGGGAGTTAGGAATTTGTAGAATTTCTCCTGAAAATTCTTGAAATAATCATATTCATGTGTTCACTGTATAGATTCTGTCATTTCTGTACTAAGTTATGTCAACTAGGTCTCTAGTACTGGTCAAGTTTTGAGTTTGGAGGTCTAGTGTCGGTTGCTACTTCAGCAAGTTCTGCAGAATCCTGGTTCTACTACGGATTATCTCTTGTGGTCGACCACAGGCAAGGCGCTGGTCGACCAAGGCATCAGGACAGGAAATAGTTGGTTCTATGACTTCGCAGCTGTCGACCACAGGCGGTCCCATGGTCGTCGCGCCTCGTGGGGTCGCTCCTTTCCCCGATGTCCCTGCCTCTGTTGTGCCTCTTGGAATCAACTCTGCCCCTCCTGAAGTCGACTCCACCTCCCTCGTTCCTATTCAGCCAGGGGCCGGCACCTTCATTGGCGTTGGTGCCGCTGTAGGGATTTGTGGTCTGCCCTCTTCGGTGGCTATTGGCTCTTCAACTGCTGGCAATAAGGGGGTTGTGTCCTCCTCCTCTACACCGTCTGCCCCCTCTCTTGAGGTCCTGCTATAGCTGCTCATGGTGTTATGCTCAATGCGTCTGCTCCCTCTTGGTCTCCTACTGTCACCCCCTCCGCCCGGCTGGGCCCCCATGCAATTGATGGTGCTCTCCCTTCAGCGGCTTTTGAGACCCTTCTCATTAGAGACTCCGTCCAGCAGTCCTCTCCTGCTGCTGCGCAGGTTGCCCCCCGTCTCTCCTTTGATCAAGCTGTGTGTCGGCCGGTTAAATCTTCGGACCGTGGTGCGCCCAGCACCTATGTCCCTCCTGCTCATCTGGATGTGGGTCGACCTCTTCACCCCTCTTTGGCCGAAGCTTCCACTTCCTTCAGTCTTCCCTTCCAGGTTTTAGCTCTCCCTTCGATGGAACCGGTCTCTCATGTGAAGGACCTCGTTGCTGCCCACGTCAACTTTGTGGGTAAAGGCCCCCCGGCCCCTGTGGAGGCATCTGGAGTCACTACCCGCAGTGGCCTTCACAGGAGCGCTTCGGCTAGCCTCATCGACCTCCACAGCCATTGAAGGCTCCTCCATGCATTCCTTCCATTACTATCTTTGAAGGTGGACCTGTTGGCGAGTCTTAGTTGGTTTTTCGTTTCTTGCTTATTGAACCTCATGGGCTTAGGTTCTCACTACTGTATCAGGCCCCTATCATCTTGTTTACATAGGATGCCCCTCTCTCTGGCCCTTGCCATCTGTTGTACTTCTGTTTTGCATTATATATATATATATATATAATTTGCCTGTCGGGCGGCCTGGGGTGGAGCGTTCCTTCCCTTCCTTGAAGGGGTGAACGGTCTCCCCCGTCTTGCCTTACAGGTATTGGCCGAATAAAAAAAAACAGAAGGTAAGGACTAGTTTCAAATACATTAAGAGTAAGAGATGAAATATGAAGATAACCTTAGATATAATCTGCTCAATATTTTGTAGTTTTGAGTCGAATGATCTGATAATTCACTGATATTAGATTGACCGCCCCAATAATACTTCAGTATTCTGAACATATCTCTCTTATGGCCGTCAAATCATGTCATCATCTTTCCATATATATGAGGCCAGAAAAACAAGTTTTAGTCTGTTGGAAACCAGAATACAGGGGCATCATATAGCCGTTGGGTTTTGCAAATTAAACAAATCACTTCGGTCGGGTTTGATATTAGTACAAGTTAAAATAGAATATCTTAACTCATAAAAGAGAAAATACGGCCTCACTCTCACATCTCACACATAACTCTCTACTCGGGTAAGGTATTCGATCCCCTGCACTCGAATACCTTTAACCCTGTCCATTTTTCAAACAGGGTCTTAGGGTCTCTTTGATAATCGAGTGAGTTAGGGGGTAAATACGGCATTCGCCCTCTTCACTCGGATAATTTGTTCGCCCATCACCCTCACCCCTCCAATGAGAAAACCCGGGTTGAGTCAAATTTCACGTCTGTTCAACCCCATAACTGATATTTTATCAAAGCAAATTTATAATGTTACCGGCAAAATTAGGCGCGGAACCGACGAATACGCCGTTCCACTTCACCTAGTCGGCTGTCAAAAAGGTCCTAAGGATCTCTTTGATAAACGAGTGAGTTAGAGGGCGAATAACCTGTTCGCCCCCTCCACTTGAATAAGTTGTTCGCCTGTCACCTCTTGAATGAGAAAACCCTGAGTTAAGTCAAATTTTACGCCTGTTCAACTCCATAATCGATGTTTTATCAAAGCATATTTATAAGATTACCGACGAAATCGGGCGCGGAACTGACGAATATGTCGTTTCCCTTCGCCTAACCGGTTGTCAAATTGTCAATGAGGCCCTTAAACGTTACCCTATCCCGGGTGACTTTGTTTGTCACCACTGGTCTAACTTGTTAAGAATCCAAACGCCATGGATGCATCATTAGCACACTTGCCAAGCTCCTTCCCCATCTCAAGCTAGACTTGATCATGTAAGTCAACCCCAATTCATACTATTCCTTTTCCTCTTCCTGTCAAAAAAAAAAAGAATAAAAAGTCAACCCCACTTCGTACTCGTAGCTTCATCCCCAATTCACACCATCCATCCCGAAACACAATAATACTTCCCTCACATGGGTTTCTTATTTGGTAGTTTCTGATTTCAGGTTGATGTCGCATGGTACATATCTACTTCTAATCTAACATAGAAATACCGAGGCAATCTAGACCTTAATTAATCCCATTATCTACCATGTTCTCCTCAATTAGACTGTCTACAAGGCTATGTGAGATTTATCTTCCATAGGACTTTAATATTTTTTTACATGAGAATCATTATTAAATGATAATTTACAAAAAAACTATCCTTATAAATATATTAGCAAGTATATCACTATATAAATTTAAATTATGTTAAAATATCATATTTATTTGTATGTACATTTTTTGGTAAAAATTTATTAAAAAATTCACGTTGAAATGATATTTATGTATTATTTAAATTAACCAAGTGATATGTCTGTTACAATATTTGTAAGAACGATTTCTTTGCGACTTCATCTCTAACAATAATTTTCGTGTAAAAATCTCAAGACTTTAATATCTATGTCTGAAAATCTTCATAAAATAGAGAACAATTATTATTGATACCTTTAATTAACATCCTTTAATTCGTCTATCAACCCGGACCTTAAACGGCAAACCAATGACTTTCGAATAAAAGAAGCAAAGCATTGAGCCCGTCCGAGGTCAGATGCCAACAGAAGGTAGCATAAGAACACCTGCTCACATGCACATCTATCTATGTTTAATTGTTGTTCTAAATAAATAGCCCATGTGAAACAGTGTTATGTTATGCGGATATATGTTTAAAAAGTACAGATCCAAAGTGTGAAAACTGATTAGACGGTGGAAAGTGGAATCATGTTCCTAAAAGACCCTTTAAAGAAATCTCAGGTGAGTCTGGGTCTCTTAAATGCTTCTTTAACATGACAGTTGTCATGGGCATTATTAAATTATTGGACTGTTATAACCTAAATCTTTTATAAAGACTCTTTGATTCAGGAATAAGATAGGATAGAATAATTAATACATCAGAGATAAAGGTAGAGGATAGAATAATTAACTGGTCAGAGAGAGAAAGGTGGGACCCACATCATTCTCCCTTATACACACAAATGTTTAATCGGGCTGAGTTGACTTATTGATGTCTCTAGACACGAATAAGTCATCTCACTTAAAAGGGTTTAAATTTTTTTAACGAAATAAGCAGTGTTCTTTCCTGATATCATTCTATATGATATTATTTAATATCTTTTCTCCGTCCTTATCAATCGATTTGACTTCTGTCACGTGAATGGTGATAAATGTGGGATGCATGACTCAAAGAAATAGACATAAGTAAGCTCTTGTAACTTATTGATAATATCATTCAATCATCTAGCTTAGGCATCGCATTGTATTCTAAACTTATGGCCGTTTATATGAAATCACTTTTGATATACCGCAGATGAGACTTCCGGTCACAGGAGCCTTTTCAATTATTTCTTCCCACCCGCCACAAACGAAACCCTAACATGGAGCCCTCGAAAGGGAGATGGTAGGACAAGACGTAGAGGTCGCCCCCTTTACATTCACGTCATAGCTAAAGGAAAGAACTCCGATCGTTAAGGGTAAATTGGGCATCTGGTTAAAGTTGTCAGCGGAGAAAGGCTCAAGTTCAACACATCCACACTGCACGGTATCTTTAATTTTTTTTAAAAAAAAAATTAAAATAATCTCTAAGATATCTTAACTTAAGAGGTAAGTCATGTTACTATTAGATTATTTAAAAAATAAAAAAATTAAATTAAATGAACAATGTTGAGTTTATTCTTTTAAAAATTGACATATTTTATTTTTAATTTTTTTAATAATCAGATGTTGACATGAATTGCACTCTAAGTTACGATACTTTGAGAGACTTCTCTAATTTTTTGTTAAAAAATAAAAATTTAAAAATATTACACACCTAAAATATGCAACACACTTGAGTGTGCAACGATCTATTCTCAACAAATATTGTCGGCCCAATAAACAAGGGGTGACAGGTCGCACTATTTCTTAACAAGGACCGGATATCATAAGTCCGCCCCTCTGAGAGGGGACGGTAATTAATTCTCCATGGTTAAAATAGGTATAAGCTTATCTTACAAGCATCCATATCTCCTCCCAAGCAAGGATTTTTCGTTCCTACAAAGTGAGTCTCAATTTTTGTCCCATCTAATAACACCAAACGGGTTCACCAATGATCTCATCATCTACTCCAATTTTCTAGACACACCAAGTGAACCAATCACACGAAGATTTATAAAACCACTTGGTACAATTACACACTATAATATGCCCAAAAAAAAAGAGAGAAAGATTTGTTACTCACTCAGGGTGTGATGTATATCTTAGATGTGTAATATTTTTAAAAAAATTAAAACTTTCTTAGAGTGTCTTTCAAAATATCTCAACTTGAAGTGTAAGTCACGTCATCATCTGATTATCTAAAAAAATTAAAAATAAAATAGATCAATTTTTTAAAAAACGAGTCTAACATTCTTCATTCAATCTAGTTCTTTTTTTATTTCTTTATGGATAAATGAATTGCACCTTGAGTTAAGATAAATTGAGGACCACTCTAAAAAAAATTAAAAGAAATTTTAATGTATTACACACCAAGGGTGTGCAGCACTTGAATGGTGTCCAATGAGCCTTTCTCCAAAAAAAAAAGGTCAATTCTTATTGGCTGTCAAGATTTGGCCCATTTAAGGTCTTTTGTCCAGGCTGTGCTTTATCGTCAACCACACGTCGAGCAGTTGAGTAATACTTGTTGTGATGTATCAACTGCCGTACAACTCTAATGGGATAATTAAAAATATTAAAAAATTAAAAAATAATAACAAGCAAATCATTTTTAACTTATTAAAGATGTCTGATTTTTAATTTTATATAATTTTTGAACTGTCCCATCACAATATCCATATCGATTGTTCGGTAGTATATTTTAGTACGTGTTTAGAAAGTCTCTTGGGTTTTGACTTTTTTGAAAAAAAAATAAAAATAGAATAAGTTTCTTTGTAATAGTTTTTTAGACTTTTCAAAAGGTGAATTTTTTATTCATATATCTCTCTAAAATCAAAAAGTGATTTTGAGAAAAATTTGACATGACAGTAACTCGTTTATTTTGACTTTAAGGGTGCTACTTCTGATATCAAAACTCACCTCCTAAAAATCAAAACAAACGAGCCCTTGGTCGAGCTTTCATGTCCACAAAATGTTTCCAAAAAAAAGAACCCCTTCAACCACCTCAGGTGCAATAACCCGAAGGGGGTGTAGCGTGAATTACTCTTGAGCCTTTCCATTAGTCTTGGATGGTGGGACGCAACTAATCGATTGTAACTCATTCAATGGTATGGGCCTCTGGATGCTCATCCAGACATCATCATCATCCGACTAGTCAATTTTCCTTCGAGTAATGATTAGTGCACACTGGAGCCTAATTACACATTCCGAGTGTGCACCAAGCAAACTCTTTTTTTTTTGAATTTTTTATGACATGGTCTCAAGTCACCTTAATTTGTGATGCAATACACACCTCCATCCGATGTCCCAAAAAAATCTAAAATAAAAAAGTCGATTCAAGATAAATTGACACCAATACTATTTATTGAATCTGATTTTTTTATTTTTTAGAATCATCTGATGAGGATGTGTCTTGCATCACAAGTTATGATGACTTGGACTCTACGTCACATAAAATTAAAAAAAAAAAAGAATTTACTTGATGTACACCCTAGATGAAAATAGTACGAGTGTGCACTAAGCATTACTCTTTTCTTTTTTTTAACATGTCAAGTGACCAGGGACCTTCAAGAATACGGGAGGGGCGGGGGATTTGAAACCCTCGATGCCCACAAAGGGTGGGCGTTGTCCCCTCAAATGGGCACGCACGAATGATCCAGCTCTCTCTAGAGGAACATGGGATCGAACCTACTATAATCTTTCTTTATTTTATGCGATCATCCATACAAGCATGAACTTTGATCCCAAAATTTTCAAATTTCTGATTTTCACATAATATGAAAATAAGGAAGCGTACCTTACTCCATTGTAGAGATAATAAAAATCAAAATAGCAGAAGACATCAAGAAGATGATGAATAAACCGCGTTTCTCTCTTCAATCCCTTCCTTGCTTGCACACCCTTATGATGGAGAAGATGCACACATCTCATGGGAGAGAGAGAGGACCGGTTCCTCTTTTATGGGGAGAAGTTTTGGTGGGGACACCGGGTCCACTACCGGGCCCCATACTCGGAGCCGACGCAGCACTGCCCCGACACCGAGCTTGTGACTCGGAGACTCACTCGAAAACTCGACATCCTGAGTATTTTACTTATACATATTTACGTATTTGTGTGTGTATAAAATACATGTATTACTACATGTATATTTACTTTTGTTTTATTAGGCTAGTTATAGTCAAAAGTTGTTGTATTTTATTTTTATTAAACTCATGAGTCAAAAGGTGGGTTGGTGGGTTTTATTTTATTAGGATTGGGTATATATGTAATTAAGAAAGTTTGAGGGTATTGTTGTTATGACTTTTCCTATATAAGGAAGGCCAAGGGTGTGTTACGAATGATATGAAAGTTTATATGAAAGAACATCACGTTCGTGCATTTTGCCCCATCATGTACTTCCCTTCCCTCCTTTCTCTTTGAGAGATCCAAGTGTCGCCCGGTGAGAGACCGCCCGGTGTGAGGTCGAGCTGTGCGAGACAGCAAGTTATCATGTCCTATTCGTCCCCTCGGAGTTACCGTCGATCTGTCCTCCGATGCCGTCCGCGTCAAATTTGGTATCAGAGCCCAACAACGGCGTCTCTGTCGTCCCCGGCGTCCCCGTCGTCTCTCCTCCTCTCTCTTGGTTGCTAGAGTGAAAAAAAAAGAAAAAGGAGAGAAGCATCAAAATCTCGGTTGAGAAAGAATTGAAAAAAAAGGAGAAAAACAATAACATAAGTGTTCTTCTCTCGGGAGAGAGAAGAAAACAGAAAAAAAAAAAAGAAAAGCACGTTCGCGAAACAAAAGCCTCATCGCCTGTGCCCCTTCAAATCCCCCCCGTACGGCCGCAACGTCCTTCTCCCCTAGCGGCCCTTCGCCCCGCCACGGCCACCGCCGCCGCTCGCCCGCCACCGCACGCAGCGTCGTCAGCAACCGCCCGCGGCCGCGCCCGCCTGCGCCCCGCGCCCCACCTGGCCATGTCGCGCCCGCCCCTCAGCGCCAAGCGCCCACTCGCCCTTGGGCCAGCGCCCAGCGCCCGCCCCTCAGCGCCAAGCGCCCACTCGCCCTTGGGCCAGCGCCCAGCGCCCGCCCCTCAGCGCCAAGCGCCCACTCGCCCTTGGGCCAGCGCCCAGCGCCCGCTCACCCTCGGGCCCACGCTCACTTGCACCCAGACCCATGCCGCGCCCACCGCCCACCTGCGGTGCCCATCGGCCGCGTGTTGACCACGCCCCCACCTCGCGTGGACCCTTCGTGCAGCTCTTTTGCGGCCGTAATTCTTGCAGAGAGGAGGATTTTAAAAAGTCAAAAAAAGAGTAGGTAAAGTGTGAAAAAAAAGTGATAAATATATATAATATATATATTTAAGATATATATAATTATATGTATCTAAATATATATATATTACGATGGATATATATATAACATTATATATGTCTATGTATAATTATATATATGTCTCATTTGAAGCCAGTCACTGATTGTGGCACCCAAGTCCACAATCGACGGCTTGTCCGGTGCCCGAGTCACCCAGACGCCGGCACACAGTCCGTAATTTACGGAGTGTGAGTTCCCGAAAGTCTCCCTACATGGAGAGAAGTCCGAATTAATTTGTTCCCCTGCGCGAAATTTTTTTTAAATTACGCGATTTTGTAATAAGTGTAACTTCCATGCGTGGAGTGAATTTTTTGTAACTGGTCAAGCTTCATCGACGTTGTGTGGACTCGCACGTCCCCACTCGCCCTCGTCTCCGGTCGAAGTTAGACTTTTCAGTCTAGCTAGGTACGTGCTCCCCTCACTTGCTCATTTAGTATCTTTTCAATTGCCGCGCGACGAAGTGAGAGAGAGCCCTATCCATGCAGCCAGTCTCCTAAGTGCATCGCTGTGAACGGAGAGAGAGAGCTTGTATGTACCCATCCTTTAAGCCCTATAACTGTCACATTA